>CM021767.1:30542834-30841683 GCA_011076525.1 Nettapus auritus | reverse complement strand
CGCCTGAGGGCCTCCGCCTCACGGGCTGCGCCTCGCCGCCTGCCTCGGGGCCCCGCGCCGCGCACGGGACGGGCCCTGCCCTGCCTTGCCCTGCCGGGCCGCTGGCGCTGCTCCGCCGACAGGTACGGGGAGAAGGGCCCGGGCCGGCGGGGAGCGCGGCCTGCTGCGCACGGTCGCGGCGGGGGGAGCAGGGCCCGGCCCCCGGGGAGCCGCCCGGCCGGCCGGGCCCGCGGGTCCTGCTGCGAGGTGGGGGGAGCGGGGGAAGCTGGGGGCTGGGCCCTCGTGGGGGGGCTCGGCTCCGGGGGTGGGGGCGGCTCAGAGCCGGGGGAAGGGGGGAGGCTGAGGGGCAGGGGGCGGCCGCCCGCTGGGGTAGGCTGAGGGCACGGTGTCCGGGGGGTGCGGGCGGCATGGGAAGGCACACGTGTCTGGGAGTAGTGGTACGCGAAGGCTTGTGCACGCTAAGTAATCCCGTCCGCGCTGCGAGAGCTGCAGGGATAAGCCGTGCGGCTTCTGGACGGCGTGGAGGAGGAGGAGGAGGTTTTGGGCGGTGAGCCCGTGTCCGGCTTCCAGGCACGGTGGCAACAGGTTCCTACAAGGTTCTGGGCTTGTTTTGTTTGGTGGCCGCTGCGGTCAGGCATAACGCGCGAGACCTTCGTGTGTAATAGGAGCTGGTATGTGGACACGGAGGCATGCGTGTGCTGAGCTGCGTGCAGCTCGGTTTGTCGGGCGCTCCTGGTGAGGGCTGAGAGAGATGTCCGCCTGTCACCGGCCGAGCGAGCCCTGGTTCGTGTGTGTTGGGACAGGCCAGGGCAGCAAGCGACGTGGTCTGTGTCCTGGGAGCGTGGCAGGAGCCCTGGGCTGATGTCCTGCCTGTGACGACATGGAAAACCTGGATGTTTGTTGGTTGAGCCATGGGATGCAAATTGGAAAACTTAAGGTGGTTGGCATGTCTTGTGGGCACGATGGCAGTGTTTGGAGCAAAGGCCCTGCAATGTGCTGGGAGGTATCTGTAGGCATCCATCTGTACTTGGGGCAGGTGTCAGGCAGGGTAACCTTCTGTCTGTAAGGGCATCAGTGCTTTATTCTTGTGGGTGAACTGCCAGGGTTTCCTGTAGATTGAGGCTGTGAGGGAGCTCGGCCGTATGCTTGGAAGTAGAAACGAGCGGCGGAGCCTTGAGAGGTTTCTGTCTGTTTGGAAAGATGCGGGGGTAGGATGAGTTCGTGGGGTTGTGTCTGTACAGGGTGAAGCTCCCCGCAGGCTGTGCATCCACGTGTGTAGCAGGGGAATGGTATTTGCGCAAAAGGGAAACTGGAATCTTCATAGTGCTGAGTTAGTGGGAACTACGGTCTGCGTGGAGAGAGGAGGCAGGCCTTCTGGCCGCAGAGGTGGAAGGCTGAAATGGTGGGGGGAGAGCGGCACTGGGCTGGGGCTGAGCAGGCAGTTCCCAGTTGTGGCAGCCTGTGGAAACTGGGAAAAAAGTGAATGAAGATGAGGCAACTTGGCACTGTTAGGAATACTGTCACGTTGAGGGAGCCTACCCAACAGAAAACTAGAGCTGAAAGTAGTGCTCGTAATGGTCTTGACAGATCAGGAGCTAACTAAAAGCATTTTGTGATAAAGACAAGGGCTCAGGGGCTGGGATGTGTCTGTGCCTATGTATTAGATAAACCTTTATGCTTAACGTGAGTGTGTGTGTCGAGAAGGAGTGGCACAGATGTTAAGAGGATGTTGTGTTATGGGATATGTGGTTTAATTAAGGCACAAAACATCAATATGTGGGGATGCTGAATTAATGTTGTGTGGAGCGGGCTGTATATAGCACGTGGCTTCTTTGTGAGGTTGACAGGAGGAGGCCTTACGTATTTGAAGGATGTGGTTGGGAGTCTTGGAGGAGTTTCAGGCATTAGTAGGTCAGAGACACCTGTAGTGGCTGTGAAGGGCAAAAGGGAAAGTGACAAGGAAAGAAGCAGGTATTTGACTATTTTTGGTGAGAAAAGTGGTTGGGGGCAGTGTGCAGAACCAATCTTTCTTTTCTGGCAGTAGCTGTGAGGTGGTCGGTTAGGCCAAGAGCCACAGAGAGAGAAGAGCAGCCTCTCTCCCAGTAGTTACCCTGGGTAATGCAGTTGCCTCCTTGGCTCTGGTGTGGAATTACCATCGGGTGCTGGTTTGTTCACATACGTTTTTCCAGAGGTGGTTGCTAATGTGGGCTCCTGACTTCCCTTACTCGGCTTGAGACCCTGCCTTGCATAAATATGAACCCGCCACAGCTGGAATTAAAGCTTGTGAAGTTGGAGTGCTGAGCACAGTCTTTAAGATCCTGAATGACAGAACTGCGCTTCTCAGAGGGGGTGACTGAGAGCGGTCAATATTTCTTATGTGTGTTGTCTTTTTTTTTACTGTCCTTCCCCTTTTGTAATAATCCACTCAATATAGGATGTTAAAAAAAAAAAAATTAGTCTGAAGTATCTATATTATAATCATTAATATCAGTCATGGAAGCAGGATGTTTCCATTTTTCCTCTTCCCCAAAAATCTGAAGACCGGAATCTGTTGTGTGGCAGCATCTCCTGGCTCATTGTTACAGCAGGGCTGCACCGACGTGGCACACAGGCCTATTGCTGTAGCTTAGTAAAAGAGAGCCCGTGTTCAGGCAGCTCTGGAAGGTAAGGAGCTGCTGGTTTTTGCAGGCATGGTCTCCCCAGGTACAAGGGAAAGCCTCGGTGAGAGATTCCAAGTTGTAGGCTCCACATGTGAGCTGTGGGGATGCAAGCACCCTAATAGGTCCTGCAGGCCTGTGTGCGTTTTTTTCTGTAATACCGGTCCTTTCTGCCTGTCACCTTGTAGTGTTAGTACCAAGCATGCTCTATTTTTACTTTTTTTTTTTTTTTTTCATTCCTGCTACCTTGTCCCACAAGTTTTTCTCATATCTCTGGGTTCACTTCTGCACTCTGGGCTCTCTTCACCTCTCTGTGAAGGCGCATCCTCCAGATCTTGGGCCCTTTAGCAGCCCCAGAGCCTTGGTCTGAATGCCGGTCTTTTCAACAGACCGGAGGGAAGCAATGGGGATTTCTCTGGAAAACTGTTTAAGCAAAAATTCTTGCAGCCCTGGCTCCTTCCATGCGTGTCAATTTCTTCGTTCCATGCTTTGCTTATTTATGCTTGGTCATCTGCAAGAGTTGGCTTACAGATGTGCAGGGCGTGAACTGTTGGTGCTTCTTCCTCGCTGCCCAACTGCTGGTGGTCTGAAGGCAAGAGACATGTTGTGTGAAGCTTCGGGAGGGCTCTGGTTTAGCCCTGGTCTTCAGCACGTAATCTTCAGGGGGTTTAGGTGCAATATCTGACATAATGTCGTTGCAGATTCTTAATTAAGAATCTATCGACTAACAGCAAACTGCAAGAGTTTGGAAAAGAGAGATTGTCAGCGTGGACAATGGAAAACATGCCCTTGATGCAAGAACAAGGATGCTGAGTTTCCAAAAACCCAATCAAAACCGTTTAACAGCCAGCCTTGCAAACTCCGCAGCTATTTGGCCGGTGTCATTCAGGCCTGGGCAGATACCTAGCATGGGAGGCTTCAAACTGGCTGAAACCTGGCAAGTCTCTAAGACTGATCGCTTCTAGCGTGGAGACTTTCAACTCTGGCATGTAAATGTTGTAGCTGAGGAGTGTTTGGGACCTCGTGGGTCCTGCAGCGTGCTGGTGGGATTGGTGAGGCAGTGTGTACCTGCAGCACTATCCTGTGCTGGAGCCAAACAAATTCTGAGGAATTAACGAGTGGCACTCACAGAGAAGACTGGCCTGAAACGTTCCGCATGGGATGCCCATGCTGGGGATGAGCTCTTGCTGTTCAGCTCACCTCAGCTTCTTGAGGCACTGCTGGCGTGAAACAGAAGGGCTGCAAGTCAGCGTAGGGGAGGTCAGTCTTCCGGCTCTTGGAACACCAGCGCTGGGAGAGCAGGCATGCAGATGCTTTTCGCGTAGGAATTGACAGGAGGATAGAAGGGAACCCCCCAGACTTGGCTGCTGCAGCCGCTCTTACAATTAGAGGAAGTAATTCAGGGCCAGGTATTGTTGTGCCAGGACAAGTGTCACCCACTACCCTTTCTCCCTGTGCACCGTTGGTTTCTCATTAACATAAGTTCAGTTCCTCATTTTGTGGTGATACTACATGCCTGGCTTGTGGTGTAGGTTCTCAGCTTCTCTGATGGGAAATGATCTTTTCATTGACATTTCTTACATCTAAATAATCCAACTAGGTGCTTAAATCTCTTCTCACGAGCGCTGCTAACAGGAATTCAGCTCAGGACAACAGCCCGTTCACTTCAGGATGGTTCAGACCAGGTGACTGGGGAGCTCGAGATGGCTCTGTGGTGTGTGACATGATGACACGTGTGACAAGTCAATGACCACAGACTTCCGAGTAAGTCACAGAAGAAGGCAGCAGCCTGTCCTGGTAGCTCTCAGGACATTGGTGTGTGCTAACACAAAACAGCACCCTCGGTAACTCGGTGGCTTGGTGTGCACCCCAGTGCAGGAAGCTGACCTTTACCGAGCGCAAACAGGGCTCCGCGTTGTTAGCGTGTGAACTGAGCGTTTGTATCAAGGAGCTAATGGATTAGCTGATGAGGATTTGAGTAGAGGAGGTAACGTTTTATTGTAATTTTATGACCATTGTGTGCAATTCATGCCCTGTCGCGGTGGCCTGTTCTCACCAGCTCTTCCCTTGTTCTGCCGGAGCCAGGTGTTGTGTTTGAAACTCAGCACCTCACATGTAAGGGCTTGGATTGCAAAAGAGTGGGGGACTGGAAAGAGAAATCTAAAATGATAGAGCTATTTCTAAGGAATTGAGACAAGGAAACTAATGTACATTATGGTAGTCCTTTAATACACTCAGAAGGTGTTCCTTAGCTTATTCCCACTCCAGGAGAACTGACTCCTAGCTGGGCAGCTTTGCTGGCTGAGACGACGGGCGAGAAGTACCAAGTGGCACTGAGCACGTGCTTCGTTTCCTACCACGAGCTGTTGCGGAGCCATTGACGTGGGTTACTGAATGGTGTTTGCACTGTTATTGGAAAGGTTTTACAGGAGATGTGGGTGCTGCACGAAATGTCTTTTGTTGTTAATCAGAAGACTTTCCTAGGTGTGTCCCACCAGCTTTTGGTACTCCTGACTACAAAGGGGTGGAAGCAAAAGCGGGTGAGTGCTGCAGCGCTCCTGCTCCGGTTACTCCAGGAAAAGAAATGCTCAACTCCCCAGTGCAGCCCTTCTTTTTTGGGCTGAGGAGGGGGTGTTGGCAGCTTCAGCCTACGGGCTTAGTTCCTGCTGCTTGAGGCTCTCTTAGATGATCGAGCAGCGAGCTGTAACTGAAGATGACCCATAGGGTGGAACCAAGGTACGTGCACCCATTGTCCACAGTCATATGTGTAGTTCTGGGGGTTTTATTTCAGACACGCTGTACTCTGCTTCTGTGAGCTGAGTGTACCCCAAGCCCTTGCGGGGTACTAGGTGTTCGCCAGGAGTTTTGGTTTGGTTAATCTGAGAGGTGTCCAGCCTCGTGTTTAGCAATCGCTCGGAGATGCAGAGCAAAGCCCAGTAAGTGGGGTGACTCAGATTTCCTTGAAAGTGCGCTGCTGATCCAAAGTAAAACGCTGATGTGGATACACTGCTTGGGGCAGCGTGGAGCATCGCAGAGGGTGCCAAGGTACGCGTGGGGCTGGATCCTGCCTCCTCCTGCCTCCAAAGTGCTGCTGCGTGGCCTGTGGAAATTACCCCCTGCTCTCTACAGAAGGTTTCTGTTTCTCTTCAGTGGTACCTCAGTCGTGGTTCCCAAGCGATCGTCCCCGGTTCCGCAGTTTAGTGTTAAATTGACCGGTGTTAGGGCTGCAGTAAATTCAGAAAAGCGGCTCTTTCGTGGTTTTACTTCAGTTAATCAAGAATGAAACTAGTAGCCGTGTGAGCAACACATTTATGAAGCCTGGCTTCCTGTGGCTTGCTGTCTTGTGGTTGGATTATTTTTTTTAAGAATGGTATTGCAAGCAAGCCCTGACAGTATTTCTGTGTGTTTGGGGCGCTGGTACGGTACCTGTGCGTGGATGTTACCGGTATAAAAGCCGAACTCGGCAGCACTTCTCCTCAAGAGGCACTGGTTTGGATGGGCTGTCTCTCCTTGATCCAACTATTTATTTCTGCAAAGCTTGTACAATGATTATTTCTTGAAGTATTTACCCTGGTGTTAACTTAGGAATTGTGGCTGGTTTCAGCACACTGCTGGGGGGTGAGGAAGCAGAACCAAAGCTTGGCTTTTCTATGGTTGTCTTCCATCGATCTTTTCATTAATGGTAGCTCTTGTTTTGCTGCCTGTTTGTATTTGCCGCTGATTTGAGTTTCTTCTAGAAGAGAGACAATATTTTTAGTTTTTGCCTCCAGTGTTTCAGGTAACCTGTCTAGAGGTAGCTTTGGGCCGTGATTCTGGGAGGGAGCTGAAGGAGGGTTTTGAAGATGAATGGTGTATTGATGCCTGGAGTGCAGCTGGGTTAGATTTCGAGGGTGGTGGATTAGGATTTGGAGGGAGAGCGGATTTTTGTTTGCAGTCGCTCTCGTGACCCTGAAAAGCTGCTGAAACTTCGTAATATGCTTTGAAAGTTTGCAGCTGAGAAGTGCTGTGCTCAGGCTTGAGTGGACTGCACACTGAGTGCTGTCTTCAGTATATAAAAGCTGAAGAAATTGTTCTTTTTGCTTCTATTTTAAGTGCATCTCTACTCAAAAGCACTGAAGAATAGTAATAAAGGACTTGTTTTATTTGTCGTAATTCCCCAAAGGAATCTCTCTTCCTAGTGAGGAGGCACTCTGCTCTGCCTGCTAGCTCCTGCACCAGCCGCTGCCTCAGCTCTGGTGCTGGTTGCAGGTGCTGGTGCCTGCTGCCTGGCATCAGTTCGATTCTCCGTGGGCCATTTGAGGTAGAAACGCTCACAGCTGACTCCAAGAGAAGGGTGTGCTGCTTTTAACGTGTGTAGGCAAGACAAACCCAGAGCGCCTTTCCTTTTTCAGCTGTTGCAGTGCTCGAACCCAGAGCTAACAGAGCCGCCAGGGACTCAGCCGGGGAGCGATCGGCTCGGCGCCTCAGGAGGCCGAGAAGCTCCGTCCGTCTCGCTCGGGGTGCTCTGAGTCAGAACTGAAGCGTCACCCCCGAGGAACTTATTAATAGCGCCTAATTACAGATGGGGCTGACAGGCATCTGGAGGAAGTTCATCCCGTACTGGTGGGACCAGTACCCTGGGTGGTGTGCTGACCTGGCTCCTCGGGTGTGCTGCTTACCCAGCTGCCAGTTATCGTGTTTTCTGGGCCTTTACCTCTTTTCCAGGAGACACAAGGCGAGAGACTTCTTGTCTCGCTTTGTCTCCTTTGGAAAGATGTTTTTCTGATGTGCTTGTTTAGAGCGTGTTCTTTATTAAAACCCCCGAAGTCTGTTGTGTTACTGGCGATACTAAAACACACACACTGCTTGGGGCGGGTTTGCCGCTTCCAGTTGTTTCCCTTGGTGTGCTGGATGGGTTTATTGGGATCGTTGGGGGCCTGCGCTGTGCCTGACGATGCTCTGAGGGGCGCTTGTTCTGAAGCGGTGTGTGGCTGTGCAGAAAACTTCAAGTAGTAGCATTCCTGGCCATGCAAAACGCAAATGATCTTGTGAAAATAATAGCTAGAGCTAACACTGTTGTGTTTTTTTTTTTGTGAAACTTCGTAAATCCTCTGCAAGCGCACCGTAATTGACTTGCAGGTTAAAAGATGACCCAGGGCTTCATAGGCGCTGTCATGAAGAAGATGCTTTAATAGGAGCAATTGCTTGTTTTGTGAGAGGTTGTCCAGCCAACCTTCCTTTGGATTCTGGGCGCCCTTACGCTGTAAAGAAACTGGAAGCAGTTTAAGTGACTTCCTTTGAATAGTTGGTTGTGGGACCAAGGAAAAGACAAGCACGCTGCTACCTTTGTGGGTGACCGCACAGGAATGAGACTGGCTCACAGCACTTGCTAGAGTCAAAAAGCTGTGCGGTCTCCTCTGCAGGCAAATCTGAGGGCTTGTCAGTTTTTGATAAATGGTGAAAGTTACAGGTTTACGTTTTTCTGTATTTTACGGCTGAACTAATGATTTGACTTGCATGTGATGCAGGAAAAAAACCAAAGAGGACTCTGCCATAGTGATGGTGATGTCTTGCATCCTACCTTTACATCATAGTGAAACAATAGAATTACTTTGCTTCTGTTATCTCTGGTGTGCCTTATGCTAAGCCACATCTGTGCTTTTCTAAGTGTATTTTGTTTATTTAACTTTAAACGAGTAAAAAACCAAAACACTAGAAACTCCAGGCCAGGGAAGACTGACTCTGAAATATGTAATGATCTCAAAATAGTAGCTGCTGTTAACCATAACAGCTCACTGTGTGGTTTTGACTACCGTTACAGCATTGTTTTAGTCTCAAGAAAAAAGGAATGCTGGCAGCGTACCATCTCCTGACTTTTGCAGGGGGCAGTGGCAGAGGTGGTCAGAACAACTTCTGTAACAGGCAGGGAGATGGGGCTCAGCCTGCGGGGGCAGGGGGAGGAATACAGCTCCTTGAAATGAGCTTGTGTGCTGCTGTTGCCCGCGACGTGGTCACGGTTTGTCACTGGGGGAACTGTTCTGAAACTGTGTTTTTGAAACCCTTTATTAATTTATTCTTGGAAAATATTGTCCTCGAAAAATACCTTGTTCTCAGATGTTCTTGGTGACTTTGCTGTTTTCAATCGGAAAAGTTTTCTGTATTTTCTGCGTCTGTGCAGAAGCCACGTAGGGCTCCATCTAGGAAAAGTGCTAGTCACTTGGAGTCATCTTTTTTCACTGTTGCTTCTCTGTTTTGTTCAGGGTTATCGGAGCTAAATTTGTTGTGTGTTAACAAAAGAAAGGGGTAGTCATTCTGTAAGTGAAGTAACTTTTTTAGAAAGGTTTGTCTGGGTAGGAAACCTGGCTGTGTTTTCAGTTCCACAAAGAACACAAAGCTAATATGGAAGACATCTTAATACACCTTACCATATCGTCCCTTCCTCCGTAGGGCTTGTTTGCTTCTTATTGATGGTCTGGTTAAAACAGAAGCTGTTGCACACAACGCAGGCATGCCAGACCTACCACGGGTTGTCGTATTTCTGCTTGAAGCCTCTCTATGTAAGTAATGGCCCTCGACCGCTCTGTTGGAATCTCCATCGTCCTTTTCTGTTACTTTTAGCGGTCGTCTTCAGCTGTCACTGGTACAGCCAGGACCAGCGAGCCCGGCCTACCTGTGGGCAAGCTGCCGTCTGCGTGGTTGTTGTGTTCCCGCGTCAGAAGTGTTGATTCTTCCTGCTCAGTGTTTATCCTCTCCTCTCCTTGGGTCAAAGTCCGATCCTGGTGCTGAAGGAGAGAAACTAACATGGAACAGCAGAGGAATTCAGAAGTGACGCTCCTCCTTAGTGCGTAAGAAAACCAAAATACTTCCTAAAGAACTGAGATAATAAATTTGCTGAGAAATAGGGTAGTCCACAGGCTATCTGGGGAGGCAGAGTTCATCCAAGTATTCTTCCTTATTACCTTAGTGCTGGGCTGTGCATTCTGATAGTTTCTGTTCATCATGTGAGAGATTTTTATCAGCAGGCTTTTATTACCAAGTTCTGGCTGCCCCAGTCCGGGATGATTGGCCTTGTGGATGGAGATACCGCAACTCCTTGATACTGGCAGGGGTGAAATTCAGCAAACGCAAGCTGACCGCTGACTTCTGTGCTGCTGAGGGGTGGGGAGGAGCTGCTTTGTGTTTAGTTTTCATTCTCTCTCCTTATTTTTATTGACATGGTTGCTTTGAGTTCACTTTCTCCTGTTGTGTTCCTTCCTGAGACAGGACTGGGGAGGGGGAGAAGCTTCAGTCCATAGGGCTGATAGAGGAACACTTAATGCATGGCATGTTCTTGGTATGGATTTAAGGTGTCACGGAACTGGTAGGCTCACATCTCGGTCTGAGGAAGCAAAGATTCCTCAAAGGTCTTTGGGAGACAGAAAATACGTACTCGGATCCGACTGCATTGTTCAGAGAAGAGAAGGAAAATTAGGCTGGGCTGAAATGGTCTCATTTTTCCATTGAGTAGGGAAAAGTGATCAAGATAGTTTGGTTTCACAGCCAGAGTGTAGTGCCTTCAAACCCTTACAGGACAGAAGTAAACCCAGCACAGCTGAAGAAGCAGCTAGCATCTAATTCAGTCCAAGCTGCTTTTTTCTTGTGGAATTTCTTCTAGTCAGCAAGTCAAACGCTACCTCGGTGGCGGAGCTGGGCACTAGACAAATCCGCTTCCTTTGTCAGGCAGGCACTGTTGTCGCTTCTTTGCAGCTGTTTAAAAACAATGGATGTAACATCTTGGAAGCTGCTTGCTTAATGTACACAATCCAGCTTTGTTTTTGTCTCTTGGTTGGGAGTTCATTCTCTGCCCAAACTGCATTTTGTTACGTGCTGCCTAGCTGGTGAGCATCTGGTCTTCTTCTTAGCTAAAGGTCCTCATGTTTATTTTTTTGCACTGCTTTTTAGTGCTAATACAGTGCAGAAAAAGAGAGTTCTCTTAGGCCTCTGCTCGTGCTCAGCATTTGCTACTGAAATCCGCTTGGAATGGAAGCGGACAGGTGGTGGAGGTGGGCTTACAGCACTGTCAGGTCAGCTCAGGCAGGCTGTGGCAAGACTGCACCTTGAGATGTTTCCAAGGAGTTTCTCTTAAGATATATTTACTGACACAGGTTGTTAGGGCTCGTGGTTTGGATACCCGACGACTGACTTGCCAGTGGAAGTCCTAAATTTACTTGGAATGTTACTGCTGATGCTGTCTTTGCAGGTAGCTGGAGTTTTGTCACGTGGCTCTGAACTTCCTCTAATAAGTGAGTCAGGACAGAAACAACGTCAGGTTACATGATCAGAGATCTTAAGTTTTATTTAAATGAGAAAAATGTGAAGAGAAGACAATACTGGAAATCACGTAAACTGTAACAGTGTTAGTGTCACCAGCCGTACTGTTACACTAAAGTAAAAGAACATGCAATTAAATATTGATGTTAAAATCTCTATTATGACTAAATTATGAATGCCCTCTCTCTTGGATTTTCCCCAAATGCATAGGCTGCTACGGATGATGATATGACTCCCTTCACAGTGGTCATTCCAGTTTAATTAAATATCAACACTTGCTGACAAGAAGATCTTTATTCTGTAGGCACAGGAGAATACAGCAGAAAGCGAAACTTTACACAGCAAAGGTCACGGTGAGGAGTTTGTCAGAAAGTTCCTGAGGGAGCCAGGAGGTTCTTCTTTGTCTTTTGTCATGTTTGCAGATCTCCTTGGGGGATAAGAGAATCGCCTCTGCTCATCCGCTGTTGGTATTGTTCACTGCTTAATGTGGAGTTAGAGCTGCTTGTCTGCTCCCTGCTTTGAGCACCACTTTTGGGGGACTGCAGAGGGATTTTTGGGTGAAACGTGGGTCATGTTTTCACTGGTATCAACTACGGTTTGCAGGTCTTTGTGTTCAGGAGTTCCTGAATTTGTTCATGTTCAGGGGTCTCGTTAAGAAGGATTAGCTTTCAATATGGTATGGAAGGAAGTCATCTGAAAAGATGTAAGCAATCTGAACTTGAGATGCTTCTTTCTGATGTGAAATACATAGGTTTTCTTGACCACTTGCTGTTCACTGCAACTCCTTTTGTTCTTCCCTTTCTCTGCTACCAGTTTCTGTTACAAACTTTCAGTGGAGTTAGGAATATCAGGTTCTCCT
The DNA here is from genome assembly GCA_011076525.1 of Nettapus auritus. Classification (NCBI taxonomy): domain Eukaryota; kingdom Metazoa; phylum Chordata; class Aves; order Anseriformes; family Anatidae; genus Nettapus; species Nettapus auritus. The sequence continues at coordinate 30,829,878 of CM021767.1, read as the reverse complement.
TTTTATATCTGTTGTTACTGCCTTGTTGCTAAACACCTTGAAAATTAACCAGAAACTCTGTTACTTGATGCCTGTGTTCAACTTGTTGAGACCAGCTTATTTTCATGCACTGGGTCCTTACATTTAGGCTTTGGAACATCAGAATTCTGCCAATTGTTGAAGCTTGGAGACTTCAGTCTTTTCTTGTTCGCTGTTTCAAGCATTCTTGTTATGTTATATAATAAAACTTGCTCTTTCATGTACTAAAAGCATGTAGTGCTTTGCTTGGGTAGCATTATCAAGTAGTAGTTTCTATCAGCCTATAGCAAAACGTTTTTGGGCCCTTGAAAGCAGTGCCTGGAAGTGGCCAGTGTGGATTCACCGAGGGTAAAATGTGCTTGACCAAGCTGCCTGCCTTCTGCGCTGAAATGACTGGATCTTTGGGTGAGGGGAGAGCCGTGCATGTCACTTTGACTGTTGCAAGGCTTTTTTTACACAGCGTCCCACAGCATACTCCTATTTATAGTCTGGATGGGAGGATGAGCAGACAAGTGAAGAACTGGCTGAAGAGTCAGGCTCCAAGCGTGTCAGCTGATCATTTGTGCTCTGCCTGGACACCAGTTAGAAGCGGTTCCTCGGGGATCTGCTGTGACCTACTCATTTTCACATCTTTGTCAGTGACCTGGAGGAGGAGATGGGATGTACCTTCAGCAGGTTTGTGGCAGACACAGAACAAGGTGGCCATCCGGAAGTACTCAGAAAGGAGCAGGCCTGTAGGAATCCATGAAATTCAGCAAGGACACGTGCCAGATCCTGTTTCTAGGGTCAGAAACCCTCCTGCGGTGCTGGAGGCTGGCTGGGTTGCTTCTCTGCTGAGAAGGAGCTGCTTCTGGCAAACAGTGGACTAAGTACAAGTCAGGCAGGGGTGAAAACCAACAGCTTTATTCCCCTTTAATTTGTTCCAGGTGTTCCCAGGCTGCATCTCTAATATTACGCCCGGTTTTGGTCCTTTAGGGTGATAACAAATTTCTGGTATCTACAGGGATGGATACCAGAGGATGGAACCTGTCTCTTTACTGAGAAGCACAGTGGGAAAGCAAAAGACGGGGCCTTAAACTGGAATGGGAGGGTTTATGCTGAAAGGTTTTCCTTTGAGGATGGCTGGTAAGAGGTTTCAGGAGATCCCACAGCAGAGAGGTTGTGGGCTTGCCTCTGTAGAGGTTTTCAAGACCTGAGAGGATAAATCCCTGAGCAGCAGGGTCTGGGCTCAGCACTGGCTGTGCTTTGAGAAGGAAGTTGACTGGAGCATCTCTTAGGTCGTCTCCAACCCAAACCTTTCTGTGAAAAACCACTCGTGTCTGAGACATAAGTAGCCAAACTAAGGGATTTATTCTCTTTTTTTTTTTTTTTTAGAAAGATGGTTCCATGTGCAAGTGGCATTTATTTCTAGTGCTGCTAAATAAAATAGCTTGGACAAGATCAGCTACTCGTGTTGACAATGTCTGATATTATCCATTAGTTACTTGAAATCTGTACCTATTGGGTAAGCATTGAACAAGCAAGGTACATTCATTGAATAGTTATGATTTCTTCTAAGAAAGAAAGAAAAAATATTCTGGAAGTTGAAAAAGTTGTTTTAGAACTTTATAGTGGCCAGTGTACCTTTTCGCTCACTTGCCTTCACGCGTTATTCTGAACCTTGAAGTAAAGCTAAGCGATGTGTGGAACACTTCTTGTTTGAATTCGGTGGGGGGGGGGAAGGATGCTGAAAAAGAGGGACTGGTCCAGTGCCCTGTTTGCCAGGCCTTTGAAAAGAAACTCATCCTAGATCCTACACACGGGCATCTTGAAAATGGCTTTAGCCAGACCCATGCTACCAAAATTGTGTACTGTTATGTCCAGGCAGGGTGGGCTTAACTGTGATAGCCCTGCTCATGAGCTTGTGAGGAAAGCAACCTTGCTTCTTTCTTCTTAGCAAGGTAGTTTTGGTGAACAGTTGCGTATTTTTCTGCTTTGTTACAGAAATCTAGAGTAGCTTGTGACAGGATTCTTTGGTATGATTTCTGTAGTTGAGATTGTTTGAATCCCAACTTACAGTCTTTTTCTTTTGAGTCCAGGATCTGTTTATACTCCTGTGAATGATAGCACTAATGTTCCAGGCTTTTTCATCCTCTTTCCCGTTACACATGCACACGTAAGCATGTGCAGGCTCTCGCACTCACACGTGGCTGTTCGTGTTCCTGCTTCACAAATGACTTTCCATACACCTATTTGAGGGTGGTGCAGATGATGGTGATTTTGTTTGGCAGGTATTGGCTATTGAATGGTTTAGCTTAGATCACCGGATACATTTTACCTCTAACAAAGGATAGGCATTCATGTGATCTTCTGCTGTATTACCTCAGATGAGTAGGAACTTCTTTACTAACTTGACTGCTTCCAGTGGTTCGTGTGTTTTCTTGGATCCCCTCAAGAAGTTGCCGTTAAGCAGCTCTTGAGCTATGGATTTTATTGAATAATGTGTTATCCAGGAAAGAAATGGGTCAATTCTTCCATCTTACTACTTTCAGATTCACAGGCTCTTCCGGTTTATTCACCCCCTAATATACAAGGAAGAGTCTCTAAAGTGAATCCTTATCAGAAGGACAAAGATCTGGAAGAAATTTGACTTTTGCACTGCGTTCAAGGTAAGACTTTCAAAATTGTCCATAATCAGATGGCAAAAAGCATGAGTACTGAGGCTTGCGAAATGGAACTACTTCTCATTTCTCAGTTTTCTTGCATATTATACTTTTCCTGCAGAATATCATGAATAGTTAATTATTAAATACCGCGTAACTTTGAGGCCACACGTTATGATCAGGTGCATAAAAGCTAGCTGTGTCTGTGTTCATTAACTCAAGCAGTTAAGCCAGTTGGTACGTGTAACTAGTGTTTGGTATGCAAAGCCGGCTTTCCGTAGTGCGGGTGTTCCTACTTCTAAAACCAATATGCTAATTTGCATGATATGAAATGGAATGTCTGACTAAACGTGCATGTAAGTAACCATCTTTGGTTTGGTGGAAGGTCCTGCGCCGAGCTTGTTGGAATTTCTCTTTAGTGCAGTTGTAGCTGGAATGCTGTGTTCGGTCAAGTTCAGCGTATCAGGGAGTAACTGTGGAATCAGAGGGTAGGTTTTGGAAGGAATGGCTGTTGCATTTATTTCAGTAAAGCCATAGCTTCAAGCACCTGTACGGTTGTCATCTCCCTGCAAATTAGAGCTCTGATCAAGTGGTAGGAGTCATTAACGTCAGTCAGCAGGGTGATGCCGTCGCCTTCAGCTTCCGTGCACGGTTTAATAAAATGTTTAATAAAATGTATCATTCCCAGCCCCCAAGGCAAGAATGGAGCGTGTAACTAGGTTTAGGGAGATAAAGTGCATAGCAGACAGAGTGGAGTTCCCTCTGGTGGGACCAGTCTCAGGGAGAGGTTTGGTGGACTGTACTGTTGGCTGGGCTAGCACTGTGTTCGTGGCTCGCAGAAGGAGGAACTTAAAAGGTGTTTTAGAAGCATGGAGACAGATATTCCTTACAGACAGCAGATTGTGGCCTTGTATTCCCCTCCTCACACAGTGTCCAGCTGGAAAACAGATGGTGGAGACCTTCACGTGGAGTCGGAAGGACGTAGATGTTTTGGGAACTGTAAAGTACGAGTAGTACCTAATGTAGGCAGCTGGTTGCCAAGTGCTAGCCCTTCAGTCCTGTGGGGGCAGTGAGCTGGGCAGAACTACTGAAGCTGGTGCTTTTTTTTGCTGAATTCAGCACTTGTTTGAAGGTTCAGGTCAGCTGGCTTTTGTTCACATAACTGTTTCTTATTTCTTGTGCCTGTGTGGTTCTCTTTTCCTAGTTTGTAGATTTTACTGAATTACCTGTGTAATCCGCAAGCTGAATGTTTACTTTGCTTTTTAAACTATTAAATTCATCAAATTCTTTTAGCCATCACTCTGCAAGAGCCTGAATACTTAATTAGGGCTCACAAAAGGGATAGTCTTATTTCCCCTCCCCCCTTTTTTATGGATACCTAGTTTAGTCCAGACAGTTTGTTAAACCTGGTATAGCATACATACAGCTTACGCTTGGCATTTTCTAAAGAGGCAAGAGTGAGATGTGAGCCTTGGAAGATCTAGATACATAATTTTAAAATACCTTGGCATCTTGCCTCTATAACCAGGATATGACAGCGTAGGCTGTCTGCCCCCTCGCTACAGTTCACGTGTTCTCTTCCTCATCGCGGTGTGAAGGTGGCGTTCCCAGCAAGGCAGCGTCTTGCAGCCAGCCGTGGTGTAGGAGCGGTAACCTTCGTGGAACTGGAGATGGTGTCTTAATCTGTTAGCCAAAACTGCCTGCAGCTGATGTCTGACCCGATGAGTAGCATAAAACAAACATTGAATTATTAACGTGCTTGCTTCCTGGAATCCTTTTTGCTGTCAAGTCTGTGTAGACCTCTCATAACTGCATCGGCTGCCTGTAAGCCCTTGAGCCCCATCTCTGCTATTGATTTCTTGTGAACTGGCATGGTCTTTTTGCATGTTAGTTTTAACATTCTTATCGCTAAAATTGCCCTTTGAATTTTTGCAGGTATATTTCAACACGTATTATAACACTCGCGTAGTGGCAAAATTAAAACAGTCATTGCCTCGATAGATATATTTGAAACTTCTTCATTAAAATACATTGTAAATCAAAAGAGCTTAAACTGTATTGACTGAAAGTGAGTCAAACTGATGTGTTGTCAAACTGAAGTTGCAGTACTAACTGGACAAAACTATTCGAGTATTTAAGCTTGCAAGTTGCGAAATGACTGCTTCTTGCCAAGTACTCCTCTGTTTAGATGACAAGTGAAGCAGTTCAGATAGCCTCAATGCAGATACCTGAAAAAGATTCCATGTGTCCAGGCAACGATATTGGAGACTGCTGCCAGAAAAAAAGGTAACCAAAATTTGCTTCACTCTGCAGTTCCTAGAGACAGTAATTTTTTAATTGGACTTCAGATTTTTTTCCTTAGAAAGCTTCTTTAACGTATAGAAAAAGGAGAGCATGCTATAAAAATGCAGGGGGCAGTACCATGTTCTTGTATGTAATCTGAAAAGCCATCCGTGGTCTGAAACCTAATGTTCTGTAACATCCATTGAACAGTTCCTACCATGGGATTACAACTCTATCGATCCTGCTACAGGATGGGAGTCCATCATTACATACCGCGTAGAGTCGGCTGCTTCTCTTAAGCATTGGGTTATAACTGACTTCCTAAAAGCACGTCGTGTTCCTCACTTGAAAGGATCAGTTGAACCGGGCCGAGTATGGGAGGTGACCGGTCTGTGTTAGCAAGGAGAGTTCAAGGCAGGTGAACACGCTTAAAATTTTTAAGGTGTCTTTTTAAGCGCTGAATCTCTTCACGCTGTTACAGTACTGTTACTGAAATAACTTTGCCAAGAGGTATGAAAAATGTCTTAGCGTGGAAGAGATGAAGGAAAAAACGAGGTTCTAAAACTAATTGAAGTATAAAAATAACTATGTATCTTAATGATTCCTACTTGGAGGCTTCAGTTCCTGTATTAGTTAAGTTTGATTTTAGTTCTTTTGCAAGGTTGTGTTTGTGTGCGGGCTGTTAGTTGACATAGCGGATGTTTGAATTCTTTCTAAGTTTGCTTTGCAGTAAGCATTGAAATAGCTGTAACATAGCAAGTGTTAATATTTGTGCTCTGTTACTGATTCGAAAGGTCTGCTGACTTTGTTATGCTGTTGAATGACCTTTTATACATTGAAGTCCTTTTGTGCGTAAACCTATATGGAACCTCCACTTTATGGAACTCCAAGTCCTCTTCGATTTTTAGATACACTTGTTGTCCCAGTTAAGATTGTGTATATTGTACATGCAAGATGGCAAAAATGGGATATGTTGTCGTACATATAGCTGTGATGATTTAATCCCCTCGCAGGCAAATGGGGTGCTGTTGTGCCTTTGAGAATCCTGAGGGGATATTTGCCCTAAATACAGGCTCTGTACAGAAAGACATGCTGTAGAAGCAGGGTTTAAACTTTCTGACAGGTGCAGCAGGAATAGAAGATGTGGTGTTGAAGATAAATAACTCCTCAGTGCTTCAGTGGTTCTAGCAGCCAGGCTTCACTCAAAAGCTGACTCACTGCACTGCTAGCCAGTGAATTTAGGTGAGATTCTCCACCTGGGTAAAAGTTCACCTTTGGGAGCTCTAGCTGTTAGCTGGCTTAAAAATCACTGATGGCTGTTCATTGACAAATTAATCGCGGTAGTCTTCGGCCGAGGAGCTGTTCTTCCACTCTGTGAGCGTTTCCTCTGAGAGACTTGCAGTGGTGCCACTCCTCTGAAAACTGTCAGACTTCCTGCCCCTGTCCTACAGCTAGGGCACTTTGGAGCACGGTCAGCTGGTGGATCCTAGCAATAAAACAAGACAATGATGTCACAGTTTCTGTACCTCTTCATCCCATGGTATTTTGCAGTCTGTAGCAGTGGGAGTTGTTCATCTGAATGCACACACTTGCTACAGAATTGACCAATCTGAGATGCATTGCTTTCTCGGATTTTTGCTGAGAGCTGCTTCTGTAAGACCTCTCGATGGTCTTAAGGTGGTTTTTTGAATGGCTTAGCAAGAAAGGGCTAAGCCCTTTCTCTTTCATTATCAGCAGAGCGAGTTTTTATTCCCAAGTTTACTTCTGAATTCAAGCAGTGCTGCGGTTTACTAACACCTTGCGTTTCTGTTGGAGAAAGGTCTGACAAACTCGGCATGTTCTTTTTGTACTAGTAGCTAGAGAGAGCGGGACATTTGGCTTCGGTGTTAAGTGAGGCGCCGTTGAAGGATGTGCCGTGGTTAAGGGACATGCCGTTTCAGCCCAGAGGACTTCTGAATAGATGTCATTTGATGCCACGCTTGTGCTTCGTGATGTGGAATTCTTTCTCAGAACATTTGATGGTGCTCGGGTTGTGACTTCTTCTCGCTTGAAGCAGAGGGATATTGACGAAGCCTTGGTAATCCACCTGGAGTGACTTTTTTTTAATGTTGATTTGAAGGCCTGATGCTCACAGAGGCAACAAATGGATGGGTAACTTCAAACTGACTCATTAGTTACTACTGCCTATCAAATGAACGAGCGAGATGATAAGAAGTTTACCTCATGGGAGTACACCATAGGAATGTGTTCAAACGATGGGCACTTCACTAACAGCGAACGTGATTTCTTGTGTTGCCTCTGCAAAGCACTCTGGCGTGCCGCAGCTGAGTTTGAATCCCTGTCGGGAAGATGGATGCTTGCAGACTCTGGCCTTTGCAATTAAAAACAACCAAACTTCCGGGCCGAATCTGAATACATCTTCTATCTGCTACTCCTGAAGGGCCATGGATAGCATAATGTGTGTTCAGAATTTATCTGGCATTGTGGATGTAGTCTGTGATAACAACAGCTATTACAGACTTGTGCAAGCTCTGCTCTAGAAAGTCCTAACAGCCCCAACAGGAACGTTTGTTCAAAGTGCATGTCCCAGCCTACAATCAACTTACAATTCTTCTTTGTAGTCTTGATGTTTCTAATAACGCTAGCATGTAAATGTAATGCATTTTTAGCTCTTGAAGATCATCTCCCTTCTCAGTTCTGATAACAATCAAATATGAAGTTTCATGCTTGGATATTTTTACTGGAGCATATTTGGTGGCCTTTACCTTAAGCACACCTGAAACTGGATGTTTGGGAAGATCTCCAACTTAACTGTTTGAGATGATTTGATATTTGTGCTTGAGTTCTCCTAATCACAGCTGAAACCAAGTGAACCCTTGGATTACAGGAGAACAGAAGTAAGTGCTTGCTAGTGATCTCCCAGTAGGCGAGTGGATTGTATATGTGTATTCACCATTCTAGAAAGGCTGGCTTGCAGTGTTTCTTCATCTTCTGCTTGTATAATTCAACAGAGTTTGAGTTACTCATCAACCAGACGAACAGTCTCTGCTTCAGGCATTCACTTACACCAACAGAACTCTCTACGTGGCTGAGTAACAGGGATTAACGTGGAACGGGCTGCTGGGAGCAAACATTGCTCAAACTGCCCCTGCTGCCAAGACATCTACATAGCCATAATGTGAATTTAGTGTTTGAAAACTTCCCGAGAGAACTGCCGAGAACTTAGGAGTTCAAAATGTGCCTGGCAAATCTGCGTGCAAGATAGGTCTGCAGGAAAAAAAGTTGAGAGCGTCTTTTATAACTGTTTCCTAGATGTATCAAAAGCCAGGTTTCTGGTGCTGTAACTGAAGCCCACCAGTTGGGAAGTAATATTTACAAGTATGAATTGAACCGGACTGCCCAGCCCCTGGTATTACCGAGATTTGTACTGCTGCTAAATACAAAGCTAATCACCTGTTCCCCTTGGAAATTCAGGCTTGAATAGTTCAACCGATTAACTTGCAATTAAAACATTGCACTGTCAGCTTCAAAGTGCTGATCCAAATATTCACCAGAAACCCAAGTAAATTTATTTCAAGATACTGAGCATCGTAAGAAACCCTCAATTTTACATCTTTTCACTGCATTTTAGATACCATTGTACTTTTAGCAAAACCTGCTGCTTCAGAAAGGCTGAAGCACTTAACTTGCTTCTTAGAGGTCTTCATTTCAAACTCTTCTTCATTCCCTTTACTTTAGATGTTGCACTAATTAATATTTTAATGGGGCTTCAGCAATTGAGTGGAAAGACATTTTAAAAAAAAGTCAAGTCTTAGCTCAGTTTTGGTTGATTCACGGTATTGTACAGACCTAAGAATCGCTCAGCACTGCAGAGACAATTCATTCATCTTATGCTATAAAGGATGAACGACTTGCTCTTGGGGGTGAAAGTTGTACGTTGCCTCAAGTAGTTACGCAGACATTAATTGCTCGTTTCTGTTTGGGCTTTGTCATATATGGAGGTTGATGAAGAACTACTGCATGAACTTGCACAGCTAGTGCGCTCCTTCGGTACGGGCTCTTACTGTAAAATCGGGTCTGTGTGAGGAGGGGGATGTTATCTTACATTTACCATGTGTTGGCAACACGCAGTTGGGAAGTTGCAGTATACTGGCTAACCTGCAGTAAGCTTACGGGACTGCTCTTTTCCTTCTCCCTCCAGTGTCTTCTACTTCCGCAAAATCTTTTATTAACTTCTGCATGACCCGCAGTTCGGAGGGATGGTGTCAGCAGTGGTAGTATTTTGGTGTTACAAAGTCAAATACGATACATTAGATTTTACTTTATTTTTCATGATGCTTAACAAGCGGGGTTGCTTGGCTTGTTTTAGAGCAGCAACGATTTGTTTCTCCTTTAAAAAGTCAGCTGCAGCTGTTTGTGGAACTGCTAAGAAGTGTATTTCTGGTGCTTGGGTGACCAGAATCAGGAAACTTGCAAAGGACTGGACAGAGTAATGTTTTTTGCTTGCTTTAACATTTGGATTCAGCTTGAAGTTCATTAGTGCTTTACCATCAATGTTGTTTAAAGATGTATTTAATGATCAGAAAGGCTAGCATGTGCTGCTTACCCTTTGGTAAAGTGCAATGGCAGGGTTCTTCAAACTTGGCAAGATTCTTGCCTGCTTAGTGTGTTTTAACGTGGTTATTGTCGACTGTTGGTCCCAGTTCTATAGCAGTGATTTACTTGTGATGGCTCTGGCTGTGTGGTCTTTTGCATCTGAAGAAAACGCTGTAAGCATGGTGAAACACATTCTTTTAGCCAAGGGATGTTGGAGTTACGCGCAATTGAAAACTATGCTACTGCAGGGTACTACTATCTTAATAGCAAAAAATAAAAACAAACTTACTAACGAACTTAGTCCTACTCAAATAACTATTTGGATACCCCAAATGTTCAATGAGCCCATGTAAAATGCTTAATGCATTTTGTAATTCTCTGAAGCCTTTAATGGGAGGCATTCTGCTTTACTTCTGTGACATAGCTTATGATTGGCAGTGTAAAACCATTTCATTTGCTTATATCAGCATCTTTTGCACCCAAGTTTCTGGGGCCTTGATATAGTAGCTTGCTGTACCCAGGTTGCATCACGAACTGAGGTATCTCTATACGGAATAAAAACCTGTGGCTGGTTTAGAGAGGCAGGAGGCGGTGCTGTGCAGACCTTCTGTGACTCTGTGATTGACAAGAGCTGTGTCCCCTCGCTGTGCAGCATTCGGTGATGGGATATCTCTTGAGGTAGTTTTGTCTCTTGAAACACTGAATACCCCTACTCCACACTTCCGAGAATTTGCCTGGACAGAATTGGTATGACTAAGAGCACACTGGGGAAGAGGCTCTTAGCTCCAAATGTCTCTCTTTGAATCACCCTAATATAAGCATCCGGGCTCCAGGCTAGTCATCACCCTTGTCTGATGAACATTCTCACATCCTCTGTAGAGTAGAAGAACTTGGGAGGGATCAAGACTTTTGCTTCTGGGAAGTATCCTGCTTGTCTTCAGGTCCGTGTTTGTGAGTCAGCAGCTTCCGCAGGCTGCTGGAGTAGCATCAGAAGAAGTGAGGCTGGATGGACATGCCCTGTAGCCTCACTGTTAGGGCTGTCTTCGGGAGGTGGGAGAGGCTGTCTGAAGGGACTTGTGTTGCGGTCGTGTTCTGCGTTCGTGCCCTGGTCACTTAGGAAGCCCCGGTGCCCTGGTGTACTTCAGAAGAAGGAGTTTTGCTGTTACCTGCAACTTTGTGAATCCGTGCTTTTTGTGGTTTTCCTTTTTCCCAAAGTTCTCAGGTATAGAAAAAAACTTTTACTGATAAACTTCATAACTTTTTTGGAGGAAAGCTTTTGTTATGTGGTCCGGTACAATGACTTAAGACATTTGCTGTCTAGTTATTTCAGTATAGTTCCTCAGAGTCCATCAGTGATTTAGCGGGTGCTGCTTAACATGGAGTTTCGGAATACTCGGAGCAAATCTGAATTGGCAGCTGCTCGTTCTGCATTTCTGGCACTTGCCTGAAAGGCATTTTCAAGCTGGTTCAGAGAGGTAAACCTACAGAAAGTAATGGACTTTTTCTGGCTTAGTTTGATTCATTGAACCATCCGTCCTGTTGTGGTGCCTAAGAGAGAACGATGGGGAGAACACAAGGGCTTGCAGCAGCGTGACATCACGTGCATAAAACTGAGCCCTTACAGCTCTTCCTCCAACAGTAGCAAAGTATTTATTCCTTCTTCACGAGAAGCAAAACAGATGCTTTGTGATGGTTGAAAAAGACCACTTACCATGTGGAAGCTGGCTGGGCTTTCAGAGTGTGCTGTAATCGGCTGGAAATCACAACGTTACAGGCAAAGCTGGCTGTTATCCAGGATTCTTCCTGGGGTAGTTCCTTCTACCAGTGTACTGTCATGGTAACTTTTGTGAGATGCAGTGGTTTGTAAGGTTAAATGTGTATGTAGCCTCTGATCCATGAAGGAATTTGGGCATTTGCATCCTGTTGAAAATAATGGGATTTAGATGTCTAGATGCTTGTGGAGATAAGTACCTTTGAGTTGTTACCTGATACCTCTGTATTTGAAGCTGAATTTATGATCAATTTTATTGAAACTACTTTTAAAGATGTGTGACGATTGTTATTTCAGAGGAGATCGAATACTTCAAAAGAAAGGCACTAAACTTCAGTTGCAAAGCTCCCGTGCATTCTTAGATCTAAGCAAGCAGAGTAGAGAGTTTACAAATGACACTTGCTGCACTCGGTGGATTTCAGTTTTGTCAAACGCTGCGCGTACTCCGGCACTTCAGCAGGTGAATAGCACTTGTGTTAGCAGGCATGCAAAAGCTCTTCCTTCTGTAACCGAGTTTAGGGACGTGAATGTCAGTAATAGGCTAGATGGCTTTTTAAGTGCTAGCCTGTGCTGGTGAAGGAAATTAGAAAAAATACATATATTTTTTTCTTATCATGAACCTTTAATATGCTGTTTAGAGAGTATGTTGAAAGGTTTTAGATACCCAGACATAGTTTTAGTTCATGCACTTCTGTTTTCATGAATACAGCTTTTTCTTAAATTCATGTACAAATCTGTTGTATGCCATCTGGAGTAGCTAACTGCTTTCTTTGTTTCTTTCTAGGAAATACCAAAATAAAGCAGATGTTGTGTCCTGTACTGTTATCTCAAGGTTTTGCAAGTCATTCTGTTATGTGCTTCTTGGCAGCAGGAATGTAAACTAATTCTCTCAGCACTGAACTAGAACCTTGACAAGGTTGTGATTACAGGTAAGAACTAATTCTGCCTCTTGGAAATTTATGGGAAGGTATAATCACTCCGGCTGTGTTTTAATTTCCAATTTGTAATCGACTAAGTCTTTAACCATAAATTTGAGAACAGATTGGGTAAAGGGATGTTTTTTCTTCCTTAATTACATTTGAATTTTGCTTAATTTTGTTTAAAATAGGGAGGGAGAAAATATCATGAAGTGTAGCTTCTCTTAGCTACAGTACAAAGCGCTGTTAGTAAATGGAAGAAATGTAATTTTTCAACACACAAATGCATGCTGACCCAGATTTTGAGGAAGCTGTTTTCTCACACAAAAGATGGTGTAATGTCAGTCAGTCGTGAAGTGTTTTGCCACCGTGAGCTGAAAGCAGCTTACTGTCTGCATGTGGCTTTTCTTCCCCTCGAGGTTTGTACTTCCTTAAACGAGCTAATAGCAGCGGTACTGCTTAAGTTACCCTTTTTAATCAGTTACAGAAAATCTCTAAACTGTTGTTACAAGTCCACTTCAACTCTTGAATGACCTTTTCAAGGGGAAAGGTTGATGTCTTCTTCCAGGTCAGTGAAAATGTTTTGGCGGCTGGTTTTCTGTCCTAACTTTATCTGACAGGCTGTGAGGTGGTGCTGATAACTCTTGTCCCGCTTCTCAATCACTGTTTGCTCAACCTGTGTGTGGGGAACTGAAAATCTGTTCTTTTACTCTCTTCTTAGAAAATGATGATAAATGCTACAGAGCAGTATTAATAAAGCACAGAAAACAACACAAATCTGTCACAGAACCTGCATGTTTTGTTTTTCTGAATGATGAACTTCTGTTTTTAAACAGGGAGTGTGTGTTTCGAAGACTATCCATCAAATTGCTGTATTGCATACGCTGAATCTGCAGAATTATGATGAAGTTAAAGCCTTTCAGTCTTGATTTCACCCTTTGGTATCTTTGACAGGAGGAGTTGCTTGCCTTAGTTGTTTGCCTTAGGCTGTACTTGTCAAGAGTGGCAGGACCAGAGTATGGGATGTTGATATCGAGCAGTCTCATAGGTCTTACTGTGAGGCTGGATGACGTATAGGTCAGTGACAAGTTTGTGCCAGGAAGGTGGCATTGATTGTTCTGCTGCTATAATGAAAGAAAGGTTCAAAAGTTTTGTTTTGGTGGTTTTTGGGTGGCTTACTTTTCAGATGCGGTTGGGTTTGTTTTTCTTTTTAATTGTATTGATTCGATGTTTATATTTAAATTGCGGTGATGTAACAGGTTGAGAAAAAAGCACAACTTCTGATAGCGTCATGGACTATTTTTTTGCTGGAATGGACTTTTAGCTGTCATTTGGCCCAACCTTTGTGTCTTTGTGTGTGCGAATCAACAAGTCGCCCCTCAATTAAGTAAATAAAGGGTGTAGTGGTGTTCTGCAGACCTGCTGCAGAACAATTAGTCCAGTCTTTCAGAGCTAGATGGGAACAATTAATTGATCGTATGAATTAGACATACTGATTTGTGCTAATGAGTAAAATAAATCCTTCAATTTTGATACCCATTATGTATTGGCTAAACAATGGTCTTTCTTCCAAATTTTACATGCTATTTCTTTAATAAAACCTGGCTGGTGGTAGCTTGAGAAGGTACAAAGTAAATTTAACACACAAAGTAGCTTGTCTTCTATTGGATTTAGGGGAAGAAAGAAGATTCTACGTAGAAGTAACTATAAACTTTATTTAGGGAAGGATCGTTTTTATACGACGTCAGTGCCTTGTAATATCCAAATGCTGTGCATGTACCTCTGGTTTTACTAGTGCAGTAAGAAGGGGAACGTGATTATTGGCCACAGGAAGTACGAGCTGATAGAGGCAAGCAGAAGGAATTCCAGTTAATATTGTGATATGTAAATCTTCATAGTGAATTTACCATAGTATGGTCAGTAGGAAAAAAATCAAGTACAGTGCAGTCCACTGGGTGGTATAACAAAGCCACACCTTGTTCAGAGGTCGAGTTACGGATGAGGTGTGACTTCAGACCTGATGAGCTTGACTTGGTAATACCTGAACCAAGCAGACCCATTTCACTTAAGTGCCTGCGCACCAAACTCTTGAAGATGTCACAAGGAGGCGAATACTGGTTTGCACAGTGGTAGCTTGGCTTTTAGACACTCGAGCCTTCACTGTTCCCCTGGAGGCGCAGAAACAACAGTATGTTTGTTTTGCACTGTCTGGACCTGATGTTGTTGTACTAGGTGAACCAGCCTGGGTGTTTGTGTCTTACATGTCACTTTTCCTATGGTTAATCTCTAACTCAAATAAAACTGGCGTGGGGATTAAATTTCCCAGACTTCATAATGCTTGAAGGAAATCTTGATAAAGAAAATCTGAACTTGTTACCTCGAAAACTGAGTGACATTAAGTGAAGAAATTTACTACTCTAGAGCATTTCTTTACTGAGAATGACATCTCAGCTGCATTCCTTTTCTTTGCTAAGTCCCTAGCTGAGATGCCAATACGGACTGAGGGCTTCTGTTGGAAGCCACCCCAGCAATCACAGAATTATGTGTAGCTAACTAGGGAGAATGCTGCATACTTTGAGTTTGCATCTGACCACAGAACTTGGTGAATTTGACCTCTGCAGTTTATGCAAGGGTGATGCTGCATGTACTGATAAAGGCCTGGTGACTGTAAAATATGTCAGCCTGAACACCGACAATGGCTTTGTGCTATTTGCTGTGATTGCAAAGGTAGGTTCAGAGTCCACTTTCAAGTTTCCTGTTTCAAGACACCCACTCATCTTGGGTGTCTGAGATACGATCTTTCACTTTGCACCTACCAAACTGCATTCCAGAAAAACAAGCCACAGCATAAAAGCGTGGAACTTTTACCCATGAGAGACAGGCAGTTGTCACATAAACCAGTCCTGAAGATCTGCAGTTATGTGGCTTCATTCATGTTTTAGTAAGGTGCAAGAAAGCAGAATATGAAATGAACTTCTGAAAAGGCAAACTTTGACCTATTTGTCGCTTCGTGTGGTGTGTTCACTTGATATGCTGTGAGTGCATAGTTGATAGTTCTTTAAGCTGCCTGCGCAGTTTTTTGTGTAGCTTTATTTTATATCAGTCTTTAAACTTAGTTTCTCAATAGTTACAAAACTGAATGGGATAGAGTATAATCTAAATTAGTTTTGAGTTAACAAGTGCTATGAAAGTGATTTCTAGAGCTAGTCACCGTTTCTTACCCAGTGACTTGATGACAAAGTCAAATCAAGGGGCAAATTAAGGTCTGTGTGTGATTTTTATTTTTTATTTTAGCTTCACCCTTCAAGTTCATTTTATTTCTAGTCTCGGAAAACAGTTTCTTGGTTTCCTAGTGCTTGATTTGGGATTGAGGGAATTCAGTCACCTTCTGCCCTTAACTCTATTGTGATATTTTGTTAGTAGCTTAAATACGTGCACCCAGCACGTATTTCTGATTACTTTAATGCATTGTCTGCGTCACAGTAACTTCAGAATCTCAAATTTTTGATGTGTCAAGCCATTTAAAATTTATCTGCCACTTGGACCATAAGCATACAGGTGTTTCTGGTGTTAACAATATAGCTACGGTTATGGGCCTTAAACTAGCTCCTGGTGCTCCTTTTTACTCACTCCCGCAGTCTTCCCTGTAGGAGGTTACTGCTGTCTTGGATCGGCTGGCTTCTAAATCCAACACAGTCCAAGTCACAAAGTTCTGAAATACTAAAGCCAATTTTGCACCTCTTCAGTGAGACAATTTGAAGAGCAGCAGCAAAAACATCTCAAAAAACAGCAGTTCTGAAAGAGAAGAAATTGCTGGCACAAGGTAGTGGTGAATAGCTGAGGCAGAGCAAATTGGTTTTTAGGAATTGCTATAGACATCGAAAACGGACGTAAATCCACGGTGTTAAAGACCACCCATTATTTTTTTGTACCTCCAGACCAGCTCAAAGTAGCTGAAGCATATTCTGAAATCTTGTCTCCTTTTAAACTTGCTGGTTTAAGAGCAGTGCAGTGTGGGTTTTCTTTGGTGTTTTTGTTCCAGCCTCCTACCCCCATAACAAAGATGCAAAAATTCATTTCGGAGTTCCAGCTGTAGTTCCTGGGCATGTATCCTGCCTGATGTTGGGGGCTACATTTTGAACTTTCTGGTTTAAAAGCTTATTGGACTTGTGGCAGGAAAAGGTTTCGGTAGTGCGATCTGTATTAGAGGTTTATCTTCCTATCAGTACAAAGTGAATCTCTGGTCAGCTCTATCACTGGGACCAGTTCTGATGTTGACTCCCAACCTGCTCCTTGACCACACATGATTTAAAAACAAACAAAAAAACTAAAAACAAACAAACCCCATAGCAAGTGGACATAAATAATGATCAATTACTTTCTTTGCATTTCGTTTTTAAGGGAACGTTAAATATTCAGATCACATTCTTAAATTGCAGTAACTGCTGTTCAACTCTGCTAGTGCACTGTGATTGTGTCATAGTAACTAAATTGATGGTAGCTGCTCCAGCCAAACTTCAAGTAGAGCTCAGAATTTCAGTAACTATTTGCCTAATGTAGATTTATGTAGTGCCTGTATTTTTGAAGGTCAGTAAGTTGACTAAAAGGGATCCCAAGTTTTCTGGGCTCAAAGATAGAGACCTTTAAAGATGGTTTCACTCCATAAATGAACTTGTATTTATCTTCTTAGTATAGTCTTAAATTTCTTACATATTCTGTCATGCTGGATTTCTCATGTAAATTGAGAGATACTCTGAACCTTTACAAATGGCAAAACAATCTACAGTGCGCATGTGTGCGTTTGTACAGACATCTCATGTATAGCATGTGTCTTTTTCACACTAGACAGGAGCTTTTTTAAACAAGGCTAGTTTAAATCTTTTTAGTTAAACCAGAAAAACTGCTTCTTCCTGCATTTCCGCTAAGCTTTGAAGTTGTCACAGGTATTGTGATCTGTCACTTGCACTTTTAATATCTAGTGCATTTATCTCTGTGGAAACATCCTTTTTTTACAGAAGCGTATTTTACATATGTATTGGAACAGGAAACTCTGGCACTATTTCTTTTCCACAGCACCGACTTACTAAAAATGGCTGGCCTGTGGAGTGAACCCTTCTGAGGAAGAGATAGTGTATTTACCGTATGTTCTTACGATCTTAGCCCCAAAAAATCGATGTTTGACCTGTTCTCCTTACATGAAAAGACCCATTATTGTCTTTGGGACTGTTGGCCATCAAGTAGTAGTTCTTCTTGGAACTCTCAAGTGATCTGGAAATCATTTTATGGTATCTACAAAACCATGGGTATAGACTGTATTATTGAATTACATTTTTGTATGCATTCAGGGCAACTAGTAAGTGTTATTTCTGCCAGATTAATTTATGTGGGAAGAAGCATGCTTTTCCCTTAAAGTAGCTTCCTATTCCCCCTCTGATATACCGGTAAATAAACTCATCGTGGATATTCTGGAGCTGAGCAAGAGCTATTTCCCATTTTATGGGTATATCTTGGAGAAGACCAGAGGGTGTGGTTGTTTTTCTTTTAAGCAGAGAAACTCTCAGTTGTTCACAGACCTGATATTTAGGACTGTTTGTTTTAGGGCTGATGTAATGCAAATAAAAGTATTCAGTGTGTAGCTGTGGGGAAATGGAGATCGACCACAAATTTTTCAGTGTCAGAAGGTGTGGGTTTTGGCTTTATGCTTTCTATTTCCATACCTCAAAAGTGTAGGTGACTTTGGTTTCCTAGGCCAGAACTACTGGTTTCGTTACATGAGGTCCTTATCTTATATACAGGTAAAATTTGCATCAGCTAGGAAACGTTAGGGAAGAATACACATTTGGACTTCAGAAAAGTATGTCTTGGTTTAGTTTTTTTCCCTAGGAAAGGGGCATCAGCTTTTGTTAGAGACCTGCAGTATTGAACTTGTTTGGAAATGGCTTAGCAATTGGTTTTAAAGTGGAGATGAAGAGTGTACAGTAGAGTGGAAGGATTAGTGCTCTAGCAGCGTGTTGCTGAGATTGTTCCAAAGGCCTTACAAAAGGTGTTGGTGACTGTTGGTACTAGCAGGTGACTTTTTTACCCTCACAGAGGTGGGAAAACTATTGCAAGAAGGGAATCCTAGGCTTCCGTTCTTGATCTGCAGAATATATGCTGTTTTAAAGAACTTGGTGGCTGTTTCTTTCTTTTGTGCTCACTAAAATGGTTTGAATTTTTCAGCTGGCCTTCAAGCCAGTTGCTGCCTTGTATAACCTACATAATATACGCAGTAATAGAAAGATTTCTTCTATGTATTCGGTGTTTTCTTTAGGACCAGCCATAAGCTGATACCTAAATGTACTGTTTACTTACTGGTTGTAAGTCTGTCTCTACATCCTTTATTAAGTATTTGTAATATTCTAAATATCTTATTTAATATTAAAAATATAATTACAAATAGGACAGTTGTTCAATTTTTTTACTCATTTTGAGCTGGAAGAGCTCATTCAGAAGCTACTTATGAAACAGGTGAAGCTAAGATGTGGAACCCATGCTTTTGGCTTTATTATACATTATAAATGTGTATGTATAAAACAGCCAATAGTCAGGTCATAGGCTTTCGTAGTTAGATGAGTTTTGATCTTCTTTACCCAGTTGTATGATTCCTTACTTCATTCTCTACTGTCCCAGATAGTAAGAGGCCAGTAAATAGTGACTGCGGAGACAGCATGCAGATAACGGGGCTGCTTGTTTGTGAAATTGGATAATGTAATATTGAATGGACTGGGAAGGTGCGGGAGTTGGGGGAAGTTGGAGTTGGAGAGGAGGTGTTTGAAAGGGCCTGACTTTGCAGAAAGTGTGGGAAGTCTTCTGAGAACATTGGCTGCTGATTTGAAATCATTCTTGTTTTTTGCATAAAATGTGCCCGTTAATTTTCAGTTCAAGTAAATGGTACTCTTGGTTTTACTTTACAAAGTCTAGTTTGAGGATTGTTTTCACATTTATATAGAGTGAAAACAAATTGGCAGCAACTTTGTAGTGTGTTCTTGCGACTTGAGTTTACTGTGGATGCCGCAGCTGGAGATGTGTACCTTGGACATGGAATGCTCGTTTTGGAGCACGTACAAGGCTTAGGATATATTTATTTAGTGTCACACAATTGTTTTTTAACAGCTGCTTAAGGCAATTTACTAAATACAAGACTTGTGTTCTAATGCCAGACTTCTTGATAGCAGAAGATTGGTACAAAGAGATAATCAACTAGTCTGCAATTACAGATGTGAATAGATCTGTAACAGATGTGAATGATCAAAAATCATGGTAGTAGCTCAGAGCCAAGCTAGAGGTGGGTATTTGCACAGTGTTAGCATTTACACTGTACATGCAAAACCTCAATTTCCTTTAGCTGATTGCTAAAGAAATCTTTTCCTCTAGCAGATGTGTCTAAACTTGGAATCCAATTGATGTTTCATTCTACATCTCTTAAAGGATCTTCAGAAGAGATAACTCCAAGGCTTGTAATTAGAATATAACACGGTACTTGAACATAAGAGCCATCTGAATTCTGGTGCTTCTCAGCTGATTTGATTTAGCCAAGTGCTTTTTCTCTACTGTTTTTTAATAAAAAAAATATATCAGAACCATGTTCAGTGTTGGTAGCACTTGAATTAAAGACCATTAAACATTAATTAAGGAAGTAAATTATACTAAAAAGTAAAGCAGATAGGGAGTTGCTGCAATATTTGGAGAAGTGTCTGAATTTACATTAAGAGTGGGAAATACAGTTCAAAAGAAGTGTAGCTGGTGAGCAAAGTCCTGGTCTGTGGAATAATGGGGATCTTCAGCCCTTCGTGGAGGCCACTGGAGCGGTGTGAAGTTTGCATTATCTGGTTGAAAGTTCCGCAATTACCCTGGCAGGGTGGGGTAAGGAATCCAGCCATAAGCTTTTCCTCTTGCAGTGCGCTATTTCCTTTCGTCTCTCCTGCTAGGGTAAGCTATGGATGATGAAAATATTTTGAGTGGAGGGGAATGAAAGAAGAAATGAGTCATAAATCCTTCTTTCTGACGTGGTAACAAACTCTTAAAGCAGTTGATTGTGACTCCACAGGTTTGGTGGGTGCTAGTGTGTGAGAGCGCTAGTGACTGACTTGCTCACAGTCAAGGCTCTCAGATTTTTGCTGGTTGAAAGTTGCTATCACTTTTACAGTTAGTCACTAAGCGTTTCATGGGGCAGTCATTGTTAGCATGATAAGGAGTTTTCTGAGTTTTTTGGGGAAAAAAATGTACTGCAGGGTCTCTGGGTTAAAGAAAATACTCCTTGCTGACTTTGTAAAGTGCAGGGTGTTTTTTAGGCCTGCATAGGATGACCTATTCTTGTATAGGAGAGGAAGTTGGAAGTCCTCTAAAGCTTCAATGTAGGTTACTTGTATCTGCAAGCTTACTCTCTGAGGACGCTTCTCATGTATTCTGAAGCAAATCTGCTCCAAATGTTGAGGAACTAACTTTCTGTAGAATATTTTCTTCCCTTAGAGAGCTCATATCTGTTTTAACTGGATATGTTTTAAAATCAAGATCAGTGCATCTATGAACTTACAACCACGTGAATGTCTTTTAGGGGTGGTAAAAATTGAAATGTATTACAAAGGAGTAAGTAATACAGTAAGAGAATCCTGTGAAAAGTTTTCTTGGGTCAAAATGGGAATTGACTTATTGCTTCTTTGGAAGTGCTGTAATCATACTTTTCTTTGGTGAGTGCTCTCTCTACATTTTTCTATTGTCAATTTTGCCATGCTTACAAGATTATACAAGTGGCACAGTATGTGCAAAGCTAGCAAGTCAGTTGGTACTTATTTATTAAGTATTAGCTTTTCTTCATGCCCTAGTGAAAATGGAAGGAGAATAGGAGTAATATGGATGTTGTTTTTCCAACAGAGAATGACAAAATTGGGCTACAGAGGTATGTGAACTACTCCACCTTCATATGGAAAGCCTTCTTGTACATTTTAATTTTCATGAAGTAGGTCTTAAAGACAAAAACAAACAAAAAAACCTTGTGCACACACAAAATAGAAACCAAACTGCCTGAAAGGCAGACAAGGGTCTGTAAGCTCCAATTTCATTAATGTCATTTGTTAATTATCCCTCCCCCCACCTTACAGTTGAATTTTGCACATGTGCATGCTTTGTAGTATGCTTTATAAAGAAGAAAGGGAAGGGAGAAGAAAACTTACATTGCTGAGTGAACTTAGATAGAATGGTGGGTTTATAACTAAGATTCTTCTTCTCTGTTTTCCAGATTCAATATTTCATAAACATGGGTGCATTTTTGGATAAACCAAAAACTGAAAAACATAATGCTCATGGTGCAGGGAATGGCTTGCGTTACGGCCTCAGCAGTATGCAGGGATGGAGAGTGGAAATGGAAGATGCTCACACAGCTGTTGTAGGTATTCCTCACGGCTTAGAGGACTGGTCCTTTTTTGCTGTCTATGATGGTCACGCAGGATCTCGTGTTGCAAATTATTGCTCCACACACTTACTAGAACACATCACTAACAATGAAGACTTTAGGGCGGCAGAAAAACCTGGATCTGCTCTTGAACCTTCAGTGGAAAATGTCAAGAGTGGAATCAGAACTGGCTTTTTGAAAATTGATGAGTATATGCGCAATTTCTCAGACCTCAGAAATGGGATGGACAGAAGTGGCTCAACAGCAGTGGGAGTTATGATTTCACCTGAGCATGTATACTTTATCAATTGTGGTGATTCACGTGCTGTTCTCTATAGGAATGGACAAGTCTGTTTTTCAACACAGGATCACAAACCTTGCAACCCAAGGGAGAAAGAGCGAATCCAGAATGCAGGAGGCAGTGTAATGATTCAGCGCGTTAATGGTTCGTTGGCAGTTTCTCGAGCTCTGGGGGACTATGACTACAAATGTGTTGACGGTAAAGGCCCTACAGAACAACTTGTTTCTCCAGAGCCAGAGGTTTGTGAAATTTTAAGGGCAGAAGAAGATGAGTTTATCATCTTGGCTTGTGATGGAATCTGGGATGTAATGAGCAACGAAGAGCTCTGTGAATTTGTTAAGTCTAGACTTGAAGTATCAGATGACCTGGAAAAAGTGTGCAATTGGGTAGTGGACACTTGTTTACATAAGGTATGTAACTGTTTTCTCCAAGCAGATGTTCCAAATGTATCTTCTGTTTAGATGGGTACAATGTTAACAGCAGTTTCTGGCCTAATCTTCCCATTATCCCTACTCCTACCTTCAAACTTCTGTACCCGTTTGACTGTGTGTCTTTGCTGAAGAGTGTACAGCCTCATCTTTTGTGCTTGGAGAGGTGATGGCAGTTGCAAAAATAAAAGTGTAATGTAATGTTTGCATATAGTCCCACCTCTAACCTTTGTTTCCAACTTTTAAAATGAACGTTTTTTAGAACAGATTTTTTTTATAAAGTACATTCTGTGCAAGGTTTGTATTTTTTTGCTCTTTTGAGTTGGGTGGTGTTGCTCTCCTTTGCACAGTATATGTGCTTGTACTACTATCTCCTCATCAGGGTATGTTTTGTCTATCATCTGAAGTGGTGTCCTCAGCTAATTGCTGTAGCTCAGATGAAGAAGCACTACTTTTTCATGAGCTTGCTCGCACTCCTCAAATTTAAAGTTCATTAGGAAATATTGCAGGTTGGTCTGCAAACGTTTCACAGATTTGTCATTTCCAGCATTCCCTCAAAAGTGTAACTCCTACTATTAGAAATAAAAATCCGTGATGAAGCCGTAGACCAAACATGCCATTTTGAGGAAGGTTTAAAACTTAGAACTTAAAATTAAACAGAAAAGGGTAAGTAGCTTTTTTGGAAATATGGTTGTATTCCAGCATATGTCAGATGCTTTAAAATCGGTTTAAGTGCCCTGGCTTTTCTGAGCAAGCACTTGATCAGCTTCATTAACGAATTGTCACTCTAGTATACTTTCAGTAAAGCAGTAGACATAACCTCATGTTTATTTTCTAAACTAAGACTCTGGATCTGAGCAGTTCGTGGCAAGATTAGAAGGTCTTCAAGATGTATTATCTATTGTAAAATACTAAGTGTCTTCATATGCTTGATATAAAAAGGAATTTGGACCAAGTCCTGTACTGGGGCTTTGGGACAAGTCCTGAATTCTGAAGGAATTTATTTTGATGTTGGATTGCTACCTAATTTCCTTTGAAGAATGAGTTGTTTTGGTAAATGATAGGAACTACCTAGTGGGTTGGGGTTGCAGAGAAACAATATGCAGTGAAAAATGGCACATAAATTTCTGGTTTAGTTTGGATGAGGACCTATTTACGTAACGTTTGTTAAAGATTTCAACTTAGTCCAAGAATAGAGAACTTGACAGAAAAAATCTTGATTTTTAAACCAGGAGTTCAAATTACACTTTTGCTGGATCTCCTTGTTTTTAAATTTGAATTGTAATTTTAAAACTTGGCTATGTGTTGTAATTTTGAAACTTGAGGAGGAAAATGGTATTGGAGCTTACTGGTGAAGAATTAGCGTTAAAACTATTATCTGCAAAATTGGCTGGTACTGCTGAGCACAGGATATGTTATGTCAGTTTGGCCATGCTAAATGAATTCTTATTTTGTAATTTACCTGTTTTCCTCAAGGTATATGACATATGGCATGGGTTCTTCCTGTTGAACAGCCATAGTGAATGTTCTCAAACTTACTCATTAGTAGCTGAAACCACCTATTCTGGTAGTTTAGGATATTCTGTGTTTCACTTTGCAACATGATTTTTTTTTAAATTTCCTTAAGGTTAACATTAAATGACAGACTAATTTCTGGCCTGTTTTCTTAAATGTTGTTTTAAACGGTTATTTTATGTAGAAGTGTTATTTTTAAACAGTTGACACACAGAGTGCATTAAATAATTTCAGCTTAGACTAAGAATGTAAAATCGGTGAAAATCAATTTAAATGAGTGGTTTAGTTTAGAAGGGAGAGGTTGTTAATAATCGAAAACTTTCACTGCAAGGTTTCTTTTTCACAGGTAAGTCTAGGATGCAATACTTTAAGTAAAAATACGACTGGTAACAAGAATAGAAAAAGGAAAGATGAAATCTAAAGAGCCTAACTCTTCTTTTTCTTTGTCGCATAGGGGAGTCGTGATAACATGAGTATTGTACTAGTTTGTTTTTCAAATGCTCCTAAGGTCTCAGATGAGGCAGTGAAAAAAGATGCAGAGTTGGATAAGCACTTGGAATCACGGGTTGAAGGTAAGAAATCCGTTTTCATTAAAAATGCTGTAATCTTTTTGAGCATAAAACCAAAACCAACAAAAGCCACGGTGACTTTATGATGAGGAAAAATGTTGTATATCAGGAAGAATGTTGTAAACCATATGCCACGAGAGTTTTCTTAATAAAACCTTAGATCTTTGCATTTTGTGTTGTGAAGACAGAAGTAACCACTGACCTTACAGAGGCTTGCATCAGCTAATTAAATCGTGATATTAATGTTTTGCTTACAAAGGGATACTTGTGATACGTGCTCCACTTCTTCTGTGGAAGCTTGACTAAAAAAAAACCTTTATCAATTTTTCTTGAAGGGGCTCCTGATTATCAAAGTTGTTTAACTGCTTTTGTTTAATACAGTTGTGAGTTTGTTTTAAAGTGTCAGTTTGAAAAATAACTTGTGAAAACTTTTGCAGAGTGTAACTGATCAAAATACATTGGAATGCAAGAGCCTTAAATCATCCTTTTGGTTCTGAATGCTTACCAAGTGTGTGTGTGCATGAATAAAAGTTGCAATAAAAGCAATTCTAGATGTTTCTCATTGAGGACTGAACTTAATCACTAACCAATTTCATTTATTCACTGATTTTATAGTTCTTTATATTCCTGAAAAGAATTGAATAGAACACTGTCAGAAACAGTTAAAGGAACAGTTAAGTAGGAATGAAAGGCCAGCCCTTGTGTTTATTCCTTTTCTGCCTTGTTCTTAATGTCAGGAAAACTGACTTCTGAAGCAGACTTTCCAATTGTTGCTTCTATTTTTTATTTTTATTTTTTTATCACTGGGTAAGGCTGTTCTAAGGCCTCACAGAAAACCTATATGTAGTGGCTTCTGGGACTCTTTAATCTTGTTGATTAATTTAGTGATCCAGGTATAGCTCAGTTTGGTAGAACTGACTGAAGTTTGTTGTTGATACTGAAAGTTTGCCTTTTTATAATATTGATTGTATGGTGGCATAGGCTTTTGCAGAATCAACCCAAGCATGAAAAGAACTGTTCCTGGAACAGTTTGTCTTGATGTTACATGTGTGGCTATGACGCTACTGTGAAAGAGCTTCGTTAGAGAGAAACAGTCTTCAGAGGTTTTGAAATCCTTGCTGTTATCGTTCTTTTAACTTCTGTTATCTAATCAGAAGAGCACTGAAGAACTGTCGTGCATTTACGTATGATGCAGCTTATTGATTTATCTGCTGGATCTATCGCAGCAGCAATGTTCAGGGGAAGGAGATGGTTTACTGAAGAGCACACTGGCTGAAAAAGAACATTGAGGTAGTTTGAACCCTTTACTGACTTGTTTCAGGACAGGACTAGCATGTTCTGATAACTATATCCAGGTTTAACTGTGCTTCATAACGAGGTAGTCCCTCTTGTATATGGACAATGAGTCGTGCAGCCACCTTAGATGTCTTTGTGCCAGGTGCTGAGACCAGTGTTTCAGCATTATACTACAGTATTGCTTTCCTGATAGTACTCTTTTCGTGTAGAAAAATGCAACATTGGCACCTGCAGGACTGTTCAGTAGTGTTATGTGGAAGTCATTTCAAATTTAAATACCAAGATGTCTGGGACATAGATGTCTTCCGGCTGGTTCCCACCTGCAGTCTTGAGATTGTAGCAAGGTCTCAGTGACATAAACCACAGCTCTGGACACCAACTGCCTGAGCTTTGAGTGTTCTCTATTAAATTTTCTCAACATGGGTCCTGATGGCTTCTATAATCTATTGAGGAAGATACTAATTTTCCTTAAAACTATTTGGGAATTACTAATATAAGATTTCGGCACTGTCACATGGGAGATGGATTCCACTTCTGCTTTGCTGTTGCTCTTATTTGAAGATCTAGGAGTTCCAGTGGCTTTTCAGTGTGCTGTAACAGTTGTTAAAGGATTGGACCTGCTTTTATTAGAAAGTAGTTCATATCCAAGTAAGTAGGACTAAGTATGAATGAGAAGTAAGCCTGCACTGTAGGTCTGAGGAGATCAGGAAGCTTCTGAGTGTATGTATTAGAACAAACAAAAAGGAAAAAAAAACCCTACAGCTAACCATTCTTAACTTTTCTTAACACAACTTCAATACGAAAACCAACAGATGACTTAAATGTCCATCCTGCGACTGCATCCGAATTGCTGTGGACAACTGTTAACTTTGCCCCTTAAGTTTGAGGTTTTTTGATATTAACTTTAATGCTGTAAATGATATTTTCTGGAGACATTTAATTTTTCATCCGTGTGAAATGGCTGCACTTGTGTCCTTGTTTAGATGTGTTTTTATTAGTCTTATGTAACCAAATGAGGTACTTAGATTTACTTTTTTTTTCCTGCTTGTGTCCCAGTAACCTAGACAGGTCTGTTATGTCAGTTACACACCGACTTAATCTTTAAAAAAAAACAACCTATAAGAAGGCCTTCAGACTACGACACAGTTATCTCTGCATGTGCTGGTAGTGTGCATGGGGTGGTGTCTTGCCCCACTGCCCGACTTGTTTAAATGGGATCTAAACGGACATGGCTTGCATGCTTGGCCTTTCTGCTGAGGTTAGGCAGAGCTAATGGTCACTTCACATGCGAGCTCTAGGCACATTTCTCTGAACTTGGCTTTCATCCTGGGCTTCCTAGATGACTAGTTAAGATAAATAACTATTATCTTCCTATGTCTGAGGAGAGGACATGAGCTGTTAATAGGCCCTGGGAGGGAGCCAGGAGCAGTTACCTTCACTGTCAGCAGTTAGGTAGGTGTACACATGGTGGTTATGAGATAGTATGCCTGGCTTCTCAGGGGCTTCTCTCTCAATTTGCAGACAGGTGGAAAATAAATAGAACTACGGTGTATTTTATTGCTTCTGTGGATGTTAAAAGCATTAATAGAAAAGCTGTCAAATGCTTTCTAGTCAGAGTGACTGGATTAACTGAAAATGATGTAGGAAGCACTATTTACTAGTAACAATGCTAGTGTTGTAGCATAACTGAGTTACTGTTTTAACCTTTCAAAATAACTTCTGAGCAAAAATATTTAACCTATTTCATCATATTTAATGCGTTACAGTGAAAAAAAAGCAAAGAGTTTGCAATCTGCACTGTTGCAGAGCCTTTCCAAGTGTGACTTGAAATGATTGCTAGGCTTAAGATCTCAACAGAAACAAGTTGCTTCAAAGCCTTGAGTTTCTGTTGCTTCAGCTATTCTTGGTTTTTCCTGCATGAGTTCCCTGTGTCATTCTGTGTTCAGTGAATTGGCCAGAGTGCAAGACCTTTAAATGTCAAGTATTTAGCAAGGAATGAGTGTTAGCATATTTGAGGAAATTCTATCAAGAACCACGGAAAAGAAAGGAAACAGCTCTGAATAATTTGAAGTAGTTGCCACTGTCTTCTCTCCAACAATTTTTTCGTACTTCATAAATTCTTTGAAATTGACATCTTGACACAGTATCCTGAAAAGAAAGGAAGTTACTGGACTACAATTTCTACATTACATTTGTGCTTTGAGTACTGCTAGTCAGAATTGATACAGAGAAACTTGAACAAAACCTTTCAAACAACTGGGTACAATCATTCAGAAGGGGGTTGGATGCTTAAAAGTAAAGAGGTTATTTGGAGGTTTACATAGTGAGAATAAATGCTTTTCATTTAAAAAAAAAAAAGGGGGGGGGGTAAGAAAGAAGGGTCCAAAGTATGAGTAGTAAGGAAAAAATGGGAAGGTAGGAATGTAATTTTTGAGTGTGTTCAATGGTATTTGTTTTTCATGAATGTACGCTGTTCCACGTGGGATGTTTTTGTTCTCTTGTGAACCTTAGTTTTAAAGCTGACTGGAGTATCCCATTAAACATCTAAGACAAATGGTTTTTCACTGCTCTGTTTAGGCATTTTAAGGTTTGGCTTGGAGAAAAATGCATTGTTTGAGGCATACTTTTGTTGTTTTTGCTTGTTTTAATATCTGTGCTCAAAAGCAGTTTAACACTTGCACGTGTTATTTTTCAGTCATTTTTATACATTCGTAAGTAGAATGCCAAGAACCTATGCATTCACATAATGAGCTAGTAGTTCCATCAGGTCTTCTCAGAGTTACCACAAAAACAAATGAGCAAGAGAAAGTTCTTCCATTAGAATTCTTAAAACTATATACTAAAACGTTTTGGTAGTTTGGGTCTTAATGTTGATGGCCTGTGTGTAACTACATTCCAAAGCTGCAAATTCAGGAAGATTCTGAAATACCTATGAGGCTGTACTTGATGGCTTGTGACTAAGTTACTTATGACAGTGACTTGCTCTGTTTTGAGTTACTTAATTGGTCAATTCCCAAAGTAATGCAAACGTGTTGGACAGTCAAGTTGCGCTAGGTCAGTCTTTTTTCTTACTGCTGCTTTCAAGTTCTACTCTCTACCCTCTGTTTTCATCTGGCTTGTCTTCTGTTTTTGTTTGTTTGTTTGGAAATGTTTTTGGTGAAATAACTCATCCTGGTAACAAAGAGAAAAAGGAGATGGCCGATTTCACCAGAATTCCTGATTGAGGACCCTTTGAAAATGGGGAGAAAGTGCTCTTGGTTCAGTTCAGAGCTCCCAAGAAGTGGTTATACAGCATAAAGCAGAAGATTCCAGTACCAAGAAATATACAATAATCCTGAGTTGTGACTGTTTTAATTCGCTTTTAAGAAGATATAAAAATCTTATGTTTCCATTAACATTTAGCAGTTGCTTACTTCTGTAGCCTTAGTTCTTAGTAATTTTTGGTATTTGTTACTTTTAGTCTGAACAGAACCAGACATGCCGTTGGTGTAAAAGGCAGTATATAGATGAGACGTGCTTCCTATCTGATGTGACTCAGCACCATTTATGTTACGGTGATGGCATCTACTTCTAACTAGGCAGAACTGCACAAAAGGACAAAATCTGAAAGGACTTGTGGTTGATGTGTGTGAATGTGCATGGAAGAAGTGATCAAAGTCGCTGAAGATGACACAAGCGCACATACTTATCTGTCATTTCCTTTGCTAGCCATGATTCATTCTTAATAGGTGTATGAAAGTTATATATATAACAACGTTTCGTGGAAGAATGTTTAGCCACTTTTAGTAATATACCTTGCTCATTCATTGCAAAGACTTTTGTGGTGCTGACTTAAAATTGCAGTTCAGAAGCATAATGCCTTATTTCTTACAGGGTAGTGCAAATGTTTTGAAAGTAGAATTGCCTTTTGAGGGCTTTGTTATAGATCTCCTTGACACAGAGTGAGCAAGCGCCTTGCGTGCACTTTGTTTTCAGTAGCCCTGAGAGACATCTGCATATCCCTTGTTTTATGGGAATGTAACAGACATCAAGAGAGATTTAAGTACCAGGAAACATAAGGTGCAGTGTTTAAAGTAGGTGATGTGCTTTTCTACTAACTTTAGAAATGGAAGTTGTAGCTCCAGGTCACTTTAATTGCAGGCTCCAGATCAGGCATCCAGAGTAGAAAATAATTGGTTGTAAGAAACTTACGTGATTTTTTTTTTTTTTTTTTTTTTAGCTCAGTATAGTAGCCATGATACAGACTGATCTAGACAAGTTTTTGTTTAAGATACACAACAAGGGAGTTAAAAAGAGAGAATTCTGAAGCTTTCTTGCATAACATTTAGGTCAGTCTCTACAGGAAATAGTACTTAATTCCTTAATTTACTTGATTTTCAGTAA
Organism: Nettapus auritus; assembly: GCA_011076525.1. Taxonomy (NCBI): domain Eukaryota; kingdom Metazoa; phylum Chordata; class Aves; order Anseriformes; family Anatidae; genus Nettapus; species Nettapus auritus. Next base: position 30,799,732 of record CM021767.1, on the reverse strand, counting down.
AATTTTAACTTCTTTGACTTTATGTGACACATTCATACCATTACAACTTTAGATAACCTAAGTGAATCTTTTTCTGCCATGATTGTAATTAAATGACTTCAGGCGGATGTTTGGAAGGTAGTAGTATTATGCATATATGAATATACATATGCATCTATTGCAAGTTAGTCTTACAGCAGCTTTGATGAAGAAGAAAACTTTGATGTGAAGACTGACTTCATAGTTTAGGCATTTCTTTCCCAAGGCAGAAAAACGTCCTAGCACTGGACTAGTTATAGAGATATGTCTGCTTTGAAAACGGAATACCGCATCATCAGTTATCTGTTGTGTCACTTCTGTATTCTGTTTTGGCCACTGGGCCATTTTAGTTGTCTTCCTCTTTTTACTTGATGGTCCTGGTGTTTATGCACCAGAGATTGAGGACTTTGAGAGTACAAGGTGTTATTCACAATGAAGTATGACAGTGAATTCCTGGGAAGCATTGGCGTTACGGCATATAACTTCTGAGCGTGTGTTGCAATGCAATGGGAAGGTAATTGAAGCAGGCTCCTAGCTGTCACCTTTCTGGAAGAGAACATGCTGCTGTCCCCAGGATGTTTCAACCAGCTCACCGTCTACTTAAGAGCTGCTCAGAGAGAATGGCAAGAAGCATAATGGAAAGGCTGGCTATGGATTTGAATAGCTCTGCTCACCATGCAAATATAGCTTACTTAAAACATTTTAAAAAGTCCTGTTTACATGCAACGTTTTTTATAATATCTGTTAAAGTGATGGTGTCTTGTACCGTACTGTTTTAAGAAATGGGTCATATTAATTTAGTAATCTGAATACTTCTGTTTTTCAAACAGAAATTATGGAAAAATCAGGTGAAGAAGGAATGCCTGATCTTGCGCATGTTATTCGTATTTTATCTGCGGAGAATATCCCTAATTTACCACCAGGAGGTGGTTTAGCTGGCAAGTGAGTACACTACTAGAATTTCTTTAACTATTTAATTCATTACAACAAATGATATTAATTAAATGTTCTAAGTTTTAGACACTGGGGTATTGTATGCTTCCCTCAAACATCTTGTTTCTGTAGAAGCCAGAACTGGCTCATTCTTTGAAAGAGGAAATCTAAATGTGTAAATTCTGATGCGGTAACTTGATTGTAGTTTGCTGTCCTTTAAAATTAAGCTTACACTTCAAAACGATCTTCTGGCCTGTCTCAGATCACCCCTGTAAGTTTGAATGTTGCAAAACAATAGACATTTGTTGTTGGAAAAGAAAACGAAAGTCTTGAGCCACCATGTTACTTGGGCATTAGTAATTCTGTGCAACATCTTGCTGCTGAATTTTCACATGACAAGGAAGTACTAAGAAATAAGTTGTATAAAGAAAGGAAAGTGAGTTGCAGGAAAGGAACATTCCCGAGGTCCTGATTTTAAACCCTCTGCAATAGCTGTCTGCTACTTCTACGGCAGCCTTCCTTGGACAGTCCAGCTGTTTCTGTTACAGTGGTATGAGGTACCACTGCTTTCCATAGCGCAGACAGTTGATGCCAGAAGTATCAGAAACTTTTAAGCATGAGAGAAGCCCTCAGTGAGTGCTGATAACTTTGTACCTTATTCCAGTGACACTGTGAAGAAAGGGACTTCATATCTGTTGTATGTTACGTGCAAGAAACGAATAGTGTTTGTCAGTTATGGTATTCATAACAGTGATTTTGTCAGTAGTTCCTTTGCATACCATGCCCATCACTCCCAAAAGGAGGCTGTGCCGTGGATATTTTAATTTCCTTATAAGTCACGAACATCACTAAGTCACTCAGCTTGTTCAAAGCAGCAAGGGTTTCAATTATTTCATATCAAAGGTGACTGGATATAAATATTCCTTGTTTGTAGAAAAGAAAATAAAAGACTTTCTATTTTAACAAATAGTATCACTTTAGAAGCTGTAAGAGCTGTAAATTTCAGGGTAGATGATCAAAAACTGCATCCAGCTTCTCTTTGGATCTAAGTGTTCACAGGAGTAATAGATTCTTCAGCAGTCAAGGTTTTCTTTCTTCAGGTCTAGTTCTGTCATGAGAAATACCCCAACCCCTATTGAGCTAGACGTAGATTTATCTTTGAGAGCTTGTCGAATTCTTCTTGCACTTGTAGGATCTGATTGACTTTGCCTAATATATGTTCCATCTTCTATTTTGAGGGCATTTTGGTAGTCATTCTTATTTAAATTCGGAGATTGCCTCACTGATGGTTAAGTTTTAGATGCTGTCTTGCAGAGGAGGAGTTTCATCCAAATTCACCTAAATCAAAAAAAAAAAAAAAATCCTTTATTTGGAACACTTCATCTAATGAGGCTTTTTTCCTGGTGCTTGTCTGGAGGCAGCCCAAACCTCGTCTGTGAACAAGCACAAGCTGTGCATGCACCAGTGCCTTGAGGCTTCAAGTGGTCAGTGTACCTGTTGTGCCTGCTTTCTGCTTGCCATGGCATGGTGTGTCTAGGTAAATGGCTAACTTCGTTATCAGCATATACTGCATCTGAGCACAGGATGGGAAGCACAGTGTCCTTTGGCTATTGTAGGCTCATGGTCATCGTGAGATTTGATTCAGTCCCTTGCATTCGTTGGTCCAGAAACTGTCTCCCGGAGTTCAGAGTATTTTAGTAGGTACTGTTTTAAATACTGAAAAATCTATGATGCTGGACACTAGCTGTGAGCCAGTCTGTTGCTTTGCCTCAGCAATCCACATACGTGCAACATTCCATTCAGAAACGGAACTCTTCTGGATTTGCTTCCATGGTATGAACGTAAGAGCTTGTCATACTGGATCAAACCAAGCATCATTCTGAGTACTGCCCCCAGTATAGCTGAAAGTAGGTGCCATGGGAAGAATACGAAAACAAAAGAGTATATAAAATGCTTCCCCCTATTACTACTACCATTTTTAGCTTTTTGTGCTCATCCTGCCTGCCTGTGAAGGTGTGGCTTTCTTAGCTGGATTTTTTCTGGAGGCACCATATGGTGTTGAAGTTGTAGTATCTGCAGTGTGAACAGGCACTAGACAGCAAACCTCAGAAGCTGTAGGCACTGGACACCACGGTTCAAAAATTCTAAGGCAAGTAGTAACCTGTGTATAAGTAAGAAAAAAGAAAACCAACTACAAAACCTGTGTTCAAGTTCCACACCCGGAAATAAGAAAACCAACTAACTTCAGGAGTTCTGTAACAATAAGCAAAATACAGTGTTAAAATTACTCTTGGTGAAATCTGACTCAAGGTGTAAAGGGAAAAAAGATGGGGGAGGGTAAGATAGAGAACGTTTTGCGTTGTTTACTCTTCACAAATTCTGACGTAGCGTTAAATCCCTAAACATCATATTGAAAATGTGTGAAAACACCAAGAGTGGGCTTCATCTTAAGAGACAGGTTGAAGGCCAAACATGTAAATGTTCTGAAATCATTTATTATTGTGCTCAAACCTTTTAAGTTCTCAAAGATTTTGAAGTCCCGTGTTGTTATGCTCATATTTTTAAAAAACTTCTCTTTTTAGGCGTAATATTATTGAAGCTGTGTACAGTAGACTGAATCCACACAGAGAGAATGAGGGGGTAAGTTTCCATTTTGATTGCTACACATCTTTGTTAATGAGAACACCCAAGTAGCGTCATACACTAAGCAAAATTGTACATCACTGCCAATAAAGTATTATAAACACAAAATATGTATTGGAGAATACAGTTTATGTTGACCTTGTTTTGGATGGGTCTGATATGGAAGAACTTCATCCTCAAAGAAGCAATCTAATTCTGGCACCCAGTTCTAAAAGACTATTTAAACTTTTAATTGACTACTTCTTTTTCAGTCACACCTGTGAAGCAACAATGTAGGGTTCTGTTGTTTTTAAATGGTAGTTTACTATGGTCAGAAATCATGGTTTTCATATGCCTTACTAGCTATTCCAGAAATCTAGTAAAGGAGAGGGCAATCACTTACTGTCTTCTTTCTGTAAGTGTAGAAGGCCTTGGAACACTGAATATAAAAGATAACGAGACTCATATTGACTACTCTTTTAAAGTGTATGTTATCTTTAAATATCCTGCTTGCAGTGGTCTAAAGACAGTGTAAATTTAAATTGCTTTCAGTTTAGTTTATAGTTTTAAGTATTTATGTTGCAATATGGTTTACTGTAGTTTCACACCTGATTTTGGGTTATTCATAATAGCAGTATAAAGAGTAATTGGTATGCATACCAGTAGTAGTTAAAGTTCTTGGAGAATAAAAATGTTGGAAAACTGATTGAGTAACTAGAGTAGTATATTGTAAGGGATTGAAAAACATCGTTGTTGGTACATGAGCTGAACTAATCTGTGAAGATACTGTTCATCTTCATCATCAGATGTTTATTTTTTTCCTGAGATGACCACAAGGCTCTCAGTCACATAGTCATTATAGTCAGTGTTGTGCTGGGGGGATTATTATTAAATACTTTGAAATGATTAGTTGCATATTCACAATCTTAGAGTACCCAATCTAAGCGCAGTTATCTTGTGTTTTTTCCCAATGTTACGTATTTTTGGCTTATTTTCTTAAGTCAGAAAGCTTTTGCAGATGCAAGGGGACACTATTTAAATATGAATAGAGAAGAAATCTCTTATTTACTTTATTGTGTAGGATTTGCTCCTTTTTTGTTTTTCAAATGTGATGGAACTATAGGTTTTTCGGTTAACTTTCATCAAACTGTACAGCTGTACCCCCAAAACAAGTTATTGGTTATAGTGTTCAGCTTGCTATCTTACGATAGCTGCAAATTTTTCTTGTTTTCAGCTTCTTTAGTACTTCAGGAAACTCTGCCTGCTCTTGCTATTAATATTTAGCCTTAACTTTGTTCCTTTTTGGGGGGAGGTTTAGTTGAAGATGATAGCATGTCTTGTATTTTTTTTGTCTAATGATAACTTTCTGGAAATGTCATTCATGATGCATGCTTTCAAAGTCCAGATTTAGTTCTCAATAGCTATGCAAGTTTGCCTAAAGCCCTAACAGAGAGTATGGCATCCTTTTTGTATGTTGGCTCCTTCCAGGAAAAGTTTTCTACATCATCTGTTATAACTTGATACTAAAATAGGGTAACTGAATTAAATATGCAAAGTAAATATTCAGAAGCAATATAGCTTTGGACTTCATTACCACTAGAATCACTCTGTATTTGTTTGGAGTCTTCTTAATTTGGTTTCTTTGATATGAAATGCGAGTACACCCCAGTTTTTTCTGTAAACTGCATCTTCTGTTGCTGTTCAGTGCAAGTCTCAACAGTGATTTGAATGATTTTAGATACATTGGATCAAATTATAGCTGCCACTTTCCAGTCAGTACCTTTTTTCTTCGTATCCTAAGTGATTCGGACCTAGAGCAGTCTGAGAGGAGGCTGCTGCCACTGGGTGAAGGATGCAATTCCTGTTTGCGCTTTCCCAGAAGGGAAGGAATTGGTTATTTTTTTGTTCATGAGAGCAGGATGAATCTTGTGGGCCTCATCCAAAGTGACCAAAGCACGACTTGCCTTGCTTGTCTTATTTCAGTCCTTGGTTCTAGGTATATATGTAGTGATCTCATGCTCTTTTCAACTGTATGTGTAAGTGCACAGGAGGGGCAGAAAAGGGAAGGAAGCTGTTCAGTTAAGCAATGTCTACACATTGTGATAATGTTGCTACACATCTCACATTTAAACAGGAAGCGAAGGTAGGAAGGAAACATACTGTACATCCCAGTGATGACATTTCCAGCGAGACTGTAATTTAAGTTATAATGCTTCTGTTCTAAACCAGTATGAAGCAAGAGTGCATCTTCGTACTAAAAATTACACACTAGAGACAGATTCTGAGTCTGCAGAGCATGAAAGAGCACTGACTTGATCTCGAGAATCTTTCCCCATGTGTATTTAACAGCAAATGTGTGTCTGTTAGGGTGTGGGTGTAAGGCATAATACTGCAGTTAGTAACTTGAAAATCTGTGACAGTCATCTTAATCTGGTGATTTTATAGAAAGGCAGAAGCTATTTTTTTTTTTTTTTTTAATGTGGGGGGGAAAAATAAAGTAGTTGTTAAAATATTAATGCATGTGAGTAAAATTGAAAAGCAAGAAAGAGAAGCTTGTGCAATTGAAGATACGTCTTCCTTCTTAGTTCACTTTTTAGTGTTGAACAACTTAAAGAAGTTACTGAGAGTTGCTGTGAACTGGATCATAATAGCTTGACAAATAAGTTCTTAGTATATAAATGAAAACCAAGATGGTATCTTTTCTAGGTTAGGTTAGTTTTTTCTCGGCACTACACATATATCTCTTAGTGTTGTGCTTGGCTTAGATTTTTTTTTGTCATTGGAGCTTGTGATTTGTGGAGTAACTTCAGTTGTTCACGTGTCCGTTCTGTTACGTTTGTAGTCCTAGAATCTTTAACAAGTGGCCCGAGTAAGTAGATACGGTGTAGAGTGAGAAACTGTGGGGAGCAGGGGAGCAAAAGAGTCTTTACTACAGCAGTATTCAGAGATTGCTAGTGTGGTTTCAGCAGTCATTAGAAGTTGTGGGTGTTTTTTGACATCTCACTACAGTACAAGTATTGGACAAATCTGAGGCTGGAGAGAACCTTGCACTGGGCTTGCAAACCGCAACTTTGCTGGTGTTTCAGCAGAGGGGCTTCTGATACGTCTGTAGTAACTTGTACCCTGACAAGTCTGTGTGAAATCACAGCAGTCTGGTACGTACTGGGGCTTGCTGCTTTCAGATCTTTGAATGGAATTTAAAAGAACTTGGTAGCCAAATAATTGTTACCGCTGTAATGTTAGAGCGATACCTAACCCAGTAGGTAGTCTAGTTTAAGTGTAAAGTACACTTCTGTTACAAGTATTGCACTTTCTCTAAGGACTCTGTTTCTGGTGCTTTTTGTCCGCCTCAGACTAGTTCAGTTAGGCTGCTTTGATGTATGTGTAACCTTAGAAATGAGTAACAGTGTTAAAGTTACAGTGACTATGCTACAAGTTTCAGTGGCATTTGTTTAAAGCCACCTTTGTGTTTGAGTATCTTGTTTGAGACAGGCTATGTTTCTCTCCCGCTCTTACTAATACTATATTCTGGCATTTGCTAAATCAGATCATGTGGCACTAAGGGCTGTGGCAGATCATTTTTAAAAAATTTAAATGGACAAAATTCTTGCAGCCTTAAAACACTGTAATTCTTCTGTCCCCTAATGCACAGTAGCTCTTCATATACAAGTAATCTAACAGAACAGAAATTGTGTGAGAATTGTGAGTGCTCATGTTAAATACAGCTTCTTGTCAGCACTGGGTTGAATTAGAATAAGAAGGACAAATGGGAACTTGTACAATAATCATAGGTTTCAGGGCTTTTGAGGGACCTATCCTAACCAGGTAGCATTTGAGAGAAATCTGTAGTAGTGTGTGTATATATGGTGTATATAGTGTGTATAGAGAAGACAATATACTAGTAATTCTTGTGTGTGTGTATATATATACACACGTGTATACATATACAATATGCGTGTGTGTGTATATATATAAGCAGTTTTTGCCATCTATCATATATGGGGTTTCTTGTCTGCTGACACTGAGGGAGACAAGAGAAGCACAAAATGGATCAGCATCAAACACGATACAAAGCAGGATGCAGGCTCAAATATCAAACGCTAACAGCGCTGTTGTTTTGGTTCGTAATAGCATTTGAGCTGTTTAGGAGTCTCGGCAATGCTAGCATATTGCTTATTGCATTTACTCTTTAAAGTTGCACAGGAGCAAAAATATTCACCTTGGTCTGCCAAAAGGGCTTTAAAGATCTGAGTATTGTGGAGCGGGCGTATGTTTGCTAATGTCAAAACCTCAGAGTAAAATTGATGGGACAGAGGAATTACACATCTGTAGTCAAATTTTGATGCTCTGAATTTTTGCTGAATTTGTGCTTGTGAGGCACCAGAACAGTCCCACTTAATGAATTAAAAGTATATTTTTAACTTGCTTTTTTCTTCAATGGGCTCTTGAAGATCTATCTAAATGGGAAAATGCTAGTACATGGCAGTCACAACATCTCAAAACTAGGACCAGGCAACCACAGTGGAAATACATCTCTACTTACGCAACAATTTGAGCTCTGAGGGGTAGCATTATGTTCAGTAATGCTCACCTTTGTGGTGAAATTGTCTCCTTTTAACTTAACACTTTGCTAATCAGTCTTAGAGCTTCAATTCCAGCAACGTTACAGCATCCACAATCTTACTGAACCCAGGATACTGCCTTAATACTGCAATTGCTCGTTTTCAAGCTAAATAGCAGTACTTGTAGCTTATGACGCTTTTGGACTAGATAACAATAAAAAGAGGTCAGCATGAGAAGAAGGCAGTCTGGATTTTGCCTCTGTTGCAAAATCTGCCAGCTTCGAGTGATCTAGTTCCATTTGTCTAGCTTGATAACTTGTTAGATATTAATAATTTAAAACATGCCATTCCCTTAAAGCAACGGTATTGCTGCAGGACTTGAAAGTTAAAATATTTAGTATTGATTTCAGTGTGCTGTAATAGATACAGAAGCCTATTGGAAACAAACAAACACCAAAAGAACCCGACAGCAACAAAAGGCTTTCCACTGAAGGCTTGCAGCCATATACATGGTTGCAGAAGAGACCTGCATTCCTTAATCAGTGCGTGTTATTCAGGTTGTGTGCTGTAGGTCACTAATTTTGACTTTAAGTGGCTGTTCCTGTGAATTTTTCGATGCATTACACATGTGCTAAGACCATCGTCTTACGTTGTTTAAACCCTGCAGCTCCTGGTGCTGATAGGTAGCTGTTCTTTTCTTTTGTGGCAGCATCATGCATGCAGAAATCAGTCTTTAATATAGAGGGATCATCTTCTAAAACACATTAAACACATTAAAGCATTAATTTTGAGGTCATGCTTCAACTACATTGTTAGTGGCAGGGAGTTGCCTGTTCTTTTTTGTAAGCTTTTCACAGAACTGCATTGCTATCAGCTGTGTGAAAATTCACAGTTAAAAATAGTGACCTGTTGGCTAAAGAAGCTCAAATGTTCAAATTTCATTTCAAAATGACAGTTGTGGAGAATATCTATCAAAAAGGCCATTTGAACAAAGAAGGAGTTAATGGGGTGGAGGTAGCATGTTGTCACTGTCTGGCTCAAAGGAAATTGAAATTATTAATTTAAGGAATGATACCTATTAAAACAGTGTTTTTATGTTGTATAAAATAAACATGAATTATACTGTTCTAAGATGTATGTTGCTAATAAGTGTTTTTATACTTCAATTAGAACAAATCTGCTGTTTTCTCAGTCAGAAAATTTGTGGGTTGTTTTTTTTTTTTGTTTGTTTTGTTTTTGTTTGTTTTGTTTTTTTTTTTTCAATGTCGTTCTAAAATACCCTAGTTTAACAACTGATTTTTTTGGGGTCTTGAATCTTAAAAAAAGGACCCTGGCGAAGCCGAGGAAAGTGGAACACAGGGAAAATTGGTGGAAGCACTCAGGCAAATGAGAATTAATCATAGGGGGAACTACCGCCACCTTCTGGAAGAGATGCTGACTAGTTACAGGCTAGCTAAGATACAGGGAGAAGAGTGCACTGCTGAATCAGCTGCAGCTTCTACTTCAGATAATGATGCTGGATCCAGTGACCCTGTACCAGAAAACCCCACAGAATCTGGGAATCACCTTGCTGAAACACAAAGCTCAAGTGAAGATTCAGGGATGAATGAGATGAGCGATAAACAGACATAATGTCTTTGTTTTACATAGCGGATTTAATGCTTCTCCTCACTTGGCGATTTTCCTTTGTTTATATCTCAACATTTGTCACATCTGTCCTAGAAGTCTGTTTGTTTTCACTTTTGGATATTTGTACAGATTGTTTACAAAAATATCGTTTTCCTTAGAAGTTCAAAAGCTATGGTATATTACAGTAGTCGCATCTTATGTTATATAGCAACCAGGTAACTTTTGCTTTGAGATTTTTTCAAAATCCTCTGACGCCAACAACAGGAACCTAATATGTTAATGCAAAAGTAAATTAAAGATAAAACAACAAAACACCTTGTAAGTAAATTTTAAATAACAGTTTTGATGGTATGTTTGCTGTTGTAAAGTAATTCACAACTTAATGGTATCTTTTTTGCAAATTAATTGAATTATATGATTACTTCCATTTTTCCCCTGCATCATAACTGCATGTTTGTACTTGAATTGTGTATAGTTTATATTACAAGTAAATTACAAAACATATCACATCTTAGTTTGTCACTTTTTCTTCCTGAAATGTGTACCTTTTTTCCAATTTAGATTGTATCCACTGTTCATAAATACATATTTTCTAGATGACTGTATTCTTATTTCCCAGGCTGTAGCATACCATCTATCCAGAAATGAAAATGTACTTAGAATTAGTACCTAGTGTCAAATTTTAAGAGTATGTGTTTAAGTGAAAATAAAGAACGTGCTGTGGAATAACACCTGTATGCATATTGACTCTTTTAAGCAAGTAATAAACTTATTTGAAATGCCGTTATTCTGACATCAAAAATTCTCTCATAGCTTCTGACATTAACTCACATGATGTTCAGTATTTTCTACAGATCTTTGGGTAATTTTAAGTTTGGTACACTCCTCATTAATCCTCTGTTTGAGCAACATCTCTCAATTTCAAGTGAAGCATCAGCAATGTAAATGAATAAACTGGCTATTCTACCTAAGTTTACCTTCTACCAAATTGTTTTCTTGTCTTTTGGTGTATGACACATGTATGCACATGCATTTGGGTAGGTCGGTGATCGTAGTGCTAATTTACAGTGGTGGTAACTGATTTGCTAACAAGTTAACTCTGGAATAGTTGTGTCAGTATTCAGTCCGTATTGTAACACTTGCATAAAAATATCGTTGTTCAAAATAGGTACAAATTTCACTGCCTTAATGAAAAAGAACCTGTGGGAATTTCTGATGAACCAGGAATACCTTAAGAGTTAAGTTTTAGTACTCTGTAGAATTGTATTTTGTATTCCATAGATGTAGTAGTATCTATTGATAGCTATGATGTAGTACAGTTTTAGGTATTATTTAAGTCTTTACGTTAAAATAGCTTTACGGGGTTCATGTTTCATAAAAGTGAATTCTCCCATGTAGTTGAAGAGCAAAGCATGTTTGTGTGTGGAAGTGGGCAGGTATAAAAAAGGAGAATGTTGTTTTTATGCTAGTGTTCTAATTAATTATGCCACTTAAATCCAAAGTGCAGCAAAATGTTTTCATTTGTGTTGGTGAGTAGTAATATTTCTCCTCTTCTCTTCCTGTAGGGTGCTGGAGATCTAGAAGATCCGTGGTAGCCTTACAAATCTGCTAAAATGCTTTTGATTCTGAAAGGGGGAAAAAACTTTTAAATCTGTTTTCTTCAATACAAGGGAAAAATTCTGGTGGATTTCCAACATTTTGTGAAATGGGCAGAAAGATATTAGAATTTTCCATCATTTGTTCATTTTTGTGTTTTCTGATATTGCCACTCTTAGCATTGCCTGTACTACAGTATTTTTACCAGCCTCAGGCATACCGATTACATCTGTAATGAACTCTGGCCCTAAAAAGGAAGGAAGGAGTGATTCTCTCAGCAGATCAGTGTATGTACCTGAGGTGCGTGGGATTGTAGTTGTACTCTGAAGATACGCTATGGTTACGTGAAATTACAGCACACAAGCATGAGAGAGTACAAGTAATTCTTTGAGACGTTACTTATTTCACTTTACTGAGTTGGAAGGCTTTGCAGCTCTGTGGCTTGGAAGTGATTTCAATTGGGCAATACGCTATCAGATGTGTATTATTATTTTTTTAATTTTCCAGTTTTACCTGTATTACCAGACCGTTAGGTTTCCCTGCGGTGTCCAAATTGTGATATGTTGCCTACTGCTTGCTTGGAGATAAGTGTATTTGGCAATAATATATGAAGATTCTAGGCATCTAAAACCAGTAAGAATTTTACGCATGTGTACAACACACCCTTAAACTCTTGCTAGAGAAAATCTTTTAAAACCAAACTGATGAATTTATAGTTAGTAGTGACTTGCTTTGACATCTCTCACAGCTGCAGGTTTTTTTAAAAAATGCTGAAAATTTGCCTTTATTATAATGTAAATTGTGATTATTTTGTTCTATATGTGGTTTTCTATAGTTTTTGATTTTTTTCAGCTTAAGATACAGACAGAAGTCTTGTGTAATATGGGTATAATTTTTAATTGTTTGCATTATTTTCAAAGTTCAAATTATCACTTTGAGATTACTATAAATACACTTAAAATTATCTATTTTAAATTAAGAAAATATTAGAGATATTTTCATGGGTTCAATGACCTTTCATTTTATAAGCAATGGGCATGGTACAGAGTGGCTGTCATGTAAGGTACTTGAAGATTCTTAGTTTAATTCTATTTTTGCAATAACCTTGACTTTTTTTTTCTGACTTCTTTGAGTTGTGCATGTAATGAGTCCAGTAAATGCTGAAAATGGGGAAGAGTAAAGTATTTATCTAAAGTAAAAGCTATTGGGGAGGGGAAACAATGAATGTATCCATCTGTACATGACTTACATGCTGTGGATGCCTTGTAAACATTTTCCTATTTGTTTAAACTGTGTTTCAGCGAGGATGTAATTGCCCTTGTGTGTAGTTTTAAGCTAATGACAGTCATCAACTGGTTTTGTGTGAAATGGAATTCATGGTATTTTTCTGTAACTTTATCCCCATGGTGAGTCTGTAGAAAAAAAAAAAAAAAAAAAAAAAAAAGCTCTGTCATACCGGTGCCGAAGGCCAGCTTTCCCAATCATTTTGATTCACTGTGTATCTGATTTATTTTTTTTTTGGTCTAGAGAGGATTATTGCCACAGTATATTTTATTTATTCATTAGATTTTAGCCTTGTAAGTTAAAGTGTTCTAAATGATGATGTTAACAGGTATTTGTCCCTTTACTGTTTCTTTGGGGGTTGTTAAAAGATAGGGAATGAAGAATGCAAAATGGTTTATTGTTCAGACTGTCCGCTCTGGTCCAACCCTGTACTGATAGTACCTTCCCAGTATGATATTGTGATGTTTCATACAATACAGTGAACATAACCAACTTGTTATCTTCAATAAAGGATTGCTAAAACAGTGTGATATGCTTTATATTTTCTTGAGAAGGATTTGTATCAAGGAAATAGAGGTGTTAATATAACATGACATGATTTATGAAGTTTCCCTTCATGTATAGCCTGGCGATGGATGTGTATGTGTTACAGGGAGCGTGGTTCTTTGTCACAAGAAGCCACAAGTCTCAAAGTGGGCTTCTCTGTGGGAGACAGAACAGTACGAACAACATGTAAAGCTCCTACAGTAAATCCATCCCAAGCTCAGCTGAAACGAGTCCTATTGCAGCTACTGGACGACATTTGTTCGAAGTTAAATATTCAAATTAATCTTAACTTTTTAGTCAGTTCATTTATATAGGTTCCTTAAAGATCTGAGGTTAGACCTAGAAAGGTTTACAGTGTTTTTGGGAGAAACAGTTTTAATGCAGAAGCCTCACTTTAAAACTTTTTACTGATTTTGTTTTACTTACTAGTGGAGTTGTTTAGCTGGAGGAAAAAAAACAAAACACTCTTCTGTCACTGACATTGCGCAATTGTAATGTGTTTGAATACTTCGTGTTATTGTGGAATGGGTGTGATTGGAACAACCTGTAGGTTTTTATCCGTAAGTTCACGACACACGTTTGTTGGATCTGCTTCCGGTGTTGTGATGAGCTGCAATTTTAACCTTGTTCCGCTGTATGAAGAGGTCTTGTACTCCATGGGCTCCTGTCCTGTGAACACGTGTAGTTTCTTTCCATCAGCGTGGATAGTCTCCCTGAAATAAAAGGGTTTATACTTTTACAAGTATTTATTGTATAGAAGTGAAGCATGCACAGAAGTTTTTCAGAGAGAAGGACCATAGCGTGCACAGCTCAGTGAAATGTAAATCAAGACTTCTATTTGTTCCTTTTAAGTAGCACTGCTTTTAATTCATGCATACACTGGGTTTCTAATTCTAATCATGTTTCCAGTGTAATCAAAAAACTGTTCAGATCTCAGCAGCCTGGAGGAGGAAAAAAAAAAAAGAAAACCACTCATTTTCACTTGGTATTCCTAGCATGAGAAGTCTGAGATGTTTGATAAAATTTTGTTCCTGTATTTTACTATATGCCGTAACCTGTCAATTTTAACATTTGGTTTAAAATCATGTTTTCATAGTTTTATTGCCATCTGGTAACTAACATACTTCTGTAGAGTGCCGAGAGTGGGATGTGTCACTTCCACCTCAGGTCTTCCTGACGTGTCACATTCAGCTCGAATCTTCGCTTTTGTGAACGCTCCTGTACCACAGGCCATGCAGTCCGTGTCAGTTCTCAAATCTGCTCTCTGATCTTGAGCAAAATAAAGGATTTAACTGATCGTCATTAACATATTAAATTGAATAAGGAATAAAGAAATGGATGCAAATGAAAGGTTACGTACTAAGTCTCCTCTTAATAGAGTGAATCTTCATATGCTTTTTTTTAAGCTTGCACGCAAACCTTTGCAGGACTTGGCCAAACCATCTGTGCTTTTCGTGCTGCTTATGTGAACTGCTGCTGCTATGCTATTAAGGTTTGGGAATTTAAAAAACAAAAAGGAGAAAAGGAAAAAAGATGTACAATTGAAATAGATGTCAATTCTGTGAGCACACCACAGGCTAAGAACTAAGCCTTAGAAAGCTTTTTTTTTTTTTTTGCTTCTGGAAGACTGTCTGATGCTATTGAATATTAATGGCTATTTTCTGCCTAAATAGAAATGTAGCTCTTTCACTTTGTCCTATTGCTAAAATAGCCATAAGCTGTGAAACTGGTTAGATACTGGGTCATTTGGGGCTAATGTGGTGTAAGGGATGAGGAACTGAGTTAAAATATTCCTACTTCTGGCTTGCTTTGATTCTAAAAAGAATTTTTTGCATGAATGAATGCATAAGTGTACTAGTGAAGTATTTCAAATGCTGAAGGAAAAAAAGACAACTTCATTGCTGCCTGACATCAGCTATGAGGTTCTGGAAAAAAAAAAAAGCAAAGCACCTTTTTACTCCATCGACTAATTCAGGTTTTGTTGGTGTAAACACCAAATTTTAGGTTTGAGGATTGTTGCCTGAAGACACGTTGCTTTTAGATCTTTACAGCTATTTTTAGCTCTAAATTGAAAGTTAGTTGGAGAGGTAGCTCCCAATGTGCAGGTGAGCAGCCACGCGGGATGCTCCCAGAGATGAAGGCAATTTGACAAAATCACAAAAAAGTAACCAGGTCACTGAGCAGTTGCAATATTATCTGTGTAAGTATGCAGCTAGCTCATGCAGCTGAAACTCTGCCTGGGCTCTCGTGCATCTTTTCTAACACTTGGCTCTGCTTGATAGCCTGATCTGTCCTGCTTTTATGTACTTGGACTGTTGCTGTACAGGTCTGACTTTGCCGTGCGGTGCTTGGACCATTTCATATTCCCCTCACGGCTGCTTTGCTGTCAATCACATACAAGCAAGTTCTGCACTAGCATGACTGTGCCTCTCCTGCGTTCAGCTCATCGCTTCAGGTCGTCCCTCACTTCTCGTGCTGACGTTATTCTTTTAATCACTGCTGCTGTGCTTTGCTCTTTACATATAAAAGGTGAAGTTCCCCCAAATACCTTATTTTCTTCCTTCAAAAACCTCCGCAAAGCTCACCTTTGCAGGGATGCACGGGTATAAGGACTGGCTAGCATCACTGAGTGCTTCCAGCTGCGCTGGGGAGTGCTTCCTGCTTCTGTCCTTGGCTGTCCTTACTTGTCTGCATGCAGCTTGAGTGGGAATTTTCCATTAGAAAAAGCTTCGCTCTACTTCTGCTGTGATGAGTGACTGGGAGTTAATACCAACTAACAACTGCTGTAGTGCCTGCTCTTAAAACTTTCTGAAGACTGATAGGAGTTCAAGACATGAGGGTAGTTTTCTAGAGGAGGAGCAATTCCCCATCGGTTTGGTAATCTTTCTCTGAAGGTAGTTGTCCTTGCTAATAAAGGAAGAAAGCAACACGTAGACGCCTTCTGAAGGCTTGTGGTGACAAATTGAAACAGGGATGTTCGACATAATTTTTCTCACCTGGTTTGTCAAATCTGCTTTAGAAATGACTGTAACCCTGATTCTGCTTCCTCAGACTGCTGGAATTTAAGGTGAGTTGGGGAAAGGTCGAGGCTACATTGTAGTAGTGTTTGGTACTGCAAGGGCCCTGCCCTTGGTCGTTAAACAAGACGGGAACAATCCAATTTCCAAGTCCCCTCATCAAGATCTTGGAAGTCCATCTTGTCTGTAAATATAAATATTGATTTTTCTGGCATTTTTACGTAACTGCAGGATTCAGGCGGGTAGCTAAGGGATGTTATCAAACATAATTATTGTTCAGGAAAATATTATGCAAAGTTAAGTAAAATGACTAAATGAGGTTTACTTTCATCACTTTGAAAGAGCTGCAGAGCTGCAGTGAAAGAAACTGTACAGAAACTCATAGAATGAACATTCTGCCTCTTAGGAGGTAAAACACCACTTTCAGGAGTTTAGTCTAGAAAGGATACCATCAGAAATACTTGGAATTATATTCCTTGCAAGAATATTAATTTCTGATAGAGGAGTCTGATTTTTTTTAATTACTTTTTATTTTATTTTTATTTTTTTAAGTCTGCTAAGGAAAAACACGGTGGAAACACTTCTCTGGAATGAAGTATTTCAGCTACATTTTCAGTTTTCTTCATGAACAGGCAGTTTGGTAAATATCCTGCTCGTAGAAGTTAGTTGGAAACTTGGAAGCAAATGCATGCATATTGAAGAGTCTGATTACATTAATGAAAAAAAAAAAAAATCCCATTATTTTTTATAAGGAAACTTCAACACCATCCCCATCAAATTCATTCTGCATATATATATATACACTTTTTTATTACTATTTTTTTTGTCTTGGCAAGTTGCTCACATGCCAAAGGTGGATGTCTGCTTAAAGTCTTGGACAAATAATGTACAATACTTGATCCGTTTTAGGAGGAACTGGAAAATGCTCAGATTTTTTTGATCCCTTATTCAATGGTCATCTTCAGTTCATAAACACATCTAAGTTTAATGGTGCAATAAGGATTTTGACCTCGGTATGTAAAGCAGATGTGTTTTTCAAGTGTGTTAAAAATAAAAATGTTTCAGTTTTGGGAGAAGGGAATGAAACTGAAACGCAATTACCTTTCCCAGTGCTCCTAAATCTGCATTTCATTTGGCAAGATACGGCTGAGGGAAATACTCCACTAATGCAAACAATGTGCACGGTGGTTAGAAGCGTGGTGTTTTACCACAACTTCTCAGTCTCTACTTTTAGTCATGGGCATCTTTTTCACAAGACTGGGTTACAAGTTCTAGGATGGGGAAATACGTTGTGTGTTTATCTGTCCATTCCTACTCATCTTTATCTTTAAAACATTCAGGTACTGTTGCTTTAGAGATTAGAGATACTGTATTTAACTTTGCTCTCAACTTGTTAGGGGATGGGAAAAAAGGCAGATAACGAAGTGTGTGGAAAATTGCAACAACTATTTTGTATGTAGTTAAAATATTTCAAGTGCTGATTCTGGAAATTGAATGGGAAGTAGAGAGAGCACATGGTCACCAGAAGGGGCTCTGTCAAGTCTGAGTGCTGTTCTGCTACCTGAGAAGGAAGGAAAGCACTCAAACAGCTCCTGCTTTTCCTCAT
Source organism: Nettapus auritus (assembly GCA_011076525.1). Lineage (NCBI taxonomy): Eukaryota > Metazoa > Chordata > Aves > Anseriformes > Anatidae > Nettapus > Nettapus auritus. The sequence continues at coordinate 30,781,919 of CM021767.1, read as the reverse complement.
TATTTTTATGTAATGTTAGTTTTTTCTTTTGATTCTTAGCGTGTGTTTGTTGCTTAATGAAATGTATGTCAATTTGCTGACGAGAGGATCAAATGGGTAGAAGGAAAAGTTAGTGAAATTCAACATACGTAGTCAATATGGCCAGTTCTAATAAGGCTCTAGTCTCTCCACTTTGAACTGCATTAAACAAAATTAATCGAAGGGAGGAAAATGTACAAACTGGACATTATTGTTGACTTAAAGATGTATGTCTGAACCTTCAGTTCTGAAATCTTGGAAACAAACTGTTTTTATTCTGAGTAGATTAGAGTATCATTATGCTCGGTGCTACAGACTCCTGGACATCACAGCAAAACTAAAAGTGTGAGAACTATGAGAGCACGTCATATAATGAAAGGCAGGCGTTTGTTTATATTTTGTTCTTCTCCAGGAGAGAGGGGGAATGGGTATATGTGGTAGTCACCAGTCCAGTATTTGAGTGACTAGTGGGGAGAAAAGTTTAAAAGCATTAGGTGAGTACTTGAATGCGGGATTCCATTTTTCTTTGGTTTGCTAGTATGGGTGAGTTAGATAGAAGCTGAAACTGTTTTATGCAGATGGATACTCTGAGATCCGGCACCTGAAAAGCCTGTGCAGTTCAGTGCATTTGTTAAGTTCAAAATGGACAGTCTGCTATTGATTGCAGGCAAGGCTTTCTTGACCTTTCACCAGAAAACTCTTTCACCCTGATAACTGGATCCTTGAATGCCAGGGGATTCCTAAACTGAAAACTTGAAGTTGTTAGCAGTACGTAGGATATGGTATTTTCAGATAAAGCTCATTTGTCAGGTAAAAAATTGTTTCACTTCAAGGCATCACTTAAGACAAAGGTGCAGTATAGTTCATAATCATAAGTGGTATTTACCTGGGTGAAGACCTAACTGAAATTATTCTTGCATTAGAAAAACTTGCATCAAAAGTAAGGGGGGAAAAAAAAAAAAAGATAAACCTGCTTAGGCTACTTCTGTTTATCAATGTTTTTAGAACAGATTCTGTTTAAGCCAGTGTAGGCTGCACCCTATCTCTTCCTCCTGGTACTGACTGGAACTGGAACTTGTCTGACGCCCTGTTCTTACCGGCCTCGTTTTGGACGCACTCGGCCATGGTCACTGCGCTCCTCACGCCAGGCCGCCCTACTCTGTGCTGCTGATCTCCTGTGTGACGATGGACAAAGAGGTTGGATCAAGGCTGTCAGTAAGTAACTGGGGTTCTTCTGAGCCAGCTGTGGGTAATTACTCAACATTACTGCCTCCACACCTCTTGCTCCCAGTAAACCTGCTCGTGCTGGTTCCATGTTCACTTGGGGTCTTTGAACCTTGAGAAGAGGCTTGTGTACTCTCCCTGCTGTTCTGCATCCCGCATCTTGGTACTGCTGATTTACTGACAAGCTTGGAAGGGACGGACTCATCTCATAGAGACTTAGCCTATAGGAAATGCTGTATAAATGGTGGGGTTTTTTTTGAGACTGTTCCAAAGAAAAAGTCAGTTGTTTGGAGGTAGTCAATGTGGCTTGAGTTGAGTAAGTACAGTTGTCCAGGGAAAACTATGGTCATTTTTCAAGTTGAAATTTAGGAACTTTTGTGAGTATTTCTGGCCACAGGACCTCTGTTGTCCATCTGTTAAACAGGAGTCATACCATACTCCTCTTTGAAAGGAGGTAGGCAGTAACTGGAATTATTTATTTTTTAATTATTTATTTTCTATTTATTTTTTTAGAAATTCTTCTAGCTTTTTAAAAATATGAATTGTCTTTTATTTGCCTTTGTACGTTCAGGTTGACGTAAAATTTAAGATTAATTTCTGCCACTTAAGTTTGCATTGAATGGTATGTGTATCTAGTTGGAGAGGGCTTCTTGTAGTTGTGAAATGTTTTTGATGCTGAGGTCGAGTTTGTGCTGGCCAGAGAGCATCTTCCTTGAACACAAAACCTCGCACGTGGCAGCTGTTGCCATGTACCTCATTAGGTCAGTCCACCTGAATGGGAGGAGGTGTGCTTTAGTGTCATTTTCCAGCAACACGTACTTCCAGTTCTTTGGTTTTACTTCCCAGTGTTCATATTGATTTTAGACACTCAGTTTCTGGTGCTGGGCTGTTATGGTCTGATGTGGATTCAGTGGGCTGTTGGTCACAAGCAGCCCTTGTAAAAGCTTTGGGATCAATTCAGTATTCCAGTGAAGCCTTCTGTACAAAGACTGGAAACATCTAATCTGATGTCTTTCAGCAGGAAGTTATTTCGGGGGAACACGACATGAATACATTTGATCATGAAATAACCCACCACAATTTGCAGTATGTGAAGAAAGCAAATTAGTTGCAGGAAGATCTGTCTAGATGCGCCGAGACAGGGAAGGATTAAACTCTAAGCTCTGGAGAGGCTCAGTGGCCTGCTGTAATACTCGTGTGCTACTGCATGCATGGCTCTTGCAGGTGGGGAAGCCGAGGCCCTGTGAAAAGCCACGCAGCTCGAGTAGTAAGGTGATGGCTGCGGTCACACAGGGTCAGCACTGCAGGGTCAGGCAGGACACCGCATTCCTCGCCTGATGGCTCCTCCCTGAAAGCCCTGTTGACTACATGAGGAAGTGCCTAGAGTTTAACAGACCCAAACTTGCTCCTCAGTTACTATTCACTGAGTGTAAATTCTTGTGAGAAGCTGTAGCGTGGGTAGAGGTAGAAGGTGGCATGCTTATGGGTAACCCACAGGGTGGATTTGGTTGTGGTACAGCACAGTCCCGTCCTGGTTTTGAGCTTCTGCTTGGCTCCTGTTAGGCTGTCTGGCTGGGCTGCCCATACTTTGAATTTTCCATCTCTGAGATCTTTCAGTAACACCAGGTCTTTCTTGGGTTTATAGCCATCGCAACTGCAGCAACACAGTCTTTTTGGTATTTAATACTGCGCTGAACATCCCCAGCTCATACAAGACAAGGTCTTGTCAAGTCAAGGTCTGGGTCTCTTCACTGACAAAGACTTGACTAGGCTGGAAAACAAAATTGTTTGGAAGTTGGTGGCCTTTAGGACAGAGCTGTGACAGACAAATGCCATAGAGGGAAGAGTGGAAGTAGTGTAGATTGAGGAGGGTGCAGGAATGAGTGAGCTTCCTCTTGGAGAAGAGCACACCCAAATTTACTTTTAAAATAAAGGGTATGTGGAAGTACCATGTTTGATCCTCTGTAGGGGAGGGCATCCAGGAGTCAACTCTGCATGCTGCTGTACTTGCAGCTTTACTAAGAGCAAGGATTATGGGATAATTGTTTCCATTAGAAATAGTGGGAGAAGCCAGCCGTGCTGATCACCCATGGGGGGCAGGGGCCAGGTGCCTCTTTCCCAGAAAGCTACCCCTGCAACATCGCATGAGCCAAGCAGTAGGTAATTACAGCGTTTATAATGCCATTAACCTTTAATCACGTAGTCCATTAGTGGACTAAGAGCATTTAAAAAAAATAAATAACAAACCACCAAGCCTTGGCATGGTGTCCCACGCAATTAGATTTTAGCAGGACTTCAGGCTGCATGCTGATGGCAGAAACCTCATGTGTGGTCAGGGAACCCCTGGGTAAAAGATACCACAGGAGAAATTTGTTTCTAGAGAGTGTCTCACTCTCCCGATGGCTGCCCTCTGTGTCACGGGAGGACTATCTTAATGCCGAATGAGATATAGCTTTAAAGGTCAGATTAGCCATCAGTCCTGTGGGAGCTGCTGAGGAAATATTGTCAGCTGTAGTGTTTGCCTTTTTGCATGGGTGTGAAGCTGGCCTGGGTTCTGTAAATAATGATGTTATATTTAGCTGTGAAGTGCATTATGTCAGAGCAGTTTCAGTGGTAACAAAACATTTAATGAAAAGCATTAAGCAAGAGAACTTTTTAAAAATAAACATCTTCCTACACTTAGCACGTTAGGGTGCTTAATCACCCCTTTGTATGATTTTTGGTGTAATATGTATGGTATCAAATAACTGGTAAGCTATTTGGCATTTGTATAGCATCAAACAGCAGACTCCTTAGTCAGCCAGTGCATCGAAATAATTATATATAAGAAATACTTGTGGAAATTAACCCCTCCATCTTATAGAAATAACCATGGCAATCTGTGTGGAGATAGCAGCTATTACTGCCCACATACGGGTTGGTTTTGTTTCCCTATCTAACGCTGAGGTAAACAGAGTAACTGGCACAGAATATGAAGTGTTTTCTCTACTGTTTAATGCTTTTCAGTGGATTCTGCTAACGCAGTAGCATTGGCTAGTTATTCCTGCTAAACTACAAAATTGCTCAGGAGGGAACCGTTTTGGAATTGCTTGAGAGCAAGCCAGAAGTGTAATGCCTGCATACATAAAATACATTTTAAAAAGAAAAAGTTAAACCTCAGTAGGAATTGCTGGTGATCTGCCTCTCAAGCTGAAGTTTACAGTTTCCCTTTATCACATAATTTTAAAGTGAGCAACTCCTTCAGATGAGGAGGGGGAAAAAAAGGCCTAATAAATACCTGTGTGGTTTTATATCTAGTTAATATATAGCAGTTGTGCTGGCAAGCAATGCGGCTGCCTGTGCTAACTGATGGCAACTGTAAAGGTACGGAGTGAGCTGTCAGCTGCTGTAAGATACCAGCCCTGCCCAGCCCTTCTGCAGGGCGTACGGGTAATTTATCCAGAGGCACTTGCTGTCTTGGTTTTGTTACTTAACGTTGCTTTGGTAGAAAAGCAACTAACATAAGTACCACATGGGAGCTTTTTTTCTTTTCTTCCCTGTATGAGACTGGCTATTGTTAGTCTACAAGGAATCACATCTACAGGAGGAGGAGGTATCAGATTCTGGGGCTTGAGGGTCCATGGTAGGTAGCTTCCAAAATCTACTTTAAGCTCCTTGGCCATACTTCCTCTACAGGTTTTCTAGAAAAAAAATTCAGTATCCAAGGTCCATGTGTCCAGCCTAAACATGTCTGTGCTCTGCTTGTAGCCGTTTGTACATCAGCTCTCATTATATAGCAATGTGGAGTTAATCTGAAATGTGATTGAAGACTGTTAAATGCTGTCAGTCTGACTGTAAAGCACTGAAGTCTGGCTGTAAATCTGTGTGTTCACCACGACAGTTACATGGTTGTTTCCAGCATGATTTATCTTCTGTGTTAACCTTAAAATAGTGTGTCACTTTCATCTGTGCATGCCCAGTAGCCACATGGAGGTTGAATTAGTCCACAGAGATCCACTTCAGAGATGGTCTGAAGCTTGCGCATGGTGTATTTATCAGCTCCAGCAGAATAATCCTCTTGTTTTCAGCTGCATGCTTGGCCATTAAGACACAATCTGTACTACTTAAGGTATAAATGAGCATTTAGCATTACTTATGGATTACATTAGGACAACAGACGCTATTTTGAAGGAGCAGTTAATGAGTGGCAGGTTTCATAGAACAAACACTTGCAGTTGTGCACGTGGAAAATAATTGAATTAAGGGGAAAAAAAGTGTCAAAATGCAAGTCAAAATGTGATAATAGCTTTCAACTACTTAATATTAACTTTGTCTTTATTAGTTATAAGAATTGTGCATACTGAAGGTAACTACCTGTGTATCTTTATATCAAATGCACACATCCATGCAGTCTCTTATTGACATTAAATTTAGCAACTTAAAAACAAAGGCAAAGGGTAAAAAACTTGGAATCTGAATTCTGGCAGTGCTTTAGGTAGTAATGTACAACCTGGGTGAAGAGAGGAAATCTGATGTTCTGCAGATTTAACATGATCTGGGGTAAGCCATTAACTGAACTTGAATTCTCTCCCTGTGTTTGATTCTAGAAGCACGTACACAGAGACCTGTTGATGTGAGACTTTACTCGTGTGCCTTGCTTTCTGCTCCATAAAGTGGAAATCATAGGGCTTCCTTTACAGAGACGGTCAGGAATGTACCAAAATGAATGTGAGATGTGAAGGGTGTTATTTAACGGTTGCTTGGTCAAGTAGCTGTGCCTTGTGCCTTGTACCCTGCCTCGCCTGTTCTGTCCTCGCTGTGCTGAACTGGCATGGAGTGCCCTGTGGCCTCGTGGTGACCTGGCAGTTTAGGAATAGAGCTGTTTAAAGAATGAAATGACATTTGCTTTTTGCCAGATCTATTTCCCAGCCTGGTTTGCTGCTCAGCCGCACAAATACTTCACCTGGCACAAGGCAGGGGGCAATGCAAGGCAGGAAAAGCAGCCAGGGGTAGGAGTTTCCTAGATGAGCATTAAATGCTGGTGAATTAGACACAAAACTGCACCTGAAATTATGGCCGCAGAGCATTGCCTGCCCAGCAGTTCTTTAATTTGAAAAAATATACGTATGCGTCCCACTGACCTGCCAGAGATGCCTTAGGGGCCTTCTGTCATGTTTTGAGGTAGTCATAGTAAATACATTTTGTATCATAACTTAAGGGATTCCTTTGGTTAAGAAGCCAAAAACAGATGTTTCTGAACCACAACGACCTGCTGGCGTTTCCCTGGGCCTCTGGTGCTGCGGCTGTGGGCAGACAGCAGCTGCAGCCTGCAGCAGGGCCCTGTCACGGTGTGCGCCTCAGGGTGCCTGGGGCAACACACAGGCCCGAGGGGCTCTTTGGGGGTGCAGGTTTTCAGGTCTCGGGCCAGCTGAAGTGTAGGGCACAAAGAGGTGTAAATCTGCCTGCTTGTGCAAAATTTCAGTGTTGCTGATCAGCAGTGAGCAGTTCTCCCTTGGGTGCTTGTGCCTGGGGTAGCTGTGGGTGCAGCAGCCTGCAACATGCACCAAGCTGCAGGACCAGCGTGAGCCTTATTGCTGCTTGGGAGTTGTGGGTGGGCTGTGTCTGGGCTAGTCCATGCTGTGAGAAACCCAGCATGGCAGGCTTTGGATCTTTCCTTCCTATTGAATTTGTACTCTTGCTCTTGGACCAGAAGCTGCCCACGCCTTGTTCTTGGTGACGATGTTTTCACTACTCATTTGTGCTGAGGTTGCAAGGGAGGCAAGGACCAATCTGCAAAGTTGAATACTTATTAAACCTTTTATAAATTATATTTAAAAAACAAAAAGAAACACATTGGTATAGAAAGGACAAGAAGTTTAGGATGTTGAAGAGAGCAACAGCAAACGTAACTTTGCTTCTTGGAAAAATGTGCTTTCTTGTAGTGTTTTGTTATCTTGCTGAAGATGCCTGCTATGCAAAAGAGCTGGAGCACTTTGTCCTTTTCCTCCTTTGAACTTTGACCAATTGGTCAGGATTATTTATAAACCCAGGTGCTAATTACACTGCTTCTCATTCCACTGAACAAAGGTATGCTAGCTCGCTTCCTTGCTGTAGTGAGTGTCTGTCTCCAGGACAAGAGGCACCAAGTGAAATGGTTGAGGAGGAAGCAAAGAGCTTACCTATGGAGCTGAGCGAGAAGGGAGGTGTGGAGAACAATGGATTTGTTCAGAATGAGGCTTTTGATGACAAGGAGACTGATACCAGTAGCCAAGAAGAAATGCCAAAAACATGCGTTATTGGCGTGAACCCAGAAGCTACTGAGGAGCCAGCTTTGGAGCCCTATGCAGGGATGCCAAAGGAAGTCTTGCTGAAGTTCTCCAGCCAAGCCCGGTACAGAGTCACCAGGGAGATTCTCTTCTGGCTCATAATCGCTGCTGCTGTCATGCTCGTGTGTGCTACGATTGCCATTATTGCTCTGTCCCCAAAGTGCCTCGACTGGTGGCAGGCTAGTCCTATTTACCAGATCTACCCTCGTTCTTTCAAGGACAGCAACATGGATGGGAATGGTGATCTGAAAGGTGGGTGAACTTCCATTTTTGTTGTGTGTAACGCAGGGCAGCAGTCATCTGTGTGTATTTATATACATACAAAAAATTAAAAAGTAGTTACCTTACAGTCCAACAGAGAAAGCCACCTGAGTTGACAGTGGCATATAAGACTTTTCTTACTTATCACCAGTGGCCACTTGCATTATCATTACTAGATCTCACCAGGAGCTTCTTGCTCAAGTCAAGTCTAAGCCTGGAGTTAGACCAAAAGTTTAGATGTAGGGCTGAGAGCAAACAGCAGAGCACTTGCCACTACAGGGAAAGTATCTTCGCAAAACTGGGGTCAAATGGGAGGATGGGTGGTGCTGAAAAATGCTATTCTGGCTGCCTGTCCATAGGGAGAAATGATGAAAAACAAACAAACAAACAAACAAACAAACAAAAAAAAAAAAATGAAGTGGGAGTAGAGAAAGATGTTACTTCTTGTTTTGTTCGTGGTCTGGGTGTTTTTGAGCTCTTAGGAATGCACAAGGAAGGTGTACCTGATACCAAGAGGCTTAGCTGAAAAACTAAGCTCAGAAGGGGAGGGCTTTGCCCCATAATGGGCAATAAATTTCTAGACAAGGAGCAGCAGCTGTAATGTACTCTACTAGCAAGTCAAGAGAATAAACCATTTATGTGGTTGTACCCCAGTAGTAACATGTCAGGAATATGTGAGAGTTTGGGGTTTAAAAAATGAGGGGAGACTGGGATCTTTGCATTAAAATTGTACTTCCCTTTAGGTGGTCAAAGTATTAAGAGACTTTGAAATGGGAAATTAATGCTGCTGCATTAGTAAAATACAGGAATTTGTTTTCAGAAATTATTGTTAAATATATTGCATGGAATTATAAATATTTTTATACTACGGAACATAAATTCTTTATTTTTTTAATATTCTTGGTTTATCTTTCTTGTGAAAGTGGCTTTAAATGGTTTCCATTTTGTGGTCTCATGCTTCTCCTGAAGAAATTTCAAGATTTCCCTGCTAGCTGAGATCAGTGAAAACTGGGGGTGATTAACGTATTAAAGGGATCTGTGTTCCATCTTTGAGAACCCGCAGAAAACTTACTTCAATAAAAATATTTTGTCTTTTGTAAAGAGCTGATGATGCCCTTTTCATATACATAGGTATCCAAGAAAAACTGGACCATATAGTGAATTTGAATATAAAAACCATCTGGATCACTTCTTTCTATAAGTCCCCCTTAAAAGACCTTGGCTATGGAGCTGAAGACTTCTATGATGTTGATCCCATGTTTGGATCAATGAGTGATTTTGAGAATCTGCTTGCAGCCATACATGATCGAGGTAAACTGCAACTCTGATCACAATAGCTCTAGTAAAAAAGCGTTCACTTGTATGATAGAGGTGTGCCTTGTGCACTAGTTTCTGATTCCTTCGTGCTCACACATGCAGGGCTAACCTACTGCCATGGTCCCTGCTGGGTCTGGGAGTGTGCATCAGCATCCCAAGGGCATCATGCCTGCCAGGCAGTTGTTTCTGGCTCTGGGTTACCAATAGCTGCTTTCTGGAGAAAGCAGAAAAACAATTATGAGGGTGGGAGGAAGCGTGCATTTCCTTCCTGCAATTGCATCCTTGGTTGGTGCGTATAAGCCTTAGACCCAATGCTTGCCCAGGTGTTTCCTTCTTACAGCCGTTGGGCTGAATGGAAAATGGTTTGCCAGTCCCAAAAGTGTTTGAGGTTTTTTTAAAAAGCCTGATCTGTAGGAAGGTTGAGGAAGAACATATGTTCATTAATGCTTGTGAAGTGGTGATGCCCATTTCCCAGCTGTGAGATGGGAGAGAGATGTTGAAATCAGTTTTAGGCCAGACTTGGTTGAAGTGGTTCATAACCAGAAATCTGCTCTGGTTTTCTTCCCTCTTTACAGGGAAGAGTCCCAGCAAGATGTGCTGCCCCTGCTTGCAGACCGTCATTAGTTTAGCCAGACAGGTAGCCTGGGGCTTTTTGTCCTTGTGTGCATTGGCCCTAGCTAACAAGGCTATGTAAACCCAAGCTACACGCCTGTCCCTCGAGCACAAACCCAAGCTCCCAGGCTTTTGAAGAAGCCCAAATGCTTGTGATACTACATTAAAAAAAAAAATAAAAGTGTCTTAAAAGGTTGAATTAAATATATTTATGATTTGATTTATAAGGGTTAAAAGTGATAATGGACTTAATACCAAACCACACAAGTGACAAGCACCGATGGTTTCAGCTTAGTCGCAACCGGACTGGGAAGTACACGGACTACTACATCTGGCAGGACTGCGTGCAGGCGGGGGCAGCAATTGCTGTGCCCAACAACTGGGTGAGTGTGGGCAGGGACGCTTGTAAACTGGGTTGCAGGTTCCCTATAACAACAATGCCTCGAACATCATTGTCCCGGTGGACATGGGGCTGTAAATGGTTGCTCATGGGCACAGACCGAGGTTATTAAGTGAGGTTGCGTTGGATTGAGATTTAAACCGGTTTGGGGTGGGGAGGGGTTGTTACTTCAAACAAAAAAAAATTGCTCTGTGCTAGAAACTTCATTTCTGCTCTGCTATCATAGTTGTGGAGAAGCAAACCAATATGTTCTAGGCATTCTTCCCACTTTTCTGGAAGGTGGATCTCCTTTTTCATTTGCTTTGGGGGAAAAAATGAAAATGTATGTATTCTGTATATATGGTTGTCCAGAGAAGCTGTGGATGCCCCATCCCCGAAGTGCTTAAGGCCAGGCTGGGTGGGGCTTTGGGCAGCCTGGTCTGGTGGTAGGAGGTGTCCCTGCCCATGGCAGGGGGGTTGCAATTATATGATCTTTAAGGTCCCTTCCAGCCCAAACCACTCTGTGATTCTCATTTATCTGACATCTGAATTAATGGGTGCATAGTTAAGAATTTGTATGTTCTAAAACCTCTAGGAAGAAATAGTATTTTCTTCCCCATTTTGTTCCCCCAAACAACCATTTTGTTTGGTTGGTTTTGTTGTGCTTTTTTTTGGTGTGTTTTTAACTGGAGACTTAAGAGCCACCTCAGTTTTTGGAATTCTTTATTACAGAGATCATAAAATTAACATTTTAACATGCTGACTGTGGTTAGTGCTTCAAAGGGACAATGCCAGATTGAAGAAAGTGAACTAAAGCTATTTTTAACAACAGTTTTAGGAAAACAAATTCCAAGAGAAATGGTCCCACCCATGTTTCCCCCTCTTTGTTATAATTCCCAGCAGAAGTCTACTTAAAGAAGAATAAAACAAAGCACTGAATATAAGATACATGTGGCAAAGCCTGACTGAAAGGAAGAGCAACTAATAGGAGAAGGAAATGAGAAATGAAGTATCAAAGTCTACTTAAAATTTAGTCCATCAATTAGGCATTTTGTGCTTTATTATGTGCTTGTAATGCACCACATCGTAAAGTATACATACTAATTGTTTGTTAATTTGAGAGTTTGGATTATTTTTCTTCCCACTTACATGAACAGGTGAGCGTCTATGGGAATTCCAGCTGGCAGTTCGATGATGTGAGAAAACAGTGTTACTTTCATCAGTTTGGGAAAGAACAGCCAGATTTAAATTTCCGCAACCTTGCTGTTCAACAAGAAATTCATGTAAGTGTATGACCTGTTGCTGCTGCACCAATAGCTAAGTAGATATTTCTGTTCTTGATTTGATCCTTTGTGCTACACAATGTACAATCTAGTTGGAAATAATTCAAGAGTTAGAGTGCATGTATTGAAACAAAAAAGCATCTAGACAAACTTAAAGTTTAAAAATTCAAGCTCTATCTTCTGATGCTTCCAGTATCAGAGCTGCTTCTTTTCAAATCTTTTTAATTTAAAAGCAAGCAAATACCACCCCCTACAAAAATAATAATAATAATAATAATTCCATTGAAACTGTCCTGGAGTGGAGGTAGTGGCGGTGGGATTTTTGCACTGCTCTGGGTCTGGGGACTGTTGCTGCTGAAATGACTGCTGCAAGGAAACAGATGTGTGCTCTCAAGTCTCTAGCCAACAATGAAGGCATTTAGTGCATTTGTGTGTTTCATGAAGGACAGCATTTAATGGGAGGACTGACATGGATGGTCAAGTGTCCTGCACTGAAGCTGGTGCCGAAGCGCAGCTGAATCACAGGAGCTGAGAGAAGCTTTAATCGCTGTTGATACAAGGACGTGTTAATTAGCCAGCCCAAAGGGGGATGGCACCTTGTTTCACCAGAGGTGTTTGCATGTTTGAGGAAGTGAGGCAATGCTGACCTGAAATGCAAAGAATGCCTGGGCTTGATAAGAAGGAGTTAGTTTCGGTCTCTCCGCATCTCTGACCACTTTATGTTCGGAGGGCCATTTATAATCTTTACAGCCAGGAATGTTTCACCAAAAAATGCTTGTGATCTGATAAAACCTCATGCCTGCCTCCACCACGTCTCCCAGTAGACAAAACATAATTCATTAACGCATTGGGAAGTAGGTCTGAAGATGGGGAGTATGACAACTGCTTCTTTTTTTTCCTTTTTTTTTCCTACCTTTTGTGTAGTACAGCTACCTCAAGTGTGTTGATGTTAGTTCTTCAGCATTTGTTGCTCTGTACTGTTGAATTTTGGAGCTTTTCTTTGATGCTAGTCTTCATGCCTATCCGATTCTAGTATGAATATCTCATGGGCTGTCTCTGTGGTATCTTTCTTCACTGTTGGTGTTGCAAGTGCATGAAGAAACGAACCAAAATGTTTTTGGTCTTAATTGTTAATTGAGGCATGAAATGGGATTGATCTCAAGACTGATCCTTGACAAACTCCGTTGGTAACCTCTCTGTCTGGATGCTTCCCATAACATCATGTCTTTCTCCTTTTTTTCTGCTGTTAAACATACTTTTCAATAGTCATGGCTATTTTTTTCTTTTTTGAATAGTACCTGGTACATTACTGAAGTAGCAAATAGATGCTGCATGTCTTATGCATAGAGATGAAACAAAGACCAGTAAGTTTCATCTGATAATACCCACCTTTGGTAAATTCTTGTGAACATCATTGATTCCTCCAGCATGTTAAAGAATAATCTTTGTCTAGTATGCTAATTCAAAATCCTCTTTCAGGTTAGAACTGTAATCAGTCTAATCAAGTAAGTGTTTGATATTTGCACTGCTGATACCTGGTAGTGCTTTTGTGATGAGCATGTGCCTAAACAATTACCATTTGGTGGATTCTGTATGGGACAGACACTGCATTGAGAGCTGCTGCTTTCAGAACGGTTCCACAAGGAAATACAGCTCCAAAGGTGGAATCCTGATTTGCTGAAAATCTGTAAAGCTTGAATGTGGAGTGGTTCTACTCCAGTATATTCTGGCAAGTGTGTTTCATACACATGTTAAAAATTAAAAGTAAGACAATTTTTTATACTAACATGAAAAAAAAACAGTATCTGGTCTAAAGGAACACGTGCACAAACTGCTCAAGGGGGGTTGAACTTTAGAGTTGTTTGTGAAAATCAGAGCAATTAGAATTTTAGTATTATAACAGCTACTGAAGTAGGAAATAATTCTACTAATAGTGACTAACCTCTGCCTTTGATAGTGGAATTATTATCCAAGTTAACTGCTATGGATTTGAAATTTTTCATGTTCCTGCAAATCAACAAATAAGCCTGAAAATAAAATAAAATGAAAAAAACAAACACATCTGTCAAATAAAAGGGAACAAGCATTTTAAGAGCTCTATTGTATAAAAAGAAAATTGGTGGCACAAGGTCTGTGCAGAACAACATATTCTTGCATATTTGAATCAATGTGTTCTAATTGTGTGCAGGCAAGATGGGTGTTCACCAACAATAGTGCTTAGCATGATCCCAGTTGTTCTGATGGAAGAGATTAGAAGGCTCTTAGTGAGGCATGCCCTGGCTTTGGTCTCATGAATTACGGGAGAATTTAGACCAGTCTTTCTTTTTTATACCGGAAGAAATAATAAGACATTTTCTATTTGTATGTCAGTGCTAACTCAACAGGATTCACTTTAACTTCTAGTTAAAAAAAAAAAAAGGTACAAATTCAAAATTAAATTGTTATATGTTATTACCTACAGTAGGTTTAGCTTTTCTCTTTAAGTACATGCTATTTTGAATGGTATAGGCTCACTTGAAATTCTCAACTTTTCCCTTTGTCTAGGATATTATCAAATTTTGGCTTGGCAAAGGAGTCGATGGGTTTAGTTTTGTCGCTGTTAAATTTCTTCTAGAAGCCACACATCTGCGAAATGAACCGCAAGTGAACAAGTCTCAGAATTCTGTAATGTATATTTTCTTTTTTCCTGTATTTTCTACTGGGGAAAGACAAGTGTATGTTTTTACTCTTCGGGGTCTTAATTAAGGCTTTAGGAATATGGAGTCATTCCTTGGAAGGGAATTGTCTCCTGGGCTCCCTGCAGAAGGAGCACGTACAAGAAAGAAGCAAGCAGGATTGCAAAGAAAATTGTCCATACGCCCTCCGTGTTTCTGTTCTGACAGTTGCTTTGAATTTTGTTTGAAATACTTGGCTTTCAAATTATATTCTAAAAAGACCAGTGTTGTGAGTTTCAAAGGTCTATCAGTTGTCTTTGGGGAGCTCATTACAAGAGGTAGGCTCAGTGCTCTGGCTCACTTGGGACCCCATAGCAGAGAGTAGCACGTATTTCTTTTAAAGTGCTAATAGGAATCGGAGTAAAACAAACAGCAACAAAAAACCCACCTCATTGGCAGCGTGTTACAGTGAGAGGTGGCCAGAGGCGCTGAGAAGCACCCGCCCCATTGTTCTTGCTGAGGTGGTGAACCCGGTGATGTTAGCAGATAGTGCCGGCAGTGAGATGCTGTTCCCCTGCTGAGCTGGGGATCACACAAAACTCATCAGCTCCGCAAATATTGTTGCTTTAAGTTACCACAACAACAACATGGTCCCTGCTTCCAGCCTGGCGTGTAGCCAGAGCACGTGCTGTGCTCGGTGCTGCAGGTGGGCTCTGCTGCTCAGTGCTGGGGACGGTTCCCCGAGCACAGTTCAGATCCTCACTGTTACTGTTGGTATGCTGAGCTCATTTCAGTTAAAACTTTACACGCGTTGGTGGATTGCCTAAAGCGTGGACAGGAAGAATCTGGGGAGTTCAGAATTCTAAAATACCGGGGAACTAATGGGGAATATTGCCTTGGTCTTTAAGGAGAGCATCACAGCCTATTCCGAGCTCTACCATGACTACACAACCACCCAAGTTGGCATGCACGACATCATCCGTAGCTTCCGCCAAACCATGGATCAGTACAGCAGTGAACCTGGCCGATACAGGTAATCATTGCTAGGGCTAGTCAATTCTTTTCCTGATTGTCACCTTGCTAGCAATAAAATGTTTTTTTTGTTGTTGTTTTGTTTTGTTTTTTAATTAAAATTTTCTTATCAAATGCAAATGGCAGCATGTAGGCTATGCTCTCTCTTCCCCAGTGTGTACAGGAGAAGTGTACGGTGAGTTGGTTCAGGTAGCTCCTAACAAGAGAGACGCTCATCATCTTTGTGCCCCTTTGCTGGACTTTCTCCAGTAGTTCGTGTCTCTCCAGTTCTGGGCTCCCCAGCACAAGACCCTGCACTCCAGGTGTGGCCTCACCAGTGCTGAGTAGAGGGAAAGGATCACCTCGCTTGACGTGCTGGCAGTGCTGCTCCCAGTGCAGCCCAAACCTCTCACCTTGTTTGTGGGAAGGGCATGTGTCTGACTCATGTCCAGCATGTCCACCAGGACCCCCAGCACATTTTATGCAAAACTGCTTTTCAGTATGGAAATTGCTAAAATTGTAGTTATGTGGGTGTGGTTTTGGAAAGAGAAGGCTTATTAATATACAGCCTTTTGTTGTAGATTTTTCACCAGAAATTTCCAAATAATATCTGCTATTACTCACTTCACAAAATCTAAGCTTCTCTGTGTTTATGATGGGAAGGAGGGAAGCAGATGTAATTCTTAAGCCAGTATTATTTTCTAAGAATGCCAGACACCGTTCCAGGCTTTCTTCAGCTCTGTACAAACCAGGACTGAGACCAAAAAAAAGTACTTGTGCACTTCTTTGTAGATTTATGGGTTCTGATGGTGATGAAAATGAAGACGTAGGAGCAACAATGATGTATTATGGAACAACTTTTGTCCAAGAAGCAGACTTCCCATTCAATTTCTACCTAATTAACATGAAAAATCTATCAGGAAACAGTATTTTTGAAGCTGTCAACTTGTGGATGAAAAACATGCCTAAAGGGAAATGGCCAAACTGGGCGGTAAGAGTTCTGTACTTATTCTTACAGGAAGGGCCTGTTCCTAGGTGATAACCATAGGTGATAGCTTCTCTTAAGGTGATAGAAACCTCACACACACACACACACACACACACACACACACACACGTTGATTTCCGTGGGATTAGCTTTGCAGGTATTTGCTATGAAGCAGGGTTGGGACGTGCAGGAGATGAGCCATAAGCAATGCACTGAAACTGCGGGCTTTGATTTCCAGGAATGCAACCTGGGAGCAGTTCTGTTCACTTATCAGTTCTGTTCAATTTTCGATGGGACTCTCAGGAACGCGGTTTTGTATCCTCAAGGCTGTGTCTCTATGGAAGGGAGCAAAATGCCCAAGGGAGTATTTAGAAACAGCTTTAGGCTGTAATGGCTTTCAGAAAGAAATACAGGGACCATATGGAGTTGCAGCCACTTGTGTTTCACCACATTCCTTCCTACACGCAGATCTTTTGTTTCAGTCCCATGCTCAAGCATGCCTACCTTTTGGGTGTTCTCCTTCAGGGCTGCCAGCTTTTCCCAGCCCCAGTATAAAAGCAGTCATCGTCTCAAAATAAGCACCACCTTCGCGTGGTAGAGAAAATGGTAGAAATCTGAGGGAAATGTTACCGGGGGAGTTAACGAAGTCTCAGGCTGCTTTGTCATCTCCCTGTGCTTCTACCACCTACATTCTAAAATATTTTGGGCAGAAATTTGTACTGGTGTCAAAATCAAGATTCAGCTTGCAGACCTGGAGGGTGAAAGGGGAAAAATTACCTGCTACATTATTAAATCAGCTAGTAACACTATACGTCTTTCTAAGTTGGAAGGCCCTTTTCTCAAAATAGGTCACTCTTGTCACGTATTTCTTTTGGGTGTTAGCAGCATTAGTGTAATTATGCACTTGGCATAGTCAAGTGAGCGTTTGGCAAATACACATGAAATACATTTAGCTGCTTACCTACGTGGTGATTTTTGGTGTGTGTCCCTTTACAAGGGAAGGTAGGCTGGACTCCTCCCTTTCAGCCCCGTGAAGGCAATTCAGATATGTTTTTCTCTTTATTTTGTTGCCTGTGAATAGAATTTCACTGAAAATAGTTTTTGTCTTAGAGCAGTTTCATGTATGCATAGGTTTTTATAATGTCTGTTTAACAGAATATTGTTTTCTTCAGGCCGGAAGCCCTAACACTGCTCGGATTTCATCTCGGTTTGGGAAGCAGTATGTCGGTGTTATAAACATGCTGCTTTTAACCCTCCCTGGTACTCCTATTACGTACTATGGTGAAGAAATAGGTATGGAGAACATTGCTTCAGAAAATGTAAGTAAAGGCTACATAAATTCGGATCCTGTTATTTAGTTCTGAGAAATGGAACTACCAAAAACACAAGAACTCTTGTTTAATTGACCAATGCCAGTCTTTGTCAGTGATTAGGTGGCGTTCTGTGTTCCACATTGCAAAGCCATGGCATAGACTGCAGAAACAGCCAGGCCAGAGACCAGAACTGAGGCCCTGATGCATGCTGAGCTGCAGGGTTATAATCCTGGTCCCTGCCTTCCGCCAGATTAGTTTTTGTTGCTTTGCTTCACTTCAGCAGAAGAGGCAGCAAGTGCCCAGGCCCGGGCTAGTGGCTCTGAGAGGTGTGTTCGGTCACCTGAGGCAAGGGGAACGGAGTCCTGCATCGCCTTCCTCTCACAGTACTTGATTCACTCGGTCAAAGTCCATTCTTTCCTGGCTACTTCTAAAGGAAACCAAAGTTCATGGGAACATTGCTAGAGCCACGGTCTCCTGGAGACTACTTTGCTCTCACTATAAAAAGGCACCTCCCTAAACCACAGACCTCGCTAAAATGCCCAAGCTCGAGGGGGGGGGTGTCCCCAAAAGGGGGGCATAGGACTTCCTGGTGGAAGGGGCTTTTCCTTACCACACATGGATTTCTTTAGATTAGTATTTTAGATCCAAAGGTATAAAAGATTGAGGTACCTGAGCCCTGGGACCAGGTCCCTAACTCATTTGTTCGTGGTTGCAGGTAACACACAGCAGGATGTTTGTGTTTTGTTAGGTGATGGAAATGTTCAGAATTCCGTTTATTCAAGGTCATGGGATTAAACCGAAGTGCCCGTGCCTTTCACACTGTGCTGACCTGCATGACTTTCAGTTTTCATATTCTGCCCATATTAATTTCTCATCTCTTCTCTGATCATACCTGACTGCTGTTGTATCTTTTGTCAGAGACGTACTGGCATGGCTGGAAAAGGTCATGCCCAAAAGGGAACAGCTCAGCTCTGCCTCTTACGACCATATGTGAGCACCTTCAGAAGATGCTCTTGTGGCAGACGCTGTTTTTGCTGTGGAAATCCTCTATTACAGAATGAGACACTTGTGGTGATGTTACCAACAGTATTGGCAAGTTTTGTACCAAAGGCAAGGACGCGCTTGCACAGAAGCATAGGATCGTCTCTAGGTCTGTCTGATTCAGATGTGAGGAAATGGTTCTCTGACTTAGGAAATCTTTCCCCTGAGAAATGCCTGGGTCAAAGCATCTCCTGCGTTTTCGTACTGCTGTCGATTACTGCAGGCAGAAAGATACTCTTCAGAAAAGTGTCTTGCCCTTGGCTCCTCAGGGTACGCTCGTTTAGTAGCCACCCTGTGGCTCGTGGCTTTGTAACAATGCAAAACCACTCTTCGTTCAGTCTGGAAGAGGAAGAATCCCTGATTAGCGGGTGTCTTAGAAAGATGGAGTGTATTTGCTAAGGGAATAGTTTTTATCCCCAGCATTTGAAAATCTTCAAGAAAAACTAAAAGAGGTAAAGATGAAAGGCAGTGTTACCAGCGTTGAAAACTTAGGTTTCTTTTTTCCTGCTTTTCAGAACATGCTAAAAGGAGAAACCCGTTATTTATAATGTCACGAAGCAAAGTGACAATTTCTTTTGTTGAGCTGCTTTTCTGACAGATTGTATTGAAAAGTGCCCTTTATATGAAAAACAGTTTTCATCGAAAACAAACACCCAAAGTATGTGCAAAATATTTTATGCCCTCTTATATCATTAAATTTAAGTGTCAGATCTTTTGGCAAGCTCTTCAATAACAATGAGGAAGCTTTTTCAGAATTTTTCTGAATCCTTCAAAGTGAGAACTTCAGACTTTTTACATCAACACTTTTTAATCAGCTAAAAGCTGGTATTCAATACAATTTTTGCACTTGAGAAAAAATTTATTTCTAATATAAGAAATCCTCTTCAAACTGTAGTCCTTGAAAATATAAGCTCTAGGAGATCGATGGTGAAAATTGTGGTGGTTACAAGAAAGATACCGAAGAGCATTTATTAGTTGTTTACTGTTCTGTTGTCTTAGGACTCGTTACCCCATATGTTCACTAACAGCACTTCCAGTTACCCATCAGAATATTCTAGCTGTCTTTTATCCATCCTTCTGCTGCAAGGCGAGGCTACTAGACTCATCTGGGGACTCCATGTTTTACCCAGTGATGCCACATCTATTAGACTTTCTTTTCTCTTGCATTTCAGCATTCGTCTCCATTCATATTTTCGCACTGTTTCTGTTTAGATTTGCAGCAGGGTTACAACCTCCTTGTTGCATCTTAACACGAGCTAGAGAAAACAATACTGAAATGGTGATTGTATGGCTAAAGTGGAGAGCATGTTATTTAAGGATAACTTTTTAACAGACTGATCAAAGCAGGAGCTTCTTGGCAATGGCTTTAAAACCACTTTATTTTCCAGGTGACCTTCCCAGAGAAATCCCCCATGCAGTGGGATGGCCAAGTTAACGCTGGTTTTACTCAAGGCAGCAGTAGCTGGTTACCCGTTAACCCCGACTACCAAAGTGTGAATGTTGAAGTAGGTATTTGTGTGACAAACCAAAGGTCTGGAAATATTGTAATGCATCTCTTTCACGCTGACTTCCTAGTGGGAACTGGCAGTGTAGCTAATAAAAACAAACTCCAGGGAGGAAAACAGAAAGGTATGGGATCCTAACTAATTTCATGAGAGAAGGAAATCCTTGCACCAGCAAGGAGTCTACTTCATCTATATTCTTTTAAACAGAGCAACTGCAATTACAGTGTAGGGGTGGCTTTTTGACATCCTTTTAATCATTTTAACATTAAACTGAAATCCAGTCTTCGTTTATATTAATATATAAAGCACCATCCTTGTAACAACAACTTAATGTAGAGTATTTCTAACGTAAGTAAATACATTTTTCAAAGCAGTTGAGCAGTGGATCAAACAGATTTTGATGATCTAGAGTGCTGACCAGAGCTGAAGACAAAAATATGATTCAAAGACAGGAAAAAAATAAAATAGGGAATAAATTCTGTGATTTCAGTAGATCAGACTCAATGAAAAAAGTTCACTGTCAAGCTTTTAATGGCTATGGCTTTCTGTGGAATAAACAATAAATACTCAAAAGGACACCTGGGGAGGTAGGGGTAGCGTCACTGACAGGGGAATTCTGTCCTGCCAAATAACCTCCATCTCTGCCACTGCACGAATCCCAACAAAGTGCAGGAGAAAAAGCAGTTTTCCAGTGGAATTAGCAGACAAATTTGAAGAGTTAATTGTCAAAACTGAATTTTAATAAGCACGTTCTTGGCAGACTGGGTGTGAAGGTAAGGAATATCTCCTCCATTCAGTGGGAAGAAACAACCCCATTAATGCTGACTTTGTTGCAGGTACAGATGACCTGGTCCAACTCCACCCTGAGCTTATACAGAGAGCTAACTTTACTTCGCAACAATGAGCTGCCCATTCATCGGGGGTGGATGTGCTACGTCTGGAATGACAGTAATGTTTTTGTGTACGTGAGGGAATTGGATGGGTTAGATAGAGTCTTTATGATGGTTCTCAATTTTGGACAGGAATCGACAATAGACCTGAAAGCTATAGTTCCTAGTCTTCCCTCAGCAGCTACTATAAGACTAAGTACTAATTTTAGCAATACCGGTAAAGCTGTCAATACCAACATAATTAAAACTGAAGCGGGAGAAGGCCTGGTCCTTGAATATAAAACAGGAAAGCCTGTTCATACTATGGAGGCTTTCCAAGACAACTGTTTTGTGGCAGAAAAAGCTTGTTATTCCAGTGCCTTCAATTTACTCTATATGAACTGTTAAGTACAAGAGTAGAATAACACAATTTTCATGTTAGTTTAGAAAATGCTGATTTCAAGGAACAGGAAAAAATCTTTTTTTTCTGGCTTTTCAAACTTGCTTTGTGTACAAAATAAACAGTCTGAAAAATGAAATTAAGACCTAATTGTCTTGTATCTTTATTGGTAATGAAACACTGGTATGGTATAAACAATGATAGCTATTTAGACACCCCCATTGGGTCTGTGGAGAGAAGTAAATGCCCTAAAAAACTGTCCTGTTCAAGTGTGTGTGAAGAATGGGAACAGCTTCCTCGGTGCTACCCCTTACAGTTGCTGGTAGTGAAGCACTGTTGAGAATCTGGAGCCTGTGGCAGTTGACATTTTTATTTAGTTATTTATTTCTACATCTGTAGCTTTAGAATGAGCTTTACACAGGGATGGCTCTGTATTTGCTAAAACAGGTAAAAGCAAGATAGATCAGTAGTATATAATGTTCTGGTGCTTTACCTCTTCCCCTCTTCTCTCAGCTCTTAATAGCTGTGAAATGTACCATGCGTCTGTCTTACCAAACAATGGGTAGCACTCTTGTGCAAGACTGCCTTGCTCAGAAATGATGAAAGCTATGCATCAAGCTGCTCCGATGGGGGCATTCTTTTTGTTCTCTCCTCTGTAGAGACTCCGGCATCTCCTTCTGGGGCATTCATTTCTGTTGTCTTCTGGAGGGACTTTGGCACTTCCTTTACCATGCTAGTTAAGGCCATTGCAAGACTTCAAATCTACGCAGCTGAAAGAGTTCTGCTACTTCTAAATCCCTATTCTTGAGAGTCCATTTTTCTTTGTAGTCTGTTTGGCCCCACTATACGATCTGCACTCTCTGGCTGCTGAGTAGCTGGGCAGGGCAATAACCATTACCTACAGCTGGGGATTAGTTTTAGAAGAACTTATTGAGACTTTTTAATCAAATACAACCGTGTGGGAGAATTACTGCCTTGTGTAAAATTTGGTCATGGAAGAGAAGTCTTAGACTAGAAATGCTGCCCATAAAAAGTGCATGTCTTCATACCTTAGGCTTTCAGCACAAACTGTTTTGCACTACTGCTCCACTTGTATAGTGCTGTATGCTTTGCTTATGAACAGAACTGTACATGAAAGCAGGTACTTCCGTACCATTTGGCAGGGGAGAAATGTAGCTCAGTTTATATGTTTGTGAAGCAATGTCACACCCAACTTTGCCTTTGAATTTCTGGTCTGCTTACGCTCATAGAGCAGGGATCCATCTGGAGAAGGTGTTCACTTTCATTTAAATAAAAATCTGACACAAAGTTCTTCAGGTAGTTGGTGTGTTTATCAGCTGTTTGCAGGATTTGATGTAATTTTGGAGGCATATCACACATCCTCAAGTTCTTTTTTCAGAAAAGCAAGCTGTCTTGCAACCTAAAGTAAGGAAAATATTTTATTTTATTATAAAATAATAAAACTCTTCATGCTATAAAGCTTCAGGTTGTTGTAGAGCTGTTCCAATCTTCCTTTCCTATACTGATGCTAAGCAAAACCTTGCCCTGAAACAAAATAAGGCTTTTACTCCAAAACTTCATTTTGGGAATAACTGCCACAATAACTAACACTTGCTAGGATTTGTGAAAATTAACAGCAATAAAATTTGTGATAGTCTGAGACACCAGTAACAATGCAGCAGGTCTTGGCAGTCTGTTGCTTTTAGCATACATACTTGCAGAAAGTGCAAAACTTTGAAACCTAATTGTAGTAGCTTCCTTTGACTATACAGATCATGTATTCCAAAATATAAAGATCAAACCCATCATGTATTTTACTCGTGAGGAATATGTAAGTAAATAAAAAAAAACAGTATGGCTAAATTAAGCTCTTAATACTGTATAGTGCAAGACTTCTCATGCTGTAACAATGTTTTGCACAACTTAGAACCTTTCATTCAAAGCTCCTGGCATATTACAGTGGGATTTTAACACTATGTTGAGGTTTAAGGCACAATGAGGTTCAATGATTTTGCTCTGTTGATTCCTTTCTGTAAATATTCAAGAGCAGCCTTAATTCCAGCTTTTTTTTTTTCTTTTAATACTTCAAATGTACATTCAATGACTGCATGAACTACTGAGGTTGAAGTATTAATTGAGGAAAATCTCCACACTGTGTTATGGATGCGTACAATAAAGGGAACGTACCTCATTTAGTGAATCCTCCCAAGATGAGTCACAATGACTGCCATTTGCCTGGATGTCTAAGATGATATTAGGGATCCAATTTCCTGGAACAATGAAGCCAGCAATCACTTGACATAGAATGAACAAGGAAAGGTAAGTGGGGGATGTGAGTTGTTTAGGGATGAAATGTTATTCTGCTTTCTGTTCTGAAATAATTTCTGTTATTCTTTAAGGGGGGGAAAAAAAAGGATCATTTAGGGGCTTGCTGGATGAACTATATTTTGTTAACTAAGTATTTGAAAAATGTTTATATATTTAATGTGTATGTTCTGTCTCTCTTTGGAAAGATGTGCTTTCTCTTTCTGAGCAAAGATGGATACTGGATTACACTGTACATATGAATTCATTTAAGGAGGAGTCAGTCTATAATGTTTAATTACATGACTACTAATATTCTGCTTTAGTTAAGTCCATGTATCTGTAATATTCTTATATTACCTTTCTTTTTTGTTCTGCTGGCATAATCTAGTGTAGCCTTCCGAAGTTTCTGAACATACCCTAGAACTCCTGTTAGTGGTATTCGCTGATCATTTTCATATGCCGTTATAAAAACTGAAGGATAACACTGATTAAAAAAAGCAAGGTTAGATACATGACAACTGATTTCCAGTTCAACTGAGTGAGCGCATTTTTCTCCATATATCTTACTGTACTATTTGTTATGGTTCATCTAAAATGTATCTATTACACAATTACCTGGAGCTGGAAAAAACATTTTACTTTTATCGGTAAACGGAAAAAGTATTTTGGTCTGACAAATGACAAATTAATATTAGGGGATCATCTGCCTACAAAAGGTAATCAAAAACATTGCCTCTGTGCTGTTAAAGGTCTGACGTGACTACTTGTTGATGATTACCACCCAAGGTGTCTGTCCCTCCCGTCTCCCCCCCCCAGATGATCATGGAATGGTACACCTTAAACAGAATAGGAATTGAGATTTACTTTTGCAAACTTTTTTTTATGCTTAAAGTTGGTTTTATTTAGCAAGATTTTTTTATGAAGCTATGTAACACAGGTAGCACTTCCTCAAATAAAGATTTCCTCTGACATAACTATGTCAAAGCAATAGCTCATTTTCCATTTCACTGTCTGCCTCTGAAAGTTATTTAATTAGCGGAAAATACCTCCTTACTGCTCTAGCAAAGTATGGAAAATGCAGTAAAACAGCAGAAACCCCCCAGAAAGGAAGAACATGTTTTACATGTTGAGGTTAGATGATAGAGTATGTGGCAGTCCTATAACGAAAACAGCTTTTGAAATTTGTCATTTAGTGGAATGCATTTGGTTAATGCCAGTAGTCTCTCTGACTCGAATACTGCCAAGATTATTACTGAAATAGCTTATATTTATATTAATGGTTCATTTTAACACAAAGAAGCAGCTAGGTTTTAAAATGCTGGGATAGAAAGCTTTGAAAGGATAAAACATTAATTTTAATTCCAGTTATCTGTTCTCTATTATTTTCCTATTAAGTGCTACATGTTTATTCTTGTAGTATTCCTCACAGAAAGGGTAGCTTTACCTGTGGCTTAATATTGTGGTAAGGACAGTAGCTTTTGATATACTCCATACATTTTTCATCTACTAATGGATTTCCCCATTCTTCTTGTTCTTCAATCGTCAGTGGGAGATCAGTTTTCACCATTGTATTTAGAACATCTACGAAAGGAGCCTTAAAAATATTAAAAAAATAAAAATAAAAAAAAAATTGGCAAACATGACACAGGATCGAAGATCAAGGCTTTTTCAAATGAGGAATGTGATTTGGAACGTTTCAAATTCTGAAAGAGTTTTCTTCAAACAAGCTGTTTTTTTGTCTGGGATTGTTGTTTAACATCATAACGAGTAAGATGTCTGCAGTACAGTACCTTACCTGTAAAACCATGGCTCTGATAAGTTCTGGATCACTGTTGCACAGGGCTCCTGCAAGAACTCCTCCAGCACTGGCAGCTGCTAGTGCTGTGTATTTTGGCTGAGAAAATCCTAGCTCGTGCAGCAGCATGATGCAAGCCTTAAGGTCATGGAGACCTTTGAGTTTGTTATGCTGACGTCCATCTTTGTGCCAGCTATGGCCTAGCTCTCCTCCACCCCTGAAATTTAAAATAATTCAAGCTGGAGTTGCTCTGTAGTCTTTTCCAAAGAAAAGTTTCAAATAATAAAGGACAGCAGCAGCCACAGAATTGCAAAAACATAGTTTGCCTTTCCAATTAACTTTTCTGTGTTCCTGTCTTTACCCTCCCTTACGGCTAAAATACACAACATGCAAACAGAAAAAATCCTTGCATCATTTGTGAAAATGTAACAGCATAAGGGTGTTCTGTGTCCTTGTGCTCTTGTGTCCTAGAACTTGCAGAAAAAGCATTTTAGGAAATGTCAAAGTAGCCAGTACAAAATGAAATACTGATACTATCTTTTTATACAGGAAATTATTAAAATAACTAAAACATTTTCCATTCTTATATCACTATCACTAGATTTATTAACAAGAGTGAAAGAGTATTTCCTAGCTCCGTGCCAAGATGCTCAGGATTTCTTTTGTGCAGCTTAAAATTTGAGACTGTCAGTAAGTTTTTCTTTCTGTGAATTTCAAATACTACAGGAAATGCTGTTGTTTTTTTTTTTTTAGTACTCACAGATTTTTTTAAACTCAATTTACTTGTATTCCTTTACATACAACCACAAATTTAGTTCTAAGCTACCTAAAGTTTCCTTATTCAGGTTTCAAGTTTAAAATCAATCAAATGATTAGTCTGACAAAATTCTTCATCTTTGGTACTCTCCAGGATTGACTTGCATTGTAAGATACAGGGCTACTTACAGGGAGGAAGAACTGTGCAATACTGAATATATTTGTTTGCCAAATTTGTTTTGGAACTATTATTTCTAACATGTTCATTCTCCCCCTTCCTTCCCCTCCTTAAAGTGATACTTTAATTACCTTTCTTTACCTACTGAACTATCTCAATGAAAATGTGAAGTCTGTTGCATGTAGTGGTTTTATAAAACTAGTTTGTTTGTAGTTAAACTTAAGCAGATTTAATCAACAGAAGAACAGAGGCAACTTAAATGTTTAGTTGTTGCTGTAGAAAGGCAAATGGTTTTCAGAAGGCACACACTGAATATTAGTACACAATATCCACAGAAAAAGAGGGCAGTAACATATCGCTGCTTTTTGAATGTATCAAATATTTTTGAGCAAAGATGAGATGAAAAGTAATGAAATTTCAAAAAGATTAAAACTTATACACAATTACACTGTTGATTTAAGTAACGTGAATACAGTATGTAGTCGTAGAAGTATATTTTCTTCCCAGAGAAATTTTTTTTTAAATACGGCTTTTAAAAATTCTAAAGAGATGGAGGGGAAAAGTATGAAGACTTAGATATAGCTAAGCGGAGAAAAAACTTCTCTACCTCTTCAGTTGCACATCAAGAAATATCTGTACTTCCCAGAAATGAAAATCTGATTTCCATGCTATATTTGACTTACCTAACATGGCAATATGCTAATATCCAACCCTCTTCAATTAACAACAGCTTCTCTTCTTTAAAGCTCATGTTCAAATCTATGCCATAAGCTCCGTATACATGAACTAGAAGTGGTTTCCTGTGTAGTTCTTTAGAATTCATATTATGAAAAACTGTAATTGGCACCAAAGTTTCATCCTGGAAATGAAGGAGTATTTTACAATAAAGGACATTTCAGAAATCTCAATGACACATGGCAATGAAAACTTCAATTATTTATTTTAAAATGTGTTTTTTTTGATTACAGTAATTTTTTTCACTTAGATTGTACAAAGCACTCTTGAAAAATAAAGCAAGAGACCGAACCTCTGCTGTGTAGGCTTATGGATGCAGAATATAAAATTCATTTAAGTGCAACACCTGAGGAGTTTTTAAACTACCAAAGCACCCAAGTCTTCCTTCCCTCTTTAACACCAAGAATATCTATGATTAACTAAATAGTTTACCACTTACTGCAGCACAAACTCTTTATTAACATCACCGATTTTTTAAACGCAGGCTGTTAAAACTCTCTCGATCTATACAGTGTAGATGGTTGTGGGGTGTCCTTTGCAACTGCTGGCATATTTTTCTCATTTATCATAGAGAATGTGATTCCATACATCAGCTAGGGAGTCTAAGTTACACGGTACTAAGATTCCTGACTCACTGTGCACTGTTATCTCCTCTAGCATACCCAGATCAATGGGAAAATCTTATCACGACTCTTTCTTGTTCTTCTCTACAGTACTGAAGAAAACACCCACTGGTAAGTAAGTATAGCACCAAATGCTCTTTTACATTTTTAATCTCTATTCCCTGCCAAATGCATTTTCTACAAAAGGGTGGGGAGGAAGGGAAGAATAAAGGGAATGGGAAAAGGACTGAAAAATCTTACCTTGCTTTTAGCTAGTAAACGTGTAGTGTGACAGTTGGTAATAATTGGTACCTCTTGCACAGCTTGTTCAATGAGATTATTTTCTTTAAATGAATATGCAAAACGCTTAGGGGGGTGTACTGGGGAGGTGAGCTGAAAATAGCAAGTGCTGGTGGTATGTTCAGGATGGGATTCCAATTCAAATGCACAGGCCCACGCAGGCAGCTGAGAAAACACAGCATTTCAAGTGAGACCCTTACGCTTCTTCTATAAATTCTGCTTAGTGTGTCCTTCAGAGGAGAAGATTTTGAATAGCAAGCTAATTATCTTCAGTTTTTATGTAGCACAATCTTTATGTCTTTTAAATTCAGTAATATAACAGTTGCAAAGTGAGAGACTTCGGTAAACTTTTCACCTAAGGCTATTGGGTGAAGTTTGTTAATGAAATAGAAAAATAAATTCAAATTAAAATCCAGTTTGAAATGAGCATTAGTGCAGATTTTTTTAAATTGAAACATTCTTTGAAACAGTTCTGCATTGTTTTTAATTTTTAGATCCTCTTTCCCCTCTGATTTCCAGTCGTACTTCACCATGTTACACAGCCAAGTCCATGTCAGTTGTTAGGCTTTTGCTGTGAGTTAGCTCAGTAATGCTAAGCCACTGAAAACCCCTGCCTCTTAACTTTGTTCTTAGTGCCAGCCATTGTGAAGAACAAAACCTTTTCCTGGCACATTTACCCTCAGACACTTACTGCTATTGTATTTAAGATTTTTAACTCCACTAAGAATAAAAGAAATCAAGATTCATTCTTTGAGAGCAGCGGGGACATAGTCAAGCCCTCTGCCAGGCCACTGCTTACTTGAGTTAGCTTGCTAGAGACTTCTGAAATGGCAGCTAAAGTCAAAGTTCTCCTGAGTAACTGCAGACCCTCTCTGAATAAATAAATTAACTAAGACCATTTTCAAAAACGAAAGGTTTCAGAGACCATAAAGTACACTTTGCTGAAAACCTTTTATCTGTAGCAGTTTTATAGAACCCAGTACTGGTAGCATGCTGCAATAAACTCGCAAGTTCTTCAGACAGTATTTTTCAGGCAAACAAATCAATTAAATATTTCAGCTAAGTGGTCTCCAGAAACCATGGTTTTTAATTAAGTCACCATATTTGTATTCCACAAGTATTTAGCAACAACTAGAGAAAGGAAGAAATATTCCCCATGAATTGTACTGCAATACCAAGGTCTCCCATTTATTATGGGACAGCGACCGTATTTGTCTTCTGAATGTTCTGATCTTTCTTCTCAGGGAGGGCCAGGCTTCCTTGCATGGGCTGAGGACTGTAACCACAATTTGGCCCAGTAAAAGTTATCTTTCGCTTTATAATCTTTTTTAAATTGATCCTGTGCGATGTGTTCTGGGTGGCCCTGGACTAGATGATCTAGTGGTTGGACTAGATCATCTGCAGAGGTCCCTTCCAACCTCAGCCATTCTGTGATCAACTACTGCTGGAAAAAGACCAGGTTGCCCGAGGAAGCTAAAACTTACCTTTATTGATCGGACTGAATGTGAAACAAAAGAAATCACATTTAGGTAGAGATGACCAGCACTCTTCAGGAACAAAATACAGTGATCACTGAACATCTCCAAGTCTATTAGCTTGTTTTTCTCTTCCAGTGCATAAACTAGCTGCCAGTTCTCCATGCCACTGGAACCTACTGGTGCCTTCATCAACTGTAAACACAAAATACAACCTTGCATTACTAAGATTACTAAGAGAAGTACAGACATACAGCTGATCTTGTGCAACATTTTAATTACAAAAGATTGTTGGTTTTTTTTTAATTCCTGACTAAAACTGGAGGGTTTTAAATTTACTTTACTTGGGCAGAATAGAAAAACAATTCAGTAACTGCATACATATTGATAGCAAGAGAGACCTGTGTGACAGATGGCAATTATTTTTTACAGCTCCATTTGCAATTGAACTATGTTGCTATAAGACACTTCGAGTATGCTGGAAGGGAGAGGGCAGGGTAGGGGTTTTCCATGAAGGTTGCTTCTGCTGCTTATTCATCTAAGCAGGTGGTCTGTTTAAATCTCAGTTTTTCAGCTCCTTCTGCCATGGTTCTCTCACTTCCTCTGCTTATCATACTTGATGTCTCTCCAGCCTCCCCTTCCAAAGTTTGCTGAAAGTGAGTTTGGGAGCAAGGAGTGGCTCTGCACAGACACAGCAGGCAGGGCAGAGGTTGTTTTTTTGCTTCTGTTTGGTCTGATCTTCAAATACAGGGGGGAAAAAAACTCAAAGTAACTGCAGTTAATTATTCTTAGTTATGCCTACTGAAACCTACCCCTTTCAAGTTTAAATTTTTTTAAAATTGTCCTTGGGGAGGTCACCTGAAAGCTCCAGTCCACCTTTCTTTTCACAAAAACAATAGGTTTATACTATGGAGGTGACAAGGCTAAATCCAGTCTGCTGTAATACTGCCTTTTCCACTCCTTCTTGTGAGTTCCCACTGCTTGCTTTGTACTGGCACAACTACTACTTATTAAACCCAAGTGGTGAACTTGTTCAACTAGCTGATCCAGCATAAACCAACCTTATTAAACAAGGAGGAAACAAAAAATAAACAGAACTGGCTCAGCCTCCAGTCACATGGGTGTTCAAAGTTTTGTAGGGAAGACAGGATCATAGCAAGCTGTTTTTCTTTTCCTTAGTAAAAGGTTTTGCTTCCAAGGGAAATTAAAAAAAAAAAAAAAGTATATATCTGTATATACTTGATATATTTTTATATACTACAATGTATATACTTGATTTGGTTCACAAAAATAGGCAAGTTGGATGGTGTTGATGGAAGGTCACCGTTCCCTGTCTGGCAGTCAGCACTTCCCAGCAGTGCACTACATACAGGAGGACAGGATGCTACCACCTGAGCAGCAAGGCATTTCCTCTCAGTAAGTGGTATAGTCTTAGCTGTCAAGGAAAAGTTGCCACTTGAAGCATTTTAATGTGACTAGGATATGGATAGAAGTAAATTTATGGAACAATTTGTATCTAAATATATTTGCAAAAGGAAGTTCAAATCTTGTAAGGGCTTGCAGTGTGTCCAGTAGCATGCAAATCATTTGGTAATTGAAATAAATTTTAAGAGAGGGCAAATAGCTGGTAAAGCATGCTCATTTCTTGACATTTCCTGAGAAGTTAAGAGTGAAATCAACATGCTACAGGCAAGATTCACATAGTACTGTAGTTTTTGAATCCATGCAACAATCTTTGTAATTCTTTTGAATTATTTCAGTAAGTCGTGAAGCACAGAGTTAAAACCCAGATTACTATTTCTATCATCTGCAACAGGTATCTGAATTAATCGTATGACTCTTCCTGTCCCTTAAGATTACCTTATATTCTGCAGGTTCTCCATATGTAGTCAGAATATACAACTCGTCATTTCTGTGCTCAATGTGGTAAATGACACCTTTTGTTCGTGCTTGTACAAGAACAGGTAACTTAAAAGGATGTCTACAGTCAACCAGCCAAACTTCCGAGGTTGTCTTGCTGTTGCTGTTGATAGTGAGAAAACGCCTATCCTTTGTGCAGTATATGTCCACAAAAAATCTGCAAGCAATAATAATAATAAAAAAGCTTCAGCCTGGTTAATAATCAAAAACCGTATCAGTTAATCCGGAATCATGGGCTTCCTGCTACAAGGTAAGAAAGGGCATGCCTGTAAGTAGGCTGGAGAAATTCCAGACTACTTGGTTCCAAACCCACTTCTGCTGCATTTGTTTCAGCATTTAAAAGCCAACGATTTTGTGTGTGGTACCTGAAGTCTACAGGGAAAGCAGTTCGATTATTCCCCAAATTAATCCAGGTTTTTGCATCAGTCAGATGGATTGGAAGGTCACAGATGTATATGCTTTAAAGTTCATGCAGAACCTAGAAATTTCTATTGAGCTAGTGACCTTATTTCAGAAAATAAAGTTCTAAAGAATAATTTAAATTAATAAAGGACATCGTGGGAACAGCACAGCAGGAGTTTTATAAAGATAAATTGATAAAAAGCCTGTTACTGATTTAACTTTCCCTGATGTAAGAAGAAAACTTGGGGAAAAAAACAGCACAGAGGCCTGTTTAAGACAAGACGGACGGTGTCAAAGTGATAAAGCTGGAAAATAGGAACTGTTTAGCAACTCTCTACTGGCTTTAAATGTTTCTAAAATGTAGAAACAGGAAATAATGTTAACCAGTGGTTGGACACTAATATTGAACAAGTTCTGGCTGCAAGTCAGATTCAAATTTCTAAATGAGTCTTACAAATTACTTGAAATGTCACCGCTTGGGACCTAAGAGTTTTTGTCATTTTGAATCTTTAAGACGGGATGTCTACACAAAGTACCTCCAACACACAGCTCCAGAAGATTTCATGAAGAAACTGCAGGGTTGAGGACTGTAATCTGCATTATACAAATCAGATGCAAGACTGCAATAATGATCCTTGGAGACTTAAAATACTTGAATGGTGAAAGAAAGGAAGCTGTGGATAGCATGTTCAGTGCCTTTAATTATTTGCAGGTGGAGAAATTCCAGTTTTTTTTGGTACAATTGTTTTGCCTAATTGCACCCTCTTGATGTTTTTAGGAGGACATAGACAGCAGGGGTTCTGAAGTCTGCAAGGAATCAGCCTCCTGGCTCTCTAATCCACACAAATTTGGCAAGTGTGGCACTGCATTCAGTAGAAAGTCCAACAGTCCAGCTCTGCTGACCTTACCTCTAAGAGAGTCAAGCTGAAATGCAGGTTACAGTTCTCCCCAAGGTCTCTGGCCTTCATATCACACATGAAGCACATCTCTAGCCTTTTTTTTTTTTTTTTTTTTTTTTTTTTAAGGAAGTCAAGCTAACATCAGCTGCTACAAAAAAAAAGTGTTTGCAAGTAAAAGAGTTGGTGGTATGTAGAACTGAACTGCTCAGTGGCAGTGCACGAGACCGTCTTGCCCTCCTCCACAAACAAGTGTGTTCAGTCATGAGCTGCACTAGCACATGAACCTTTAGAGTAAGTTTCTCATAGATTTACTGTAATGACTACGACCTTCAGAATTATGCCAGCAGTTTCCCTGTGGGGACATGTCAAGTCAGTGCAACTTGATTTTAAAATAATATGCAACAACTACAGCTGGAATAAAAGATCTGATTTATTCCATCTCAACTGCAGATTTTTTTTTCCAGATGAATGTATAGTTGAAATTTCTTTACTGAATATGTTACTGAATTAATAATACTTACAAACATTTATAGTATGCTGTACAGATCTGTCATTTTAATGCTACTTGGCCGAAAAACTAGTTCTGCGCTCAATTCAGCAAGAGCCCTCTTGTCTTCCTAAGCCACTGCTTAAAGAAAGGTTATTGAGAGGGTATTCAGTCAACAATAGTTCTCTCTCTGGGCACGCTGTAATGATTTTGCTCATCCATTACCCAGAGCAAGGATTAGCCTGAACTTCTATGTTTTTTAAAAGACGTATCAGACATCAATAGCAGAGAAAACAAAATGAAACCCCCAGTCTGATTTATCCTGCATGAAACTGTCACACGTTCATTAAAGGACACCCTGACCCGAGACTGACCTTGACATTTATAATCTTAGCTGAACTCGTGAGGTAACAGAGAAAAGTTAAATCGCTGCTGATCACGTATCAAGAGGAGAAGAAAGCACATTCTCAGACTGTGTATGGCACTACTGAACAGAACTTGTATGGCACAGCAGAACAGAACTTAAAAATGCCTTCTACCATTTGAAGTGAGGTATGGAAGAACTTGTTTTCCAAACCAGTTGTATTTTACTTATTAAATACTCTAGAATATGCAAAGGACTTAAGTTTGTTTTAGATGGCTATTACCTTGCATCTTGTTCTGTATAAATCAGCTCAGTACGTTTCTGTTTAGTGAAAGTGGTCATAAACACGTTCTGGCATTTAAGGTTCTTCTGACTTGTGTAATACAAAACATCATTTGTAACCCATTCTGGAAAAAAAGACAAATGCATATCAATCTGGGAACAGTACATACTATTACTGAGAGAAAATCGAGCTCCATGAACATTCTCAAAAAAGTGGGTTGCAACTGATGTGGCACTGAGGACAACACATTTCAGAGGCTGGGATATGTCACAAAAAGATTTTTCCATGATTTCTTTGAATGCCACATACCTCATAACATATGTGAGGGGGGAAAAAAACACAACAACAACAACAACAAAAAAACACACAACAAAACAGGGCCCAGGAAGAGGAAGCTCTTGATGATGTCAGGGTCCTGGAGGTAACAGGAAAATAGGAGATATGTGGATGTTTAAAGCTGCACAGGGAAGCAGAAATTTAGTAGGCAAGACAATAGAGGATATGAGCTCTGCGCCGTTGCGTGACTGTAGGGAAAGCATTTAGAGAAAAGAGATGATGTATATGTCCCATGGGTACTCCTTAGATAAAAATACTCTATTTTTCTGTGCTTGCATATGTGGTAATTACCTAGAGTGGTAAATTTGCCCTGGCCAGGCAAACTGCTTACTGCACTACGTATCCTTGATGACATCTATCAAACTCCAAAATACAAGCTGTGGAACATCGCATACATTCTGTTGTGCTGTTTTTACTATATTCTTTAATATGCTATATATAAAAAGAAAAGATTTCTCTTTCACTTAGGTTTACTTCTGCATGTTTTTAAGAGCAATGTAAAACTCCCTCACCTACGCTGAAAGAGTTGACTGAAGCCCTAACTGAATTCATTGGGCTCTGAATGGTGACCCACATCCTAGAGTCTGCCTGAAATTCCAGCCAACACTTAGTAGTACTTAGCATTTGTGTACTTTTAAGCTAAGTGCTTACAGCTATCGGTGATTTCAGTTCAATACCTACATTTCCCAAAAAGATCCTTATATTGCAAACAGTTCTGTCAGTAAATTTTTAAAGAAGCATACTGAATTCAATAAAAAGAATGATGTGCGTGAGTGTTCAAACATGTACAAATGCTTGCTTTTATAAAGAAGGAAAACTTGCATCATGAAAGGAGTCACTCACTCATATCAAATAGCTTGTAATTTTGCAGTGTGGAGGAACACATCTCTCAAGTAAGAAACAGTTCAACAGCTATGTAAGGATTAAATCTAAAAACGTTACTGCCTTACTTTTTTAAAGCACTGTTATTATTATACGTAGACTAAGAAAAATGCTTTGAAAGTTGGTGTGATCTACAGGATATTTATAAATACAGCTTACCAAAACTAAATACGTTTGGAATTACTTTTTCCACAACAGGGAAATCACCAAGTTTCGTAACAACACAGGTTGCCTCTTCAGAATTTTCACTTTTTAAGCTGGTAGCCATGTATCTCTGGTCTGGTGAAATTCTGATCCGTTGAATAAAGGCATCGTAAAAGCCAAGATCTTCAGCACTGAATAAAATGTGAACATTTCCTCCATCTACTACATTAAAAAATAAAAATAATTTTTTAAAAAATCCTTTAATTAAGGCATGTCAAAATGAACAGTATTTGTTGATACCTATTTTACTAAGTCTGCTTACAGTATTCACAAACATACTACTGGAACCAAGTATCTGTTTTGTGAGACACCTGCAAATGCAGTTTGTAAAAATAAAATAAGTACCGCTCTCCTCCCCTTCCGCAAAGTGTTGTTGGTATTACAAATGTTTGAAAAGTATAGATACTGGCATCTGGCAAATGCATTAAATTTTAAAGTTCAGATACCTATAGTGCAGGTGGTTTTACTAAATACAATCATACAATATTGGTTGTTTTTTTTTTTTCATTCTCTGAAATAAAATAGGTCTTTTAAAAAACTTTAAATTAGGACTCTGAGAAGAAGTGGTTTTTCTCCTTCCTTTCTAGAAACTTGCCTCAGTTTCAGTATATGTTATTTCCTTACTCTTTGCATCTCACTTTTTCAGAATCAGGATTTTAAAATTATTCATCAATTGTTAAAAAATGTTATAAAATACTTTGAGATTATTTTTTAAGAGCAATTAAGCTTTAATATAAGAAAAGTACACTGATGATACACTCACAATTATTTTAACAGTTGTACCATGCTAGGAAGAGAAATCCCTTACCATCATCTGCTTTTGAAAGAAATATGCATCCATTCTCCTCAAAGTACACACTCTCGCCCACCTTAATCTGTTCAATGCAAAAAAACTTGTTTCAAGTCCAACAGCCAGATTGTCTCCTTAGAAAACCTAGATTCAGAGTTCTGTACGGCACACTTGTATGTAAATAAAAGAACATAGCACATAACATGAAAGAAGGAATTACATGCATCAGAAAGGTTCTTTCAAAAGTAGTATACTTAAGCTACCTACACGTGCTCTAAATTTAATCAGTGGCTAAGATGACCCGTAGCTGCTCTTTTAACTTAAAATGTCTTATATTCTTTATCCAGTATCAGACCGTTGTTGAACCTTTATTTGTCTTCAACTATAGTGAAATTAAGGTCAAATACACTATCGTAACAAGATGAGCTGTTCTAAACACATGCTGTTACTACCCACGACTATTCAGTAGTTGAAATTACCACCGTAACCAGTGAAATAGCATTTTATAACATGAATGCCTTCAATGCCATTTGTACTCAACGAGGGAAAATGTTTGTATTTTTTGCCACTTACCCGTGGGCTTCCCGAACTGAGTGTATACTTGTTGTGCAGTTCTTCTATTTTTTTCTTAATTCTTTCTGCCATAGCTTTGTATCTTCCTGAAATTTCATTCCAGTTTTTCTGCTCTGGCTTCAGAAGATCCTCGTACAAAAGCTCTGGTGTTGTTATAGATGCTAATTTTTTTCTTTTGCAAGGGATTTCTGTCCCTTCCTGCTAAATAAGGAAAGAAAACAATGGCTATAAGCCAGTAATCTGTACTCCAATATGAATACACAAAGGCAATGATGATCTTTGCTGAGCTACAGACCCACAAACCAACTTTGCGTTATTACAATAGTACAACATTACAATAGTACAAGCCATTAAAAAGAACAACCACAGTTGGAAGGATTCCTTCAATTCTTCCTGATCTTTTAGGGAGGCATTCTAAATGTAC
Organism: Nettapus auritus; assembly: GCA_011076525.1. Classification (NCBI taxonomy): domain Eukaryota; kingdom Metazoa; phylum Chordata; class Aves; order Anseriformes; family Anatidae; genus Nettapus; species Nettapus auritus. The sequence goes on along the minus strand of CM021767.1, from coordinate 30,745,028 downwards.
TCAACACATTTACTGAGGTCTCCTTTTCAAATTTAGGGTGCTTCAATGTATATTCTTAACTGATTATATGTAAGTATGTTTGGTTTTGTTCTAAAACTAGTTTTTGGCTATCTTTACTGAATTCTATTATTTTTTCTTCTTCAGAAGTGTTTTTTTTTTTTTTTTCCTCATCTTTTTACTTTCCTTATGTATTATTTCTTATTTCCTTTTCTACATAAAAATGCCCCCACACTTCCTATCCCTGTAGCTAGGAAGCTCGTTCAGGTTCTTTCTTCACCTCCTCTAACGGGGTAGTCTAAATGTTCATAAGGAGCAGAGCAAGTGAAGCAGTGAACTGATAAGGGTTCTGCAGCAATTTTTATTAGGAATAAGCTCACGGATCTGGTTTTACACAATCCATGACCTGCTATATTCTGCTACTTCATTGCCAACAAAGTTGTGTCTTTTGTAAAAACATGAAAAATGTGTTAAAATTGCTAGTTCTTTTTGCTTACTGTAAAATGTCATTTGATCAAACTATGCTTAATATGTATTGCAGTATGCAACACTTCATGGATCGCACAGAGTAGCTTTTATAGCTTTCTATGTAATATGTTTCTAAACTTATAAAGCTGTATACACTAATAACCCATCCTTACTTTGCGGCAAGCACTGTTGGCTTGTTTTCTGGCTTGTCCTCACAAATGGCTGAGAGCTGAAATGTGAACGTTAGCAGCAGCTCCTTCTCCTTTCAAAGGCTATATGTCTGCTTCAATTCCTAAACTGCCCATGGACTTAAACTGCGTCATTCATGAGAGCATGAGTGTTCACTACCGGTTCAGACCAACAGTCCCCCTGGCCTAGCATATCAAATCAGAAGTACATGTCAAACAAACTACAAAAGCTCTTTAAAAAGCTCTAGGGGAACTCTGTGATTAGTTAAGGTAAAGAATTGCAGGATGTGTTAGTTGTACCACCCTATCCCTGTAAGTAAAAAAAAAAATAACAATAATATTTTGAGAAAAGCAATCCACCAAAGAAACACCATCTCCCAGAACAGATGTCAATAAATTCCCATAGTGGGCACAAAAACTAACGTAGGGAGAAATAAGAATGGGTCAAGCACAGATGGTATTCCCCAACAGGTGATTCCTTCAGCCTTCAACTATGTTAGCTCAGGAATTTCCTGAGCTGAACGCGGTTTCTAGATATTTAAAAATACTTTTAACAGTCCAGTTCAAGTACATACATAATGTCCTCTTGGACATATGTAAAAGTTTAGCCTCCACAACTCCTTTTGGCAAGTTCTGCGGGTGTCTTTTATGAATCTTGTGATGATTCACTCTCCCTTTGTTTTGAACAGTTCCCATTATATTTATTTGGAAATATTATATAGAGCTGGTGGCAACAGGATAGGCATATATTAGAGGAATTGCAGTACACCCGGGGAAACATCTAGAGCAGCATCTAGGGAGATTTTTGAGGTTAGCAGGGGATCTCAGTGACAAACTGTTTGCAAACATTTGCTCCAAAGCAAACAGGCGCAGCTTCCCTTCATGTGAAGGCCACCTGTTTGTCTTCTGGAAAGTGTTGCAGACCAGCATTTGAAACCATGTTAGTCAACTGCCAGTGAATAAACAAAACCACAGCTTCTCATCCATCAAGGCTTCAAGTATGTTCCTTGAAACATTTGTATACGCTGATGACACAGATATAGCAACATGTTACATTATGGTTAAAAATAAGAGGGTTACAACAAATTCTTCAAACATGATCTCTGGGTCAACTCTGAAGAAACACTGTTAACTTGAACAACTACACATCCATCTGAAAATATGCCTAAGATAAAATAAACCAATGCAACAGTCTTTTAAAACGGCATTTTTGGCATTTATGTGTTACGCGTGTAAATCAGTTTACAGGTGGGCATACTGCAGTAAACTTATTTTTCTAATACTGTTAGATAATTCTTCATTAGAAACACAGGAGCAGAAGATCTGAAATTATTTCAGCCCATTTTATGACTCTGTGTGATACATTACCACTGATTTATACGATATTTATTTAGAAAAATAAAACGAAGTGCTTTTTAAAGTACAGTTTTTCAAATGTGAACATGATTGTGTGAAGTCATTACTATATTTTAATATTACGATATGGTATAAACTGTGATTTACTGACCAGCATACAAAAGGTGATGTTTTTCTGAGCCAGCTCATGGTTAGGCCTAGTGTTACCAGTTTGGACGCCTGTCTCGATACTAGCTGATCTCCCCCTCCTGACACTTTAATTGAATCTGTCTCAAAGATCCTTTCATTATTATTTTACAAAATGCTACAGCAGGAAAATCAACCCAAATGTAGCTGGACATCAAAACAGTTCAGGAAGTTGAGCAGAAGCACGTGCCTTTCAACATAAGTGAAATCCTAGTATTTATTCTTCTGCTTCAAAACCTTTAGGAAGAACACGTTTCCTTGACTTTTGAAAACTATGGCTGGCTTCCTTAACAGATGCATCAAGATGGTTGTTGACATTAAGGCTGTACGTAAACTTCATACCTTGCAGGAAAAGAATCTCCATGGCAGGATGCTTCCAGGTGGCACAGTGCTGTTGCGTGTGCTTCCTGACCGGTCCAGGATGTGGCATTTTTTTGGTTTTAATGTACTATAGAGACATCTTGTTTGAAGATGGTTGTCCTTAGAGCAGTATTTGACACTGAAGCTCAGCCCTCGGATAAAAGACTTTGCAGTCCAACACATGATGTCCAAAGCCTTTTTCTAGCAGTCACCCTGAAATTTACGAAAATCCCAAAGTCCTGATCACTTGCACTATGTGAAATATACCTGACATAAACAGGAGGTAAAACTTCATCTCTGAAAGACCGATTCATGAGGCAAATCAGACTGGAAGAGTGAAAGTGAAGCTATTTCTTAACAGCAGATACACGCAGCTCAGCTTGCACATTTGCCTGCCACGCTGCTCCAAAGCGTGTGTCCAGGCAGCTGGAAGTTTAGCTGTACTAGGGAGAGGAAGATGTAGCTGCGCAGCTGTTTAAATGCTGAGGAAGAAGAAATAAGTTTTCGGGAAGTTGGCTCTTTTCTACTTGAGAAGCATCACGTAACACCACCATCACTGTATCTCAGGCGGGCACCTGACGAAATCAACCCACTCGCCAGGAAGAGGGGAAATATCCCACCTATTTCACAACCCGCGGCCCTTTTACCCCCCCGGCCGCGCCCAGACCCTCCCAACCCCTCACGACGGCGGCGGCCGGGCCGCAGCACCCCCGTCCCGACGGGGCCGGCCCCGCTCCGCCGCAGCCGGGCTGCCCCGGGCTAAGATGGCTCCGGCTCCCTCACGGCACTGCCCGGAGTCAAGATGGCGGCCGGGCGCGCTTCAGCCAGCCGCTGATGGCAGTGTGGGAGCGCTCGTACCGCTCGCGTTTCACTCGGGGTTTTACCCTCAGGGCGCTGGGGCTGCGGGGGAGCCCTTTTTGAGGTGTGTCCTCGCCCCCGCAGCGCGCCTGAGGAGCCGGGAGTAGCGCAGCAGAAGCGCCGCACCCCTCGCGTCCCCGCAGCGCTGCCCTAGGGAGCGGCAGGCAGCGGGAACACGCTGCTGCCCTCAACAAAGATGGCCCCCCGCGTCTTCTCCCCCGAGCCCGGCCGGTCCTAGCACCCGCTGGAGGCTCGGCGGCAGATCCCCGCCGCCTCTGTCTCGCCCTCCCGGCCCCGGGCGCTCCCTGGCGCTGCATGGCCGAGCCTGCCGGCTCCCCGTGCCGCCCCGCCGCGGGCAGGCGAGAAGCGACCGCGGAGGGAGCGGCGAGAGCCCGCTGGAGGCTGCTCGGGCAGGTAGGGGGAGCCCGCGGGCGGGGGGGAGCCCAGCACCGGGATGGCGGCGGGGCTCTGAGGAAACCGCTCCCCGCCCTGTCCGGAGGGCGGCACGTTGAGGGCACTAGATGGGATTTGGGTTTTTTTGGGGCAGGTAGCTTGGGATTTTTAGGTCGTGGTTTGACACTTGCCGCTGGTGCCGGGCGTGGTTGTCACAGTTCTTAGTAAATAAATTCCTGTCCGCTGACACCCTGCCCCATGACTGTCACGCAGCAGCACGGGGAAGTGGGGAGCGATTCAGCGGTGGGCGCTGAAAACTGTGTTTTACCTCATGGTGGCCTGCCCAGCTGTGTGGCCCTGCCTGGAAGGGGCGAGGGGTGGAAGATGCTGAGCAGGACGGAGCAGCAAGTGGTCACCTCAGCGCTCCTGGTGAAGAGCAGCCTGTCAGCCACAGCCTTCAATGCTTTCTTGAACCCTTTAAGAGAAGGGCGAGGCTGTACATTGAAAATGATTCCTCTGTAGATAAGCATATGTATGAAAACTTAAACATCTCAATCTGTTTGTTTGTTGTTACTGGATGTGACATTTATGTCCTAACTTAAACACTTGGCCTCAGGCAAATGGATGCCCAGAGCTGCCCATGGTGAGCTCTCCCTGTGGAGGCGCAGTAGCGGCAGGTTCTTGACGTGTCATTTGGGTTTGTAAGTTCTTGTTCAGCTGGACAAACTTCTCCTTTGTGATGTGCTAAAGCAATACGCTTTTATTCATTTTCAGTCTATCACCTTTGGCATATCCCTGTCCCTTAAAATCATAAAGAACTTTTCATAACAATGGGATGGGTGTGTGGAGCTGTATGTAGGTGTTTGGGGAGAAGGTTTCTGTTTCTCCATCAGCTGTGTGCATCTGTGACCTTTTCCTCTGCAGACTTTTTTTTTTTTAAATGTCCTCTAGCTTTTCTGTTGATTTTTATATGGTACAATGAGCAAGGATCAATTTAATCTTACTGGTACATCCAAAGTAAAAATCAGTTCTGTGCTCTTTACTATAGTGATGTTTAGGTTTATTTATGGACTGGAAGGAGGTATCAACCTGCCTTTATATCCATCTTTAAAGGAGCACTGTCAACCTGTTTCTTACAGAGCTTTTAAAAATGCTTCTCATACTGCTTATAATAACACCTTACTTGAAATCGGTTCGGTGGTGTGTTTATATATTGAATTTGCTATGGTAAGGATGCTTGAGTGCGTGCTCGCTGATTTAATTAAGAAAAAATCCCTTTAATCAGGTATCCTACGAAGCTAGAGCAAGGAACCAGGGGTTTGCATAATTGCCTGCTTTTTTTTTTTTTTTTAATCAATAAAATGTTTTATATCTACTGAGTTTGAAGCTTAGCAATATTTTTAAATTTCACTTGTCAGAATCAAGGAAGATATTTTTAGTTAAACGGAATGCTGAGGTAAGGTACACGTGTGGTATGCATTATAAATGACTGGAATAAAGTCTATAAAGTCTCTAAGGCTGCGTTTGAGCTCTTCCAGTCTATGCAGTTGATAGCATTAATCTGTCTGTAGTCTTTAGCAGGGAATTTGAAGAAATAGGCATGTGCTAAGTTGCTCCCTATACATCCACTTGCTTCCTACAGAAAGTTTAGAGTATTTAAAGTATATTTAGAGTATTTAAAGTTTAAAGTATTTATCCTGCCTGTTACTTTCCTCTTGCTCTTCTTCTCACAGCCTTCCTTTCTTCTCATAGGAGCCTTGCTCACCTGCTAATGCACTTTAGTTTCCAAAATTGAAAAATACTAGCTGAAGTGAGGGTAGTGGCCTTTTTTGGGCTGCACTGAGCTTGCAAAACAGTTTTTCTTCTGTTACACTCCTGTCTCTGTGAATGGTGCCTGTGCTCCTGATCTTCTTCCATGTTTTTGTTAGTCTTGAGTTCGTAAATTGTTTGCAGTTGAATTAAACGGTTTGGTAAACAAACTACTTGTAGAACCAAATAGTGCACAATCCTAATGATAATATTTAGGGACGGTATAGTTACAGCTTACACTGCAGCTAAATACAATGAAACTTTATGGCATATAGAAAATACCCACGTCCCGTCAGTGCCATAGAGCTTAGTGGAGTTTATACCACACCAGCTGCCTCTGAATTTGGCTTTTAGTGCTGCTAGGCTGTACGCGAGGAGCTGCAAGAAATACAGTGAATTTCAGCTGATTGCTTGTGTTTTTATTTTTTTTAGTTTTGAAAACAGATCAAATATATTTAGCCTTTATAGGGTGTCCCAAATATGATCTAAATATTGTGGTTAAGTATCTGGGGCAGTGCAATTGAGATCTATGGTAGTCTAGCATCTTTCTGAAATGGTACAGTTTGGTAGAGTTTGGCTTTTTTTTTTTTTTTTTTTTTTTTTTTTTTAATGTGTTGTGTTTTAATGAAGAATGAAGTTGTTTTTTTCATGCTCTATTTATACATGTTAAATAGATTTGAAACTTTAAATGGAAATGCCTCTTTAGAGGAGCTTTATGTCTGAGAGTCAGTGATGTATTTACCAGTTTACCAACTTCTATTTGGAAATATTCTCAACAACCACTAGTGGAAAACCTCTAGTATTCTTGGGTGAGGGTGGGAGATCCAGCTGAGCAAATAGTATTTTTTTTAGTTTTTATTATTATGATTATTATTATTCTTTTAGAAACATTTGAATGGTGATCATTTACAGAAATTCTAGGAATGTTCTACCAAAATAGTTCTTTTCTACCTGTATCATTGGCTCATTTATGTTTGGAATTTTAAAAATGTACTTTCCACATTCCCCGAGATAATGACTAATAACTGCTGCTCAGGACTGAAAGAAATAATACTGTTCTGCCTTTATATATACGGCTGTTTCGTTGTTCTGTTTCATTCCAGTTTTACATCCTCGATTCATGCTGGATCTCCTGAGCTCTAGCATTTGAGTTCACCTTTGGTCACAACCCCCGTCTCTTTGTCCAGCCAACTTCTTTGTTTTCAGCCAGATCTCGTGAGTTTAGGGAGCCCAAAGGTGTCAGAGGAGCTTGTTCCCATATAGCTGCTGCTTTTTGTTTTCCTTCTGGAAGTACAGCGTGCCCACTGAAGCATGTAGGAACAAACAAGCAAGTGGGCCATCAGCTCATACAGCACAACAGGCAGCGGTGGGCTGCTTGAGCAGCCCTGGAGGGTTATTGGGTTTGATTCCATTTGAGTCTGAAGCTTGCAGTGCCTAAGCATGAATCAATCCATGCTTTAGATTGAAGATTTGCAAGAGAGCTTAATCTGCAACCTGGAAAAAACACCTGTATGTAGCTAAGAGCTGACTGTGCTTTTGGCTCCATTCTACTACAGGTGAAAAGTTGGCAGATAGGTGAAATGACTTGGCAGTTGCAGTAGCAGAGTATGTCAGAGCTTTGGGTCTCAGACTTGTTTTGGTTAATTACAAGGTGTTAATCTTCTGGATGGCATCCTTTGCATATTTTTGTGCATGTCATTTGTTTTCTAATTAAGTAGGAGGAATGGATGACCATGTTTTGTATTTTTTTTTTATTATTATTTTTCAAGTTGTGTCTCTGTGGTCCTCTAATCCTGGTTTACTGCAGTTGTTCTGGTAAATAGAGAAAAATCCTTGCTTGCCCTAAAATTCCCTAAAATAGCTCAAAGTTGTGGGATGAATGAGGCTCAAATGAGGGAGGGGATGAAGAGGCCACAGGTCCCAGCCAAAGAACAGTGGTGTCTGGCAATGCCTTCCCTACCATAGTTCTACTTTGCCATCACAGAAGCCTAGAGATGTGTCTGTTCTGCTGAGAAGCCTTTACCTTGCTTTGGTGTCAGGTGCTGGTTTTATAGGTCCCTGGGAGACTCATTTAGAATGGCAGCATGCAGGAGACTGGAGAGATTCCAGTTCACTGGAAGGGCATCATGGAATTAGAGAGGACTGTCTTTCACCCTTTTCAAAATATTGTTCTAACATTAGCTAGGTTTGCCACCTTGTTTTCTTGTTGCTGTTGTTAGTGGATTATGCTGTAGCAGCAGCCTGTCTTTGTAGCTTGTAACAAAACTGTGATGCTTTTAGGAGCTAAGAAAAAATACTTTGATCCTAATGTAAAAATGCAGAGTTACATATAAATAATGCAAGGCATTCTTCCCTTGTGCTCTGTTTTCTCAGTTATATTTAGGTTTTTAAAAGATTTGACCTGCTGTTATAATTTTCAAATCTTGGCCCACTTAATTTTAATTTGAGGCTGAGAGAAACGTATTCTTTTGGGGACTCAAAAGCTCGTGAGGTTTTCTCTAATCCCAGAGAACACATTTTACAGAGTGGCTAGAAGATTCCTTTGCAGAACAACAACAAAAAAGAAAACAGAAGAGTGTTGTCACTGCCAGATTTTTTTTGCATGTTCGTAATGACTTCTCTCTTCCTTAAGAAAGCCCCCAAACAGCATTCTCTTCTAAAAGTTAGGTCTTGGTGGTTTCCTTTGGTTGTCAAGATGGTCTGTTTTGTTTCTGGACATGCCCCTATTACATGAAGGCCTTAATTCTGGTACTCTTTTAATTTGGTTCTCCTGTTTTGATGTCTTTGTGATTTTCTTCATGTGCATGTTTTTCCCATGTAGAAGAAATAGTGTGGACAGCACGCAGCCATTTTTAATATTTTGATTAAAATGCCCGTGCCTTTCATATGCTGGGACCTGCCGACGAAAATAGATCCAAAAGCAGTAAGCCAGGTGCATCAGACCTACCATTAGAAGCTAACAGCATAGCAAATACAATTGTTCTGCTCCCATATGCAGTACTTCCAAGTATTCTGCAAAATAATAGGTCATGGCACCAAATTGTAAGGCTGTTGGATACGAGTGCCTTTCCAGTCCAAGCGCGGTTGACAAAGGTTGGGCGCAGCAAAACAAGAAAATCGCTGACCCGTTATTTTCTTTGGGCATTGAGTATGCAAAGCTTCCATTTCAAGATTCATAAATCTGGAGAGCTACTTCTTTGGCCTCACATTTAGCTCGAGTTGGCTAAAACCTGTGAAGTGTGGCATGTTCCTGTTTGATAGAGCTGTCCCACGTAGCTCTCCCCATCCCTAGTGATGAATTTTCTGCTCCATTCTTCATCATTGTCATCTGCTTCTGCACCTTGACTTTAAAAATGTGGCGGCAATTATTTATGCACTTTGTCCGATGCTAGGAGCAAGAACTTGCACCCAGGACATCTCTCTTCTCCTTCCACATCACCGACCTAAAGAATTAGCCTTCTCCTGTGGCACAAAAAAGTCTGGTTGTCTTCTGTGCAGTGTCACAGCCTGAACGGGCTGGGTGCAGGGGTTTCCTGTACGGAGGAGCTGATAGCTCGCTCCTGGAAGACAAGGGTGAGTGCAGCAGGATGTGTGGGACACCAGCCTGCACCGTCACTTATCTGAGCAAGTGTTTCAACCATTTAGCTCTTGCAAAAGATGTAAATGGTCACGTTCTCTCTTTGCTGCTGCCTTGAGTTCTTTGGTTTCTTAGTGCTGAACTTGGTGCCGTCAACATGTACGGGGCTTGTGCAAAGATTGGCTAAGGTATCAGTACCCTTACAGGGCTCTGGTAAGGGAACAAACGTGCAGCTGTGGCATCTGAAAGTCCAGGACCTGTGGCAGGCAGCAAGCTGCTCAACTTGGCAAGTGTGTCAGCAATTCTGGAAGTGTGCAGCAGCAGGCTTCTAAGCTAGGAAGCAGTTTACCTAGCAAAAACAGCACTAGGGCACCCAGTGATCATGGTTTGAGGCTGTCATTTTAATTCCGTGGAAGATATCGGTGCCTTTTTTTTTTTTTTTGATCTGCAGAGACCGAGGTGAGGGGCACAGAAATTGCATCAGTGAGAGCACAGCTCGGTCTGTGATAGTTTCATTGTGGTGATGATGCGCGGGTAGGAGAGGACTCAGCCTGCCTCTCCAATTCTGGCATGGGTTTGCTGGAGTGGGAGTTAAAAAAACAACTTTGTTTATTTGTGAACACAGTACATTTGCTTTACAGTTCTTGAGACATAATACATTCATAGACCGTTCTCTTGACCCCTATCATGAATACCACTGTTATTTTTCTCAGGCTTGACATACTTGGACGAGTTACTCATAGCTATTAGCTAACAGCGTGGCTATTATGGTTGATGCCAGACTTGTCTGTTCAGTTAAATAAGCCCATGTTTGTTCTTTACTTGAAAGTTTTATTCTTAATGTTTAATTTGTTCTTCATTTCAAAGGTCCTGAAGAAAAAGCACTTGAAAGATGTGCATCTCCAACAAGTGTCTGTGAGAAGGTTCGCGTCGTTCAATCTCTTTTCAGTAGACGACCAGAATACTGAAGAGGAAACTGGGACTTGGGTTCAGTATAAAAGCGTCTTTTATCCTGAGTATAGCGTGTCCTTAAGGTAACCATCATTTAAGTTCTAAGTACTTCTTAAGATTGTATACAGGACTTGAATATAAAACTCATTTGTCATTTTTCCAGGGTTTTATCTAACTAGAGCATAGTTTACAAATAAACTGTCAGATGTTATTTGTAGTTGTTTGTTGCAGTGAGCACGTTGCCTGTTTTTTGCTGTTTGTTTTCCTTTTTTTTTTTTTTTTCTCAGTAAATTTCACTGAATTGCCAGAGCTTGACATAAATTCTGGTGATTGTACCCGTTACAGAATGCAAACACGGGCACATATTTAATATTTCCAATAGCTTTCTGTTTTGTCATTCAGCCGATACAGATAAATACAGATAGGAGGTAAAAAGTGAACAAATTAACCTGTAATTTTAATTTAAAAAGTCTAGTGACATGATGTTATTCGTGAAGTTCTGAAAGATTTTTGTAGCAATCTAGTTTTGGTAAAACTCAGTGATAATTTGGATGCCAATCGGTAAAACAAGAGAATATAAGAATTCCTCTTTCTACAGCAAGTGTTTATATGTAATGAAAAAATGTTTTATGTCAGAGCAGATAGAAAAATAAGAGCTTTGTATTAATAAAAAACAACAACAACAACAACAACAATCTAATGGAAGTGTGAGTTCTCAGTAGCATTAGCATTTTATAGCTGTCCATTCGTTATTATGTTTTTCTTCTCTCTTGCTTTTGTCTCCTTTTCTGTGTTCAGTTTTGTGCATATCTATAACTCGCTTTTGCCTCAACAGTAGCTTAAGCATCCCTGAATCAATACTTCGTTCTGCAGCTTCTGATTAGCCCTGCTGACTCTGTAGGATTTTGCGTTCTGTGCACAGGAAAGTATATTCCGGAGAGCCTGACTCATGGAAAGTTCAATTTAATTGAGACCTTTAAATTAAAATCAGTCTTAAGATTTGACACAAACCAGTGACCACCATTAACTCTGACACTTTTGCAAGTTTATAAACAAAAAACAGGCACGAACAAACCAACTCTGCATGCAGGTTGTCTTAAATTTGCACCTGGGTGTAAAGTCACATCCGAAATTGTTTAAAGCTTTGCAAAGATTTAATATTCCATTTTTCCATGCTTACACTTAATGATGTGAAAAGTCTTCAAAAGAAAACCTTTCCATTTGAAAATACTTCCTAGTTGTAAGAGAAGTAGGTACGGTGTTTTTTCTGCATGTGGACTTTACCAGTGAACTGTTGGGCAGTGCTAGAGATTCAGCCAGATGCTCACAGTCTACCTAACCCCTTTGTGCAGTCTCTGTGTTTTAGGTCGTTAGAGGCAAGTTGGTAGTAGGAAATGTTAGGCAGAATTTAGGCTGAGCCAGTCTGCAGTCCTTTGGGCTGTGGTCTTTAACTTCTTCATTCAGTCTCCATAGTTCACTGTCATGATGTGCAACACTCAGTGTCGTTTCTTGATTTACTGTTTACAGGAATTTTAAGGTAGGAGGCAAGCTAAGGTTTTGCTGTGCTGGCATTACGAAAGTGGAAAGAATGTCAGGCTGATGTTGCTGTCATATGTGATATCTGAGTGCTTCTGTTTCCATCATTTCCCATGTCACCTTTCTATTTATTTATTTATCGATTTGACTGAGAGTACCTTCATTGATGATAAGACACAGCTCAAGTTGTAGATGGCAAACAAGCATGTTTGTTTATATATGGCTTTATTATTGGTGATCAAGGTACACTGTATTAGTAGTACAGGGATTTTCTTCTTACTTTTTGTATTTGTCTGATCTTTGCCAATAGGAATGCACGGTTTCTGTGCTGGAGCAAGGTCACATTTGGTTTTAAAAAATGTGTACTGAGGGTAACAGGAAAATTGTTTCCTGCTGGAGATCCACATTTTTATTTTTTACTTGTATTTTATTCATTTCTAGAGGATACTCGGTGGTCTCTAAAAACGGTAATCATAGTGATCGTTTAGGAATACTGTTCAGAAATTATGTACTCTTACACTTCTGTATTAAAATATTTTCTCTATATATTGAACCAGTGATAATGGATAGCATATACTTACTATTTCAAAATATTGAAGGGTGGTGAAGAAAGAAAGAAATGCTCGCTGTGTGTTTTGCTAAAGCATAAATAGCTACAACAAAATCCAGTTTACCGTCAGTTTGTATCAAATAAAGTTTCTTCAATGCTTCTGCAAAAGCATGTAATTTAAGAAGGTAAACAAAACAGTTCAGCATACATAGCAGATTAACAGTTCTCCTTGCTGAAACTGGTGTGTTTAGAAGATAAATGTTAGAGTCAGCGTTCTTGGATATTTGAGAACTAAATGTATCTTGGAAACCTGAGGATCCTCTTCATGTCTGACAGTTCTTCATTCATTTTTTCTCCTTCTATTGGCAAAATATTAATTATAATTTTCATTAATAGAAATAATTTTAAGAAGATACAAGAATGTTTTGTTAACATATAATTAACGATAACAAGAACATCAGTCAGCTAATTCCAGAACAGGGTGCTTGAGGAGGAGAACCTTTTCATACATCTTTTTGTTGGGAAAAAAATGTTGCTGTGACCCCTCTAAAATCTTGACAAAAGTGCTTTTGAATTTTCATCTACATATGTTTTCCTCATGCACTAACATCTTCTTGGGAAAGCTTATTGCATATGTTGGATGTTAAAAGGGTTGTCAGCTAATATCTTGACAAGACTAAATACTTCAGAAAGTTCATAAGGTTGGTAGTGGCTTTTGGCAAAAAGTCTAAAGGTCAAGCTGTATCAGTTCAAGGGCTATCAAAACTGATCAAATTGTGTATTCAGATATGCTATGACCTAGCTGGAATTACTGTTCTAGAGGGACTTTGGGATCAGTTTGTTAGGCAAATAAAAGCTACAAGTCATGTGCGTGACTTTCTGCATTTCTCAGAACAGCTTGTTTTAATGAGATGATATTTTTCTATCCAAATTCAGATTGGATTCACCTTTGTCTTATCTCGTGCTGTTCTGTCATTAGTTCACTTTAGAATCAGTTTTGTAAGAAGTCTTCCAAACAGGAAGCCAGAAGCACCCAATATAAGGCAAATTTTGCTTTAAAAAATTCAGCTGGATTTACGTGATTGACTAGATTTTGACTAGATCCTTAAGGTGACAACATCGTTGAGTCATTTTAAAAATCCACCCACATAACCCTTCTATCTAAACAGCAATCTCTAGTGTGCTTAATGAAACGTAGATTCACAGTACCTGGAGGAAGGTGTTCTCTTATGGTTTGTACGGGGTGCTCTCAGTACCGAGGCGCTTGATTGTAGTTTTGTGTTATGAAAAATGGCATCTGATGAGTGTTCTTGTTACTAGTGAAAAGTGGTGTCAGAATGGAATCACTTGTGCTGTAATTCAGAGTATCATTCTTATTTGGATCGCTAATGTGTTTGGTGCTCTTACATGTATCAGCCACACCTTGATGATAGGAGTTGGGTGGCTGCTTAGATGGCATTGCTTGTTGTTGTTTGCAATTAATGTTAGTTAGGAAATAAACCCCCTAATTGACAGGAAGTCAGACTGGGCATCAGGCTGAATGTTTATGGCAGTCTAACATGGAGAACTTAAGCATGCTCAGTCCAAGCTGGAATCTTGCTGCAGTTTACACATTCAGAGTTGGATAGAATAAACCGAGGTAATCTAGGCTGAAGATGAAAAATAAAAACACCATTTTGAGTGACATTTGTCGCAAGCTTGAGGTGGAAAAAGTTATCTTTCATCACAGATATTATCTGCTCTTCTGGATCTTTATGAGAAATATGTATTTATTCAAAAACAAAGTTGAAAGATAAACATAAAGTTTTAAGTTCTTCTTAACTTTGGGAGTATTTTACTTTGCCATTCAAAAACTGTGTATGTACTAAATAATTGTTTTCTTGGTGATAGGAAGATATATAGTAATTAGAGCTGTTTTAACGTGTTTTGTTTATTTAACATTGCATATCTAAAACCTTCTATTCTTAGCCATGAATGTGCTTCTAAATTTAAATTTTGTACAAATAATTTCAGCAATGAAGTGATTACAGATCATAAAGATGTAGTGTCTAACTGTGGCGATGCTGTCTGTCTTTTAGACAGGAAAATTGTTCTTTTATCAGAGTTTAAAAAATGAGCAGTCAATATCTTTAAATTTTCTATTTCAGAATATGGATTTACTTTAAAATTGTAGGCTTATTTTAAGCAATCAGAGAGAAAAGAAGTTGTTTTTGTGGTAAAATATTTTCCATTGATCAGTAATTTGGTGTTTCAACTACTAAAATGCAGAACTAAAAAGAACAATGCCAGCGGCTTACAGGAAGGTTTAAATCTTTGTAAAGAGTGTAAAGTGTTCTTTGCAAGATGTCATGCCTTTTTTCTGAATAGGATAAAAAAAAAAAGAAAGATATTATTAGATTATTCTAGACCTTTGGTTTAGTAATGAGAAGCATGTTATTTGTCTGTGGCAAGTGATATGTTAGAAGATGGTTTAGGATTGAATTCCATTGAATATTCCTGTAGGATATTTCTGCTACAAACATTTTGAAATTTTAATGGATAGTTTATTTTAGGGATAAACAAAAAGTGAAGGGAAACAGATTTCAAGAAACATTGCCTACTCCTTAAGGACAGTTTGTGAAGATATGATAAAATTGCTTATTCCATTTATTGCATGCCAAGAGACAGTGTTTGCATTTAGAAGCATAAATGCTTGGTTGCAGCAGGAAGAAATTGAGGAAAGAAAGAACTGGATTTGCAACAAACTTCTGTCCCTGATTGAGTTAAGACTGTTCCATCATACTGCCTGCTACTTGTGTGTTTGTAAAAAGAATTTGTAGATGAAGAAGCTGTTGTTTTGATTTTTCTTACCACATTAAGCTGGAGTGAAAGGATAGTTTGTCTTGTTTTTCTATACTATAGCACAGAAAAAGCGGCTAATAAGATAACAAAGTTTGTATATAGTTCTAGTCTCTTAACTGGACTGCAGTGACAATTGATGGTGAGGCCATGCAACCTTTTTTGTAAAGTACGCTTAGCAGTAACTATTTTATCCTTATCCTGCCTTTCATTTTCCACAAGTATTGTAGTTTTACTTTGTATCCAGGTTAATAATAGATCGTGATGTATTGCTTCCCCCCTCTCCCCCTCCCCGGAATTATATAGGGTCTACTTAGTGTTTGTCATTTTGCTTGTTTTGTATTATTTTTCCCCATTCTGTTGAAGAATAATATAAAGGAAGAAAAAAAAACCAAAAAAACACTTAGCTTTGTTTCATAACTATTAGATGGAAAGCATACCTTAATAGGGAGCTAATGAAAAATTGATTGTCTTCATTCTACTGCCTACAGCTATATGTAAAAGTCTGCCACTTGTGTTTCCTGAACTGGAGAGGAAGAAACGTTAACGTATTTTCTTCCCCTCTCTCTGTGACTTGACTTTCCTCATAGTCCAAAGTAAGGAATTTTGCTTTACTTCATACCAGGAGAAACATGAGTTAAATTAGTTCATCATCCTTTCATTTATCTTCTGTGACTTATTGCCTCCACCACAGAAATTTTTGCATACTGTTCCTCAAAGACTTATCAAAAGAACACTGTAGATGAGATTAACCACACTGAGCTGAAATCCTTTGTCCATGATGCTTACCTACGCTTGTCTGAAGTACCAAAAGTTTTGTTGGTCTCAGCAACCATAGCTTTGAACTATACAATGCTCTTAACATATTCCAAAGTGCTCAGTTCTAATGTTCTTCTGTATTTTGGGATAACTGTGGAACCTTACGGGAGTTTTGGGGCTGGGATTTAACCACAAAGTCTTGTGATTTTTTCTTGACTTTGATAATTCGGTGCACATGACATTTACAAATGCTTCATGCAGAGCTTGTAAGACGTACTGTTGAAAGCTGTGATTATGACAGGCATTCATAGAAACGAGACGTGATGTGTATTAGATCACAATTTCCTGGGCTAGGTAATGGAGGAGCAGCTGATGGGATGAGGCAGCGAAGCAGCAGCAGCTATGGAACTGCTGGGATGGTATATGCAGAGCAGTGGATCCCAAGCTAGAAACTATGCTTTTTAGGAATGGGACCGAGTGGTGTGATATTTATGGCAGAACTTGGAGTTAGAGATTACCCACATTTACAGATGCATGGCCTTTTTAGGCTGCAAGTCCCATTTGTGATGGAAAAGAGTTGGGAAGATTCGTTGTTACTAACTTGGAGAAATCTTACAGTAGTCCATAATGGTAATGCGTGTAAGACCTGCCTGAGCTGTGATTTTTGGAGTAGATGAGAAGTGACTGCTGAGATGATGGCTACTCCTCTCATCCTAGATGTTTGAGCTTGCTCCCTGTTTTTGTTCAGTGAAGGTTTCAAAAGCTGATCAGACTTAAGGAAGCAGGTGTTAAACCCCAACTGCTTTCAGGATGAGTTTGGAGTGGGACTGAAGAGAAGGAAGTCCCTCAGAGCAATGCTGGATCTGTCTCATCCTTAAATTATGGCTCATGTATGTGCTTGCCGTGAACTGTTTCTGTGAAAGCAAGAAAGAGGCTGCCAAGACAGAAAAGGAGAGGAAGAGACTTTGAATACTGCATGTGTCCCATGCAAAATGCCTCCAGTGGCCAAGACAGCAAATATTAGGGTGTATTGTGTCTGTGCTTGGATGCCACAAGCTTTTGGCCACTGAATAATAAATGTTAGAGTATGTTTGAAATTAGTGTGTATATTGATTTTTAATCATGGAAAGAATGTTTTATAATCAGAGGAAGCTCTTTAATGAAAGTCGAGTGTACCAAAAGTTGTTCTTCCTTGCCTCTATTTGCTTAACTTGTAGACTTCGATATCTCTTTAATATATGAACTATATAGGCAAAAAAACCACCACAACAGTTTACTGTTACAGGACTAATCTACATGTCAACAAAGGTTAATATATTTCTTTTGCTTTCCCTGGATCTCTTTCTTTTCCCCCCAATCTTACATTCATTTAGAGAGAAGACGTTCACAGCTGTCTGAGAGACCCTGACGTTGTCAGAAGTATGCGTGGTTATGGAGTTAGTAGGATGCTGAAGAGCCAGCAGGGAACAGTTCAAAGGGCAGCTCTGCAGTTAGCAGAACTACTGATCCTGTTCACTCTCCTGTCACTTCCCTTGGATTAACTCTGTTGCATCAGTTGGCTAATCTGACTGAAAACAAATTTGCCAAAGAAAAATAAAAGAAGGAAAAAATGAATTATTTGTCCAGATGAGCCATGAAAATTCTTGTAGACTTCCACCCTCTAGTACAGCTTAGGAACGTATTTTTGGCTTGGTTTTAGGTAGCTGGGAGAAAAACTCTAATCTACAGGTGAATGTTGCTTGTAATATCCTTCATAATTTTTCTTTATGACCCTGTTTATGACCTCATTTCAAGTTCTCTTGGCTTCATTGGTTTTCTTTATTTTTATTTTTTTTTTAAGAATTAGCCAAATTGCTGTTTTGTACTTCTCATAATTTGCCATTTAACGTGTTAGAAATGTCTTTTTGCAATATACAGTTTCATATTAATAAAAAGTTAGATTTTTATCCCCCATTCTTACAATAATCAGGAATGAAAAGCTTAGAGAATGAGCATTAAATTTGAAAATGTTAGAGGTGCTGGATTTCTTCCACTCTTAAATCGTTGAAAATTGGTATGATCCCAAACGGCCCTGGAAGCTATATTTGAAATTGTATGAAAAGACTGCATTTTTGTGTTTTACTGCCTTGCTGAATTATTTTTAGGAATTTAAGTGCACTTATGAAACAATTGTGTGATCTAACTGTTGTAAAGTGTAAGACTTCTTGATTTTTGTTTGCTTGTTTTGGCCCTAAATTGGTTTGATGTAGTTAAAAAAAAATAGTTTTAGTTTCTTCTTCTTTTTTTTTTGTTTGTTTGTGTGAGTCCAGCTAGCATGTCTATAGATTCATAAGCAAGCATTTGTTCAACTTTAATGCACTTTTCTTCTGCAAATTATGAGTGATTTGCTCATTGTGTTCTAAAATTTGAAGGTGATATGTGAAAATCATAACAATATGATTTTATAATAGTATGATAATTTAATTTCCTCCGTTTTGAATATTTTAATTATACAAATATAAAACCGAAGAGAATGCAATTCACTGAACACATTAACTGGTTTTATTGTTCACATAATTAAATGAAATGTTCTTGACTTTTATGGGAGAAAATAGGAACATGTGTACTGCTGCTGTTCAACAATATTCTTTCATTTTTCCTCTTCAAAGAAATCTCTTTACCAAAATTCTTCCTTTCCTATACGTGGTTTCCACAACTATGCCAAACTTGATGCTGTTTGGAAATATTTTAATTTTGATAAAGAAAATATTAGTTTTGGAGAAACATTTTCTTTGTTCATGAATTACAGTGGTGGAACTTTGAAGACTACTGATTGTCTCCCTGTTGTGCCCCCAGTGTGGCTGCAGCAGTACCTGTTTGCTGTCTGTGAAAGGGGTTTGTGAGAAATGGACACATGCAGTGAACCTCTTTTCTGAACAGGGAAGACTTTTTTAAGTCACTGTTTCTGTTTTCTTCTAGATTTCACGATGGAGTCTTAAATGTTAAAGATGTTCTTACAAGCTTTGACAACACAGGGAATGTCTGTAAGTCATTGTTTATTTAAATACAGTACAACATTGACAGAAGCCTAACTGTACCAATACAAATTATTATTGTATGAGCCATCAGCAACCATTTCATTTACCTCAGAAACACCATTACGGTGACCAGATAAACACTTCTACCTACCTAAGCACTTTGCATTGTTTTATGTAGTACACCTGTTTGTGTGCGTACATCCTTAAATCTTCCCAGTGCAGGTTGTTTTTGGTTCTGTGACTGCAGTGGGAACATCAGAGCAGCTGAACCGGGTTGGACAAAAAATTAATTTAGCCTGTTGATTTGTCTTGGCCAACGGCCAGCTGTGAATACCCGAGGAGCAGTGTGAGAACATGGGAAACATACAATGATACTTCTGGCTTACAGAGGGCAGACTTAAGCCACAGAAAACCAAAAGAAAGCACCTAATCAAGTTGTGAAATTCCTCCCCACAGAATGTTTTGGCTTCTAGTATATCACATGGGTTCTAAAAGTAGAGGAGAAAAATCGTGGAAGAAAAATTCCCTGTGGCTGTTGAGTGTAAAGACATCAGTTCAGGAAGTTCTGGACAGTAGGAGAATTAATGGGGCAGTAGGCTGATATGTTTGTCCTGATCTTGCACTCTTTTCTAAGCATCAGCTACTGACCACATTAATCTTAGACAAGATGAGCCTTAAGTGGACCTTCAGTGTCTGATCCTATATGGCTCTGCTTCAATATACTTATTAATAAAATGTTCTGTGCTGTTAATGGACTTTAATTATAAAATTATGGTAGATCACAAGAAAGAAGCCAAGCTAAAATAATTAAGTATTTTTATGTAGTGAGTAACCACACATAATTAATGTAAATATAATTTACGTTTACAGATATACATTGAATTTGTATTTGATAATTTCTGCCTTATTTCTCAGGAAGGGTTGGTTGTTTTCAAACAAGCAAGCTTGCAGATTAAACTGGGGAGGGGGGGGAGCATGGGACGTCTCTATGGTTGCCAAATATTCAAGAAAAGTGCAGATATCTCTTCATCCCTGTCAAAGGTATAAGATAAAAACTGTCCAGAAATATGAATATTTCATCTCAAAACTCCAATCTTTGTATTCCAAAGCTGTTTCAATAAACATGGGCTTTTCATTAGCAAAAAGGTCAATTTACTGAAGAAACTTTTGTCTTCCAAAGGAAAAAAATAATCATAAACTGTGTGTTCTCCTTTTAAAATTGGTAGCTTCCATTCAGCTCTCAACATCGGAGGTTGTTGCATGGTTCTGCCACAAAATGTGCTTGGATACATTCTTTCACATACATCCCCAAACAGGGATGTTTTTGTCTGGTTTTGGAATGAAAATTTTATCTACGTAATATACTAATGTCACAAATGAATAGCGCTGAGAAAGAAAATTCACATTTGTAATGATGCCTGACATCAGGTATAGGTGTGGGCATCATGAGGTAGATAATGAAAATATTTAAATTTTAAGACATTTAGGATCTGGAAGAAAATGCTTTGCTTAAATTACAGGATGCATCTGAAGAGATTTGATGTTGTAGATTCTCTGAATAGGAAACGAGAGAGACTTTTATAACCATTTACTTTATTATTCATAAGCTTTACTCAGTAAGGGGAAAAAAATAAGAAAAAAGTCCAAACCTGACAGTGGAGGGGGCAATGAGAGGAAAGGAAAAAACAATATTAATGTTCATTAGATACTGTAAGTATTTAGTTTGAACAACAGATAAAATCCTATTTTTTAATGTCAAAAGTGCTTTAATATTAACACCCACATACTGGAACAAGATATTGTACTTTGTTAAACACTAACGCGCTTTCTTAATCTTTGTTCTTTGTGCAAGTACTTAGATTGTGATCAATCTATACAGATTTCCTTGCTAACACAAATAAATTGCTGTGCTAAAGTTTGATATGCTTTTCTGTTGTTAGATGTGCTGTCGGCTCTTCTATTAACCTTTTCCAGTATTTCAGCTACTTTCTTATTGATTGCAGATAGTAGAACAAGACTTACTGCTCTAATAGGCACAACACCAGTCTAACACAGAAGTAATATGACATTTGTAGTTCTCCTTACTGTTTCTCTGTATACACAAAGATTCACATTTGTCCCTTTTCCATTTGGTATTGCTTTGAGAGTTCATGCTGTGCTATTGTAGGCAGTGTTTGCGAAGTCATTTTCAAATTCACTGCTTCCCTGTTTTTAAATGTCTGTGACTCTCTGTATTGATGTGCATATTACTGATTTTACTAAACACTTTTGATTACACTCTACTGGGGTAACTGTAAAATAGTTATCTTCTGACAGCATTCTGACAGCATACTGGCTTGGAGTGTACTAATCATACTTCCTTGCTACTGTCTTTATGGAGTTCAGGTGCCCAGTGTTCGAGCCAGAACTGCTGTGTATATCATACCATCATAGTAAAGTTCCCAATCGTGAGTTACTGAGCCGCTTCATTTGGATCATACCTGATTGAATTTGTGTGCACTCCCATCATCCTGTCATCTGAATTGACTGTTATCAGAAAATAGTTAAATATTTTAGTGTTTTGCATATTTGCTTTGGCTACTATACTCAGTATTCATCAGGAAGGTAATGTTTTGCTAGAGGTTACTAGATCATGACATAATTGTGTTAAACAGATAAGATTTTGTAAAAACTGAAACATGATTCCTATTTCAACGTTTGAAACCAGAATCATTTGTTTCAAATAACATGACTTTGGTTAGTTCTTCAAATAATACTGCTAAGGACCTTGTATTAAAACAAGCTCCTCAGAGAGCATTTCTGTGGTCTTGTTTTTTTTTTTGCTTTTTGATCTTTCTGCCTATGGCCTCATCTGCATACCCTATCCAAAGAAGACTGGTAGAGCAAATTCTAGTTAATACCTCTTTCTCTACACTCCCAGTACACAAACTCAGTACCAGATGTGCCACTAGCTGGCAGCATTATATAAAATATCAATAAGCAGCTTTTGAGGAATATTTGTGACTGCTTTTTGACAGTGCTGCTTTACATCAGGAAGACTTCAGGGCAAAAATGCAGCCAACTGCAGTAGCTGTAAATGGTGTATTGCGGGTTTCCCAAGTATTAACTCCAGAAATTGCCTCTGCACAAAGTTGTTCAAATTTGGTACTTATCCTTACATTGTCTTTTTCAAAGATATTTCCAAAGATGCCTTTTCATTGTGGGATTGCTGCCATGAATAAAAATTCACACTACAAATTACTTTCCCAAACAACATGTGGAAATTTTGGATATTTATGCCGCTCATCTTTTGTGAGAGAGCAGTTTGCGTATCAAAACTCTTAATGAATTCTCCACCCAGACAGGATGCAATGCTAAATGCACTTCATTCAGCTTTAATTCTGTGCATGAACAGGAAGCAAGGAAAGAAGGCTGGGACGGAGGAAGAGATTGGTGTGTTCATTTTAGACAACAGTATGCCATCTGTTAAAAAGATGGTACATCCTGAGACCATTTCTAGTCATAAGACAGTTCTTTAAAAGAACTGATGGATCCCAGGCAGAAGGCTCAGTGGTGGCATTGTGGGATAGCATCAGCTGGCTCAGGGAGCCACATGCCATGCTCATCCTTGCAGAAAATCTCTTCTCCAAAAGACTGTCCAAAAGGCAAGGGAAATTCTGCAAGAATGAGCTGTTGTGAATTATCACCTTCCCCTGTCTTTTTCTAGTGGGAGACATGTTGATGTAGTTATACACATAATTTGAGAGGATATAAGTGACATGATCAAGGCCCGAAATATAATCCTCTTTACTAAGTGCCACAAGTCTGAGAAAGCTACAATGACTGTAAAGCAGAATTTTAAGCAGTGAAATAAAACACGTTTTGGAGCTTTTGTCTAGTATCTACCTGATGTCAACTCAGAAACAAGATAGTCGAGAGTGCTCATGTAGTGTAAAATTGCAAGTGTATATATACCATATGGAATAGTAACAAAAATAAATTATAAACTACACATAGCATTAGTTAATAATGGAACCTTTGCAAGAAACATGTTCAATACATACTCATTTCATTTTCTACTTAGTGGAGTACACAATTACATGTTTTGGAACTAAAAGAGCAGCAGAGGGTGCTGCAGTTACAGGGCTACCCCGACACTTATTCCAAAGTTGCTGTTCCTGTGATCAAATAGATCCAGCAAAGACAAGCTCTCAATTTTGGGGGGATGGGAACAGGATAGCTTTAAATTCTGTTGCCTCTGTTTATGCAGAAAAACCAGACAGACAATGTGAAATCCAGAAAAAATATAGATTTACATATTCACTTTTTTTTTAATTAAAAAAAAAATATCTTCAGGAACATGTTTCAGTTTGCTGAAAACGGTGTCTGGATATAGCTTTTATTACAAAACGCGTACTCACCATCTTCTGAACTGTTTTTGTTTGTATTAGCTTTACATTTAGAAATTTCAGTTTCAAAAAGAAAAAGGTTTATGTTGGAGGAAGTTGGATTTTTGAATGTGCTGACTAAACTGGAGAATACTTTTGTCCCTACATATCATATTTTTCAAGAAAATAACAAGAAAAGAAAACTAAAAAAAAAAAAATTATTTTTTTAAGTCCCATTTTTAAAAATAAATCTCAAGGAAACATTGAACAAAATGAATTTTCTTTTTTTTTTTTTTTTTTTTTAGGTTATATTAATTTTACAGCTATGTTTATTTAAGACTGCTGTGTAACTTCTTGTTCCCAAAACTTTTATCTAACTAAAAAACCTGCTTTTAAACGAAGAATGTTTCCTTCTTCTCAAATACCTAGCAATAGAGGGTGCCATCTGTCCCACCAGCAGTGTATGAGAACGTGTTCAGAGACCTCCTTGTGTCTTCGCAGCTCTCACAGGGTGACTCAAAGATATTTGAGCTCCTCTATGGAGAGATTCTGGCAGCTACTGATTTATCATGCCTGGAAAGAAAGATGCCATCAAACTACCTAGGGAAAAGCATAGAATGGCATCTTTTATCACAGTAGAGGTGCTCCTGTATTTCATGTAACATTACTTGGACTCAATGAGGGAGCAGAATGCATTTTTCAGGTACTGCTGTGGAAATTTCTTTCTTTTTTTTTTTTTTTTTTTTCCTCTTTTTTTCTCAAGAGGAAACTTCTTGTTTTCTGTGGTGAAGAGTGTACTGACTCGGATATGCTTCCTACCTCTCTATGCCTCACTAGGTATTCTCACCTCGCGAAACTGCCACTCGTCTTCTGAGTCTTCTCTCGTTCCATCTGTGTGGCAGTTTGATATTGTTTACCATGTCAGAATCTCACACCCTCTTGAAAAAGTCTTCAGCAAAAAATAAATTGACTGGAAGAAGGTTTGGATAGCAACGATACATGTCGTTTTGAATGAAATACCGTATTTATGATACCTACAATTTACTATTCACTATGCTGCTTCCTTTTAAATAAAACATTTCATGATCAGGGTTAAGAAAAAACAGCTGTTTCCTCCCTCCCTTCCCCCATCCAATTCACTTCACTGGTTCAGGTTACAGCATCATCCCAAGCAGTCACGTTGACATAACTGGCATAGAGCCTACAGAGTGGAGCAGAAAATAAGTATATGGGGAGAAGCAGGTACCTCTTAAATTACTCTTGCTACCTGAGTTATTTTCATGAAACTGTTCTCTTTTGGAATGTCAATGATTTGTCTGTCTTAGGTACTGTCCTGCAATCCTCTTCTTTTCCCCAGTCATTAAAATCTTCTGTTTATGAGGTGCCTGTCTGAGAAAAAAATAATCAGAACTGTCACCAGGGATCTGTTTTCTTTAAAAAATATATATTTTTTCTACAACATATTCCAACATCATCTCACTCTGTTCCTATGCTTGAAAGCATGGAAGCAGCTTGGAGAAGTAGCAGGTAAAGAAGCCCCGTGAGCTCTTCTGAGCACCTTGTTTCTTCCTTGGTCCGTTTGAAGCTTTCATAATGACTGGTTCACCTGTTCAGGATATTCCAATGACAGCCTTTTGGTTAAAATAAATAAATAAATAAAAGGATGTATTAGGGTAACTTCAGCTGCTTTTCTGTGTTGCTGAGCAATGTTTCCTGCCTTGGTGCACTGGTTTTGTATTAGATGGGTTTTTGAATCAGATCTGTTGTCTTAGTCTTTATAAAAATTGTTGGCACAGTCTGCCTTTACTCGCTGGTGTTGACCTTCTCTAATCTGAAGCATTTTGAAAGTATTCCACGTATGCTAAATGAATTATCATGACAAGTTGGATCTTTCAGTTTAAATTAATTAAAAGAAGTTGAAGATGGGTTATAACATCCTTAATTAGATTGGTAGAAGGAGAAGTGTATGAATTATTTTAATTTTAATTAATTTCAGGGGTTTTGCTTTTATGTTAGATAACTTATCTTAATCACATTTTTAATAGAGATAGAGAAGGATAACAATGGTAAGTATCTCTTTAGATGTACAATGTTAATAATTAAGCTTACTCTTTTAACGCGTTGTAGCTTACTCTTTAAAAATTCAAATTTTAGCATTATTTAAATAAATAG
The DNA here is from genome assembly GCA_011076525.1 of Nettapus auritus. Classification (NCBI taxonomy): domain Eukaryota; kingdom Metazoa; phylum Chordata; class Aves; order Anseriformes; family Anatidae; genus Nettapus; species Nettapus auritus. The sequence continues at coordinate 30,719,646 of CM021767.1, read as the reverse complement.
TTGTGAATTGGTTTCATTTAGCTTGCTGCATAGTAGGTTGTTGTGGTTTGGGTGGAACACAGGCGTTTCTTAGTGTCTGTTCTTTCTGCTTTCACCAGTCCTTTTACTTGCCGTGTTCTAGCCATCATTTCAGTGCTGGTGTTCACAAAACTACAGACACGAGGTGCAGAACATGCTCAAGACATGCTGTGATTGGAATACATCCTTGGGTAGATAACTTCTATACATTACCACACAAAGTTGCTGATGTACTTTCCTTATACACGTGATTGGATGTTTCTCTATACCGTGATACAGACTCATCAGTGGCTGTAGTGTGGAGGTAGCAAGGACAGTCCCTGTTGTTCATTTGTTCAGTACACATATACAAATAACTTTAACCTTTTTTTTTTTGTAGTTTGGTTTGTTTTCAAGGTTTGTTTTTAGATAACTTGTAAACAGTCGCACTGTATTTCACTGAAAAAAAAAAATCACGTTCAAATACATGAACTCCAGTCTTGTTTTGAAAAGGTTGGGGTGAAATGTTTCAACTTAATTCAGTGTGAATTCACAGAATTGCATTCAACAAAACTATTTTCAGTACAAAGTTTCTGGAATTTGAAACCTTTGGTGAAAAACATACCTATCTGAATTATTTTGTCTGACAATGGTTCTGACTGAAAAGTAAAAACTAGTTAAAACTGATCTACATCGCAGTGACCAGCTGAAAATCCAGTGTATAACTATTATTCCTGTATTTAGCTTGACAAACTAAATAGTCTTATTTAGTCTCAGTACAGTTAAATAAAATTCATAGTTTTTCAAAGTATTTTCAAAAATATGGACAGACGTGGACAAGGCATTATTCTAGAAATCTGAAGAATTAAGTTTTGGTAAACTGGGTGGATTAAAAGAGCCCCTTTATACAAGTGGTTTGGTAAATGGAAAATGTAAGAGGAATACATATACTACTGCATATTTGTACTAACTGCCAGAGACAGCCTTGTATTTTTCAATAGATCTGCAAAAGACGTGGGTGACTGTCCCATAAAACTAAGAAGCAGAACACGGTGGTTCTAGTGTTGGAGATTTCACACATACTCTTCTTGCTGTTAGAAAAGATCTCCCATATCTCCTAGTATCTAATGGTAATCTTTTTGTTAAAGTGTAACTTTTTTTTTTTTTTTTTTTCTGATTGGCTCTGTGTAATGAGTAGTTTATGAAATTTTCATTTGTAATAGCTTTTTAGGTATTTTAGGTCATCACATGGCCTTGCCTATATCTTCCCTTCCTTACAGTAAGCAATCCAAATGCTGTCGTTTTTTTCTTGAGCTGCATTTCTTTTTTTTTTTTTTTGCTAGATTCTGACTTTTCTTTACAGTCTGTACATCTGGTTTGTATCTTTCTTGAAGAGTATTTGTCAAAACTGGATACAACAGTCCAGCTGAGACCTTCATAACGCTAAGTAAAGCAGGTGATTTTGTGTTTTACAACCTGTAATCCCAATATTGTGTTTCCCTCTTTTACAACAGCATGACTTTGTTGACTCTTGTTGAGCTTTTGACCTGTTGTAAAATCCTGATCCTCCTCAAAAGGGATCAGTTATTCCCAGTTATGTGTTTATGTAGCTCGTGATTCTTACCTGAGTGCAGTAACTGGTACTTGTTTTTTTCTTTTCTTTCCAGACTTCTTCCAATTATTATTTTTTATCCTCTGAAGCCTGATAAGCATATTGGGCTTCCTAAGTTGATAGATTGCTAATTTAATAAGCATATTTCTTCCATTGTCTAGAACAGAGCACAACCTAGCAAAGACATTAGTGGAATCTCCACCTGATAAAATCATCCACTTCTAAAGTAAAGTGTTGGGAATTATTTTCTAGAGTAGAGTCAGCTTTCTCTATCAGCTCTGCTTAACAAAATTTTATTTAGACTGTTCCACAAGAAACTGTCAAAAGGCTTTCTAAAGTTTTGATGTAAGACATCTGCTTCTGCCCTACATACAAGCCTTTTATCTTGTTACTCTGGTGAATGCTTGTTATTTAATATCTTAATTGTAATTGTAATAAATTTTGTAATTGTAATAAATCTTGTAATTCATTTTTTGTTATACTTTATTGTGGAATATGTAACAAAAAAAAGAAAAACACAAATTGGTTTAGAATTTTTTATTTTGTGAAGATGAGGGAGGGGATGAATTGAATGACACCTTATATGTGATTATAGAATGTGTTACTGTCTTCTGCACTGAAAGTCACCTGTTGATTTTCCTTCCTATGATTTCATTCACTTCCCAAAAGCTGTTGTTTCAATCAACAGATTGTGTTACAGATGCATCCTATCTAAGCTTCTGTGCATAGTTTTGTCTTGTAGTTCTTTGGCATTCCACTTCTGAAGGAGAAGCTACACTGAGATATGTAATTTTTTTATTATTATTATTATTTTTTTAATGTGATTGGCAGTGTAGCAAAAATTGGAATGGGATTGTAATGCTCTATACCTTAATGCTCTCTATTACCCATCTCCTGACTTTCCATAAATGTGATGGAATGTAAACTAATGCAACGTAGGTTAGGGTGGTACTCAAATGTGTTTGTATTTCTTGCATGTGAGAAATAGAAATCTCACGGCCAGACTGATGACTAAAAAGGAGATTTATTTAAGCTTTATGTACCTTTTAATGCTAACTCCTTGTCCATGGATATTTATTGCTGAACTGTGACCTGTGCTATGTGAATTAAATTTACTTTATTTCAGTCCATGCTAGTGCTGTCTGAATGTGAATTTCACTATCTAGATGTTATTTTTAATTTCATTTTTTATGTTTCCCTTTAAATGTAGGCCAATTCCAGTATTTTAAGGCATATTTTTTGTCTTGATTTATGTGCTGCTTGTGTGTTTAAAATCAGCTCAGAAGAGGGTAGATATTGCACTATGCAAACTATTAGATCCATTTAACAAGTAGTAAGCCTCTTTTCTCATGTCTATACACCTCTAGATTTGTTGCAGAAATGTTTGTGAAATAGAAATGAGAGACAGAACCAAGAAAACCTACCTACAGTGGTAGTAAACTGAGTACTACCAGCAGACCTGACTTCTAACCTCTCCCACTTGGAGATTTATTGTATACTCTTGATTAAATCGTGCAGTATTACATTTTCAGGAGAACCTTCTCATCTTAAATGCCACAGGTGACACTCCAAGAGTTGTCTCCGTTTCTTTGGAGCGTAAGTTCCTAACCTGATGGATTCACAGCCTTAAATCCTCATATTATTTAGATGCCTAAATGTCTCCATCAAAAAGTACGGAAGGAATCTTTTTATTTATGAGGCCTTGCGGGGAGATCTGGACAAATTAGAGAGCTGGGCAGTCACCAACAGTATGAAGTTTAACAAAGAGCAAGTTCCAGATTCTGTGCCTGGGAAGGGCAACTCTGGTGATATGTACAGACTGGGGGATGAGATGCTAGAGAGCCGCCCCGTAGAAAGGGATCCAGGGGTTTTGTTTAACAGCAAGCTGAACATGAGCCAGCAGCGTGCCTTGGTGGCCAGGAGGGCCTACTGTACCCTGAGGTGCATCAAGCACAGCATTGCTAGCTGGTCAAGGAAGGTGATTGTCCCACTCTGCTCTGTGCTGCTGGGGCCTCACCTCATGTACTGGGTGCAGTTTTGGGTGCCATGGTATAGGAAAGACATAAAGCTGTTAGAGAGTGTCCAAAGGAGGGCAACAAAGATGGTAAAGGGTCTAGAGGGGAAGACATATGAGGAGTGGCTGAAGTCACTTGGATTGCTCAGCCTGGAGAAGGAAGAGACTGAGGGGAGACCTCATAGTGTCTACAGCTTCCTCACGAGGGGGAATGGAGAGGCAGATGTTGATCTCTGCTGTCTGGTGAGCAGTGGTAGGGCCCAAGGGCAACAGCTGCAACAGGAGAGGTTCAGACTGGGTATCAGGAAAAGGTTCTTCATTGGTGGTCAAGCACTGGGACAGGCTCCCCAGAGCAGTGGTCACAGCATCAAGCCTGATGGAGTTCAAGAAGCATTTGGACGGTGCTCTCAGGAAAACGGTGTGATTTTTTTGGTCGGTCCTTTGGGGACTCAATGATCCTTGTGGGATCCTTCCAACTTGGATATTCTATAATTTTATCTATTTTTTTTTTTTTAACCTTACAGATAGCAGCTGCAGATTTTAGGTAGAGTTTATTTGATTTTAGACAAAAGTCCACTGGTTACAACACTCACCAGGTGGTTTTATGAAAGTAAGTGAGGCCATCAGACCTGAATTAGGAAAGGGAATGGGCTAAGAGCTTTTACGTGCTCGCCTAAGGGGCTCCAATTGGGTAATCAACTCATGATCTCGCTGATTTGAGAGTATGTCAAAGAAAAAAAAGTCTGCAATCTGCCTGTAGATATGCCTTGCGAATGTAAAAAATCAGCAACTTTATGCATGCCTAACTGTAAGCACATACCTACTTTGATTAAGTTCCCCTATTCACACACCTAAAGTGTTATGTACGCTCTTAAGCCATTTTACAAATCAGCACCCTGGTGTAGGGTCACGCTAAGACATACTGGAATAAGCTAATAATATAACACAGTATAGCTAAGCACTTTCTATACAAGGCATTTCTCTTCTGTGTCTCGGTTCCAATTTTGAAATTGTGCTGATTTGAGGTAATTGTGGATTTATTTATTATTTACTTTGATGTTTTCCTAAAGTAGAAAATATGATATCCTCTTGTTAGTGTGGTTAAAGACAGCTAAAATGAGCTTAACCCGATAAACATTTATTATTATTATTATTATCATTACTACTAAGAATTCATTTGGTAATTTTGTCCCCATCCAAAATCTGCTTTTAAAAATTGTACATTCTGTTCTATGATAAAAGCTAACTGATGTTTATTCCCTATGAGGAAGAGGTGTTCAGCTGCACATCTCCTGTGGGAAAGGCTTAGTTACTGACAGGTGAGTCTGAGTAGGTTCTAACATGATTTGTTAGAAGGAGAAAAACAGAGGAAGTTGGATATATTTTATGCTTAGTTTGCCTGTGTTTTATTTATTATTATTATTATTATTATTATTTTGATTGGACTAATGCAGTTATTTACCAAGCAGCAGTGAGCTATCAGTGTTTATGAACTGTGATGTTTCTCTCATTGCCAGCATAGATTAGTAGGCATTACTTTCACAAAGTTACCTGTGAGTAAAGAATCAAAACCAAAAATCAGTTATTTAGATAAAATAACCCTTAGCTGAGTGGGGTGAGGAGGTAGACCTGATAACAAGGACTGTTTTTGATGCATCTATTTTTAGTGTAACAATAATCTTTGAAAAAGTTTGAAAAATATATAGGTCTAAGGTTACCAGCTGGAGCTTGTGTTTGACTGGGGGTTGTGTGTGTGTAAAATATTTGTCGCTTTTTTTGTCTGTATTTAGATTTGGTAAAGCTCTGTTTATAGTGTTTTCTATACACTCTGACATATAGAATTTTGGGACTTCTCTCATGAAGTAGGCTTAGTATAAAAGTTGGGTGTTAAAACGAGAGCTGCTGTGTAAGCCTCAGCATAAAAGTAGTTGCATTTAAATGTACTAGTAGGAAAAGGCAATATTTTCCAATGATTTTAAGTTGCCTTTTAAAGTTGCATAGCTGCTCAAAAAGGCAGCAGAACCAACCAAACATTAAATGATACAGAGGAATGAAATGGTCATACAAGTTGGGCAATTAAAAGCTAAGATCTCTGCTCTAGTTTCTAAATGGACAGTAAAATATGCTGTCATTAAATTTATCATAATTTTAAGGAAAAAAAAGAAAAACAGGTATGCACTAAGAAATGAGAATCATATTCTTCAAGGGCCGTGACTCCAAATATTACCTGCTAACTGTTTGCTAGATAAACTTCTGTTGAAGATTTCTTGTTATTTTCAAAGCGCCTGGCCTGTGAAAGAGAAAAATCTTTTCCATTCCCATTGAATTGTCTGGTTTCAGAATTAGAAACATGCCACTGTTGAGACTTCACTCCTTGCAATCTGTGTTCTAACTGATACAAATGCTTTACCATAAGCATCTTTGCATAATACAGCAGCCAGTTGTATGTCTCGTGTTAATCTCCAGAAGCTATACTTCACATTTTTCTTTCTCAGACAAAAGTAATGGCAATAAGAATTAATGTATATTCTAAAAAAAATGCTTTAAAGGACAATGCTTTAAATCTGTCTTAATTTGTCATAATTCTCACATTATTTTAAAAATGTATTTCCTTGTAATTACTGTAGTCTTTTCTTCTGAGGACTCTATGTGGTCTTCCGATAATGATATGGTAAATATTTGGCATTAAAATACACAGACACACATTTTTCTGCTTGTTAGGGTAAGTGACGTCCTAACAGAAGGGGAAGATGTTATGCTAGATAATTCTGCAAAACTGAACTAGAATCAGACTGAATTGATGATGAGAGGAAACAATAAAAATACTCTGCTTTCAGATATGAATTGTTTGCATTTTTTAGAATAAACAGAGTTGTCTGCCTGACATTTAAAGAGCTCTGTACAAGTGTTACGATGGGTGAGTGTGAACGGTCAAAAAGAAATGGGCAGACTCCTGTAAATAATAAGCCCAATTATCTTTTAAAATAATTTTACAAACTGAGTATTTACATATAGGGATTTGATTTGTAATTGCAAAATGTTTCTTATTCCATAAGCGAAATATGAGAAATATGCATATACTGCTCACAAGGGATTATCTTGTGATTTTAACGCAATCAGTTTAATTGACCAGGCCCTTATACGTGTGTGTATAATTATTGCACGTTAGTACACATATAATTATTACCTATATATTTAAACATATTATATATATACTCACATTATATACACGAAAGAAGAAAAACGGGATTTAAAACATTTTTTTTAACTAAGATGTTTTTGAAGATTTCTTTTATGTGACAGCTTACTTTGACCTTCCTGAAACTATCTTATTGGTGACATAAATATTGTAAGATGATGAAGCTACAACTGCAATGTGCCATCTTTCCCCAAATGTTTGAAAGCATTGTCAGCTTTTGAATTACTGTCATATTTTTCCAATTGTTTTTAGTACAAGTCAAATTTGACTTGCCATGGTAATAAAAAGAATCTCATTGTCTTCGGCAGGTCTTGTCAAATGAATAAGAAACATTGTCTTCTCCTTAAAATTGGTTTTTAAAAAAAAAGCACAAAAAATATTTTAATCTGAATGAGATGAGAATCTTGTAACTATTGAAATGTTTTCAGTGCTGAATAATAAGGAGCGCAATAATTGCAACTTGGTGTAGAAATGAGCAGGAAACTTTCTTCTTCTTCTTTTTAAATTGGGAATTGAACGCTGGAAAGCACAGAGGCAAAAAACACAACAAATTAACTACTTGATATACTGAAAGTACTGTTCCAAAAAGAAATACTTAGGGCATGCAGTTAACATTTATATGTATATTATTTCTTTCATGTTAAATATTTAACATGAAACATGGTGGTAGGAACTCTTATGATGTTCACTCTTAATCTTTAAATCATTCCTTTTTCTACCACAAGTTGAAAATTTAGGCTTTGTAGCTTAAGTATGGGGAAAGGATCCATGTTGCTTTCTGATCATCTTGACCAGATGATCAGAGGATAGAGTGGGACAGACAGTAGGACCAGTCAGAAAGGTGTCATAAAACATGAGGTGTGTGGGGTGGAGAATGAATAAAAGATTAGCAGCTGGGCAGGAAGGGGAATTAGAAATAAAGGCATATTTTATGAGTTTTTTTTTTGTTGTTGTTTGTTTTTTTTACATCTTAAGAGAGAAAACAGACTGGCCAGACAGGAGTCTGGGATGAAATTGCAGTGAATGCAGACAGGTTTGTGTGATAAGAATAACTGGGCCAAGACAAGGAGTCGAAGGTAGAAAGGAGGCTACACTAGCTCATGTTGAAGAGGGCTGGGAAGAAGTGTTGGGTGCACCAGAAATTGTTTCCTGTAGTGCCAGCAATAGAACTGCATTTCCAGATATCTGTCCATGCATTGCCTTCCTGTGACTGCACAGGTAAAATACATTTTCTATTCTTTTTACTTGCTACTATATGTAGACTGTAGCAATATTTTCATTTGCTATATTTACCTAAGCATAAAATGTCTCAGTGTGAAAGTTGCAATCCTGCTATTACCTATGCACAAGCTGATATTCCAGTTGATGGGGTATTTGATGCTTGTTTCTTAGCTCAAAAAATACCCACAGAAGTATGTTAAAATAATTTGTAACTTTGAGTCCTTCGCACTACAAAAATGTGCTGTTAGTTTAGGGTTGCCTGTGTAAATGGGGATTTTGCATTACTGCAATGCATTGCTGCTTGGCGAGCAGATTCTCTTCCTCAGCCTACTACAGTGTGCTTTGGGATGGTGGCTTAGTATCTTACTGTCTTATGAAAGCCCAGGATCTGGAATGCAGAAGCTAGTCACAAGCTGAAATGGTGATTTCAACAGCTAAATTATAAAACACTCATAAAAATGAGCTTCTGGGTGTTTTGGATGCTCAGTTAGTGGATGTCTTTCCTCTTTCTGTGCTTCAGGGCCTCACATAAAGAACTGTCTCTTTTTGACTACTGTCTTCTTCCAGGGTCTACAACACTGGGTCATAAGGCAAGTAGCAAGGACTGGAGGAGTTGTTCTGTTAGAGGTTGCCGGTCAGATACCTTTCGAAGTGAGTGAGGTACTGAAAAGCAGGTAATGAATACTAGTAGTCTCCATACAGCCTTTGAGCCTAATGCTGGAGAGGCTTCCTCTCTTAAATGGTGAATTCAGAAAATAAGGAATGGGGCTATGTTTAACTGAAGTATAAATATTGATTATTTTATTATTACATGAACACTGGCCTTTAGTACTGTGAACTAAAATGAAGCAGTGGTCCCGTGTGAGGTACAGTATGTGATGGTATTTAATTGCATACTGCATCATAAGGCTTACATGCACGAGAGCTACACTAAGCTCATAGTGGCATTTTCTAACTAATTTTGGCATTTGTTGAGTCAAGTATTTTATTTTGCAGCCTAGGTATTACTTTAATGGAAATGCCTGTTGTAATTTTGTTTACAAGTGTGCGATACAACAATTGCATGCACAGGCGTCAGATCACAACAGCAAGGATCCCCAATGTCTTGAAGTAGCACTTGCTAAGACAGCACTGGCATGCCTGTTGCAGAAAATGTACCCAGAAATAGTATTTTTTGAAAGTATTCTGCATTTGCATATGTATGCCTAACACGCTCTGAATCACACTATGATTCATAATACTATTATGTTTTAAAATATATATATTTATATTTTGATAGAAATCGCTAGTGCATGGTAGCCAAACTACACATAGTAATAAAGCAGTTGGGGGTAGATATGAGAATTCCTGCATCAGTTCAAAGAATACATAAAATCAAGATTTTTTTAAAATTATTTTATTTATTTATTTATTTTTCATTTTAGGAAGCACCTATTTTTTTGTAACTGTTAAAAAGTTACAAAAAGCTTACTGTTTTAAAGAAGTATGTTTATATTGTATATTTTAATTTTGACTCATTCATATAAAAATCAAAGAGTAGCAAAAAGTAGTATTATTATTTGTTTTCCTCAATACTCAGCTAACTTCAAAGCATGCAAAGACTGTGTATTGCTCTTGAGAAATTAAATGTATGTATAGCCTGTGTCATCTCTCTGAGACATGAATTAAAAATATTTAAAAACACCTGATTAGCACATTCAGTATCTGTTGCACTGTAGGCATTTTCTGATTTATTGTGTCTAGCATAAATATCAGTTTAAAAATCTTTTTTTGTTTGTTGTTACAAGTAAAGTTTTACAAACACTGCTTCTCCTGTGATCAAACTGAGGCTTTATTGTTGTACAGAGCCATATATTAGTAATATCTTGGTGAAGGAATGTTCCTAATTTGGAATAGGGATGTAATGAACACTAGGAACTGGTAAACAGTAGCTAGGAATTTCAAACCATTGTTGAACGAGAAGTTTAGAAATCCCGACTGTCCCCTTTGTACCTCCTTTTAAAGTTACTCTGCAGTTTTCTGAGACAAAGACACTGGCTCCATTGTGAAACTGAACCTGGAAGCTAAAGTATTTTTTTTTTTTTTTCCTATTAATACATTAAACATTAACCGTATACTGACTTAGAATCCACCTAATTATTATATAAGCAGATCTGTACAAGATCAGAGATCATAAACATTTACCAGTGTGTGTATGTGTCTAGATAAAAGCATAGACAAAATGCACACCAGTGTAAAGTTTAGCAACTGCAGTTTGAGTGTGTCTTATAGAAAGTATGAATCTATTTTACAGTGCGTATGCTGGGGTCTTAAACTCACCGCTGGGCCAAGCTAAAAAGGTAACATCTGATTGTGATATTACTGCAAGACAAATGGTAGCATGCTACTCTGCTTGAAAACATAATGGCTTTATACTATAACCTTTAACCCTGAAATGATGCTTGAGTGGACCTTAACTCCTAAGCGAACATGCCTGAGTAAATAAAACTGTGGTTTCACATAACAGAGAGATACATTTTTTAGATCCTTTGCTGATTATATTGTGTGAAGGTCAATCTTCTGCCCCATTTCTGAAAGTTGGGTCAGAATAGAGATTTTAGGGTCACTTCTTCAAGTATCTAAGCCATTACAATGCACTAATAGGCCCTGATAGCTCATTTTATAAGTTCTTAGCATTAAGCTGAACATTGTTTTGACTCATTTCAAATCCTGCATGTACCCTGCAGGGTTAATTAACATCTTTTTAAATGGAAGTTTTTTAGTTATTTTTAAGTAAAGTGCTTTGGTTTACTTTGTCATCATTTACTATCATTTACCATGACTAAAGACATAGAAAATTTATATTCACTTAATTCAAGATCCGTATATTATTTTGAAATTGAACTGATTATGTGCTTAAATCATAAAAAAAAAAAAAAAGAGTGGGACATCAGACGTGCTCTGGTAGACATAGTTGAATACCAGTACAAAATGGTTTGAATTGGAAAATTTTACTTATCCATTCCAACTGTATTTTGCAGAGTGGAATACCAGATGTTGCCTCATGCTCTGTGTAAAATATGTTCCTATGTTACTTATGTTACTGTTATGAATCTTGTTTAAAGGACACTGAGATAAATTAATTAACAATTTAATTAGAATGATAAAGCGAACATATAATTACACAGCATATTTCAGTTTTCCACTGAGGTAAACAGAAGCATATGAAAAAGGACATAATGAATCAAATTGAAATAATTGGTTTTTAGGAACACTTGAGCACAACAGATTTGAAAATAATACAGAATGAATAATATTTAGACAGGAACACAGAATGCTTTGTCACTACAAATGAGAAGTTTGTTGACCTCAATAACAGTATACTCCACCTTCATATATACTTTTCAGAAAAAAAATATTTTTAATAAATGGAAACCAAAACTAAATTAAACCACTAAATCAAGTGATATTTTTCAAAGAGAAATAGGAGTAACATTTAAAACTGTAAAACTAATCTACCCTTTCAGGAACATACTTCAAATTTATTGTTTTGTGTGTGTGTGTATGTTGTTGTTGTTGTTGTTGTTGTTTTTTACCCCCCAAAAATATGTTTTATAGCAGATCTTCAAGAGCAGCTAGCAATCATTTGGAAACAGTCTTGACATCACCTCTCCCTGCCTTGTATCTGGACTAATGTAAAGCCTTAATTGTGCTGCTAGCAGTAGCTCTGTAATATGTAGGGATTCAGGATACAGTTTGAATTTGTATTGCTCATCAGAAGGTAAGTGAATCGCTGTGTCCATGTTATGTCACAGTGTGATTCCTCCTAGATCTTGTGAGAAAATACTACCTTTAGAGAGGTAGTTGGTATGTATATACTCTGTTCTCTGAATTCCTGGAGCTATTGCATCATGAGATTGACTATTGTGAGGACTTCTTGTTTTATGGTTTATATGACAGAGTAATACTGGAGGTGAATTAAGACTGATGTGTCATATTTGAAGTTTGTTCTATTTTTTTTTTTTTCATGTAGACCACATATCAGTTTCTTCTTTTGTTCCACCATTTCTTCTTCCTATAAACACTTGCCACAACATTTTTTGCTGCAGTTCTCTCTGCTTTGCTATTCAGCTTTCATTTCTCTAGTCTAGATGGAATCCTGACTTACCTCATATTTTCTTAGCTGACCGAGAGCCCTGTTCAGAGACAATGCACTGTAGTCATCCAGAAAACATGTGCTCACTGTCCTGTGTATGTATGGAGACTTTGTTCCACAGCAGTGTTTTCTGTGTCTAGAAAAATCTGAATTTTCAACACTGAATGTTCTTCTTCCTCCATGCAGCCAGTAGCGGATGGCTGCAGCAGGCTCTGTTGTCAAACTTCTCAATGCCAAGAAGTGATTGGTAATTTAACGGGTTCTTGTATTGCATGGTTTCATTTAGAAATGAAGTTGGCATAACCCAACTGTATTCATTCTGATTAACATGCCATCCATTTTGTTTTGCTTGATCTTTGTCTTTTAAACACAATGGCAGGTATAAGTGAAATGTAGCCTGGAGGATTTTATTTGAGAACTCCCTATCTTGTTGCCCTGTTGCTTCTACTCTCCTATAGTTTACTTACTTTTATACAACTCAGTCCACCACTCCTTACCCCTGTGGCAGGGGTCATAGCCATGAGTTAGCAAATTGTAGGTCTTTGTGGCTACTTGGGATGGAGAGAGCAGAAACAGTGATGGTCAGAGCAGCTTATCCATAAAGGTGCAACTATGTATTTAGAGCCAGAGTGTTTTTTTTTTTTTGTTTGTTTGTTTGTTTTTTTTTTTTTAAAAAAAAAGGAGTGTAAATTAATGAAGGTGAGGTCTCTACACATGAAACTGGGATATATTCTTAGTCTTGGTGTGATTTTAAAACTTGTTGGTTGAGCACATTCTAAAACAAAACAGGGAAAACGGCCTCCAGAATGTAGTAGCATTTGTCTACTCAGTTAATTTCTGCTTCGAGGTAGTTGACTTCTCATCTGTTGAGAAACACTTCGAAGTTAAGGAGCTTGTAAACGACGAACTAAACGCTTACAGGTATTGTTCCACTATGTCCCGTGCTGATCTAGCAGCTAGCTGCTGATTGAAGGAGGTAGTCTGGTCTAATCTATGCTTGATCATCTACTGCCACTGCTATGCCTTCTTTTGGCTTTAAAGCTTTTGATACGATCAGTCAGTTGGATTAGTTGCTTGGTGTAATGCAAAAACTAGCCCACCCTGAAATGATTTTTTTTTTTTTTTTTTTTAATTTGGTCAACAAACCTATCCAACACTGCCTATATTCTCAGTATCAAAAGCTGTGACATTAAGATAATTCAACCATTTCAGTGGATGAATTGGTTAGACTGAAGTAGGTGTAGTCTAAAAGCACATGTGTAATAGGTGTTTATTCTGGAACAAAGGGTTTTCTGATTTACTTCAGGCTGGATACTAGCCGGTTAATGAGATGAAAAGTTTACCCGACTTCTCATGTCCTTAAAAGCAAGCTATTAGATCTCTTAGCTTTTTGGGTCTTACAACATATAAAAGGGGAGTAAAAACCTATTTTTATTTGTCATTATGAGAGCCAAATGTAGCTATAATAAAGGCAGCAAGTTTGTGTGGTGAGAATAAAACTATGTTTTATATGGTCACTTTGCAGAGTAAGACTGCAGTTTAATTTCTTCCAAAGCAAGAAAATTAATAGGTCAAGAGGGAGCAGCTACTCAAAAAGCACACAGACCTCTACAAATGTCTTTTATTGTTCTCTGTACTCTCCATCTTAATATTCAAGGAACAAGAGCTAAGAAAATATTATGTAAGCATGTTCAGTATTTTTCAAAATGAGAATCTTGGCCGTTGCAGTTTCAGGGCACAATGAGCACTGATTGCCTAAAAAGTTATTTTAATAATTCAACCTTTTAGCTTGAGGTTTAGGGAAAAGTGTTTTGAAATCATTACATTCCTTTTGATTTGTTTTCTAACCTAAAATGGATAAACTAATTTCAGCTTTTGAAAGATGTTGATTAAGGTATACTTTGTATCTGGGATGAGGCATGGGACAATACGTTTAAACCTCTAATTACTTGAAATTATTATACTTATAAATCCCTGAAAATGTCTTTAAAATAAAGAAAAAAGAATTCTGGCCATTGCTACTCTACCAAATGCCTCTTAGACACCTTCAAAAAATCGCCCTCTGTACATGTAAACTTTTTTTTTTTAGCATGGGTACGCAATGAACAGTTAAGAAAAGTAGTTTATAACTGATTAAACATTTGTAATCTTTTCCTCTTGTTTTCCACCCCAGACTCAGAGTTTGGAAAATTCAGACCTGTGGACTCCTGGCGTTTTTGTATCTCATTACTGTTAATTTCTTTATCAATTTCATACTCATGTTTATTCATTCTATCTCTTTGCAGACTTCCATGATCTTTCCCCCTCACCCCTCCGAACAGTAGAAAGGAAGGCTTGGGCTGAGTTGCACTGGCAATTATTTGGTGTTAGGAAGTCTTCTCATTATGCCAGAGGCTCAATGTTTGCATCCCTTCTACAAGTGCTGTAGGTAATCATTATCCTGTATGTTTCAATTTATAGAATTCATTGTGGTCAGATTAAGGTTAATTCTTTCCAGTTCTCCTTCAAATACGGCTTGCAGGGTCTCCACTTCTCTCAGGTGTGTGAGCCCTGGCATTGTTCTCTTTGTTGACCCTGAACAAAGGTGTTACAGAATTGCAAACTTGTGAGTCATGTCCTAATGTTTGTTTGTTAGGTTTCAGAAGAAGCTGTTTATTTTAGTAGGCAATTTTCATGTGTGACGAGGTGAAATGTTGAGAAGGCAGCCCCTCATCAGTGGACAAACAATTCCTAAGAATTTAGCTAATGGCCCCCCTTCAGTGCAGAGAATAGATGGCAACAATTGTACTTCCAGACTAAACCAAGAACTACTTGTTTGGCTGCTAGGTGTTAATGCAAATTTGTTCTTCAGCTCATTCAACCCTAGGGCTCCCATCCTTTGATTTAATTAAATGTAATTGGTTACATTGCTCCTCCCAGGCCCCTGAGGTGTTTTTGTTTATTGCTCACTCTTTGCAATAATGCTTCAATTCAAGGCACAAAATGCTCGATAAATAAGAGCTCTTTATCCTGTGTTGGATTTGCAGGGAGATTATTCCCCTCAAATAGTTTGGTTTTACTGTTAAAAGTGAATGACTAGTGAAATAAACTCTTTGGGTGGCAAAGCTAGCATATCCAGAAGGAAGGAAATAAGAAGGGTAAATTAGATGAGATTAGAACAAGAAATGAAGTTGTAATGTTAAATTAGTAAGGGATTGCAACTGGTGTTGTAAGAGCCATTGACACTTTTAAATGATGCTTCGACTAATAGGATTGCTATTGATGCACTAATATATTTTAAAGGTTACTTTTTCAAAACTTGATGATTAAGTCGCTTGTGTATTAATTTGAGTTAATGTTTTAAATAACAAATACACCACCTAGCAAAAATTGACCTTTAGGAAAATATTTAGTATGGTTCTCTAGCTGAAGATAATGTCACATGTGGTCAGGATAATCGTACTATTCCATTTTGAAGTTTAAAAATATATTTAAATCCCTTCTTTAAAGGGGAGGTTTTACTTAGAATTCTGTTCACCAGTAACGTGTTATCTGTATGTAAGCACATATGCAGTGTATTACATTATATAGAAGTGGGAAATAGTCTTAACAGTTTTTATTGTGGAAGTCCTCTGCTGTTGTCCTCAAGGTAATTTTGTAAATTTTAAATTTATCTGTACCTTCACTTTCAGTATTAAACATTCTTGCATCCAAGTGGTCTCTTCCTTCCCACAGTGCTCAAAGAAAAGGCATCTTATCATATATAGTGCTTCTCTCCTTCCTCTCTGTTTTTCAGGCTTTGTTTTCTCTCCTCAGAACAGATGTATGGGACATGGCTTGTAAATGCACCTGGCTTTGTAGGCATTAGGACCATAGGATCACACAGAGCAGATAGTGCAAAAGAATAAAACTCTGTAACAGTTTGAGTCTGATTTCACAAACATTGTGAGCCATCTAAAATGGCTCTGCTGCTGAAGGTGAAGGTGCCTTTCCGATCCTTCTCCCCCAAATTCTCATTTCCATTCTGTCCATAAACCAGTCTCAGTGAGTAAGAGAATATGACAAAAAAGGGAAGAGGTAGAAGGGCACAACACTGAAAATTTAGATCAAGGCAGGTGGCAGAATACTTTGGGCAGCACTGGAGGCTCTTGCTCTGTGGCTGAGGCTTTCATGCTCTCACTCCTATCTAGATACCTATCACATCCCACATTGAGGCCATTGAGGAATTGTGCCTTCTGGTGGCACTGGGCACTTCAGCGATACTCTTAGGGAGTGGTCCTTGTTTTTTAATGATAATAATAAATTTACCATATGCAAAGTTACTTTATTCTTGAGAATGGTAGGTGGTTGATACGGCTAAATCATTGGCCCATGACTGGAAGACCTTGGAGACAAAATGGAGAACAGATTGTTAACAGCTGCTAAATCAAAGAAATTTCCCTTGGCATCCATCATTGGCTAGGCTAAAATAGGCAAAGGGCAAGTGAATTCTTGGTGAATTCAGCATGAAACAGTGAACCTGTGTGTGAGCTGACGGGAAGGAGAATTCTGCTATTGAGGGCCTGGGAAAATGCTAAACATTTAACAAACTAACGAAAGACTAAACTGAAATACAGCATCTCATTTGTTTAATCAACTGGCTGATTGTAAAATATATATATACTGAAAAAATTGTTCCAGATGACTGCAAGTAACTGTTGTTGCTGTAGGAGCTGTAAGTCTGCCACAAGTTTTGTGCTTTTCTGAAACCACTGGAAACAATGGTACTGAATCATGAATGTATTCTAGCCACAGCAAAATGATAGGACTCACATTTCTAAAAGAGTATCAGCCCAGAACGTAACTCTCAATGGACGCTCATTAAGAAAATAGAGCTATTGAACACTTAAAAAGTCCTGTGAAACAAGATAATCTATTCAATTGTTTTGATACTCAAATCTTTTTATTGTATTTCACTTGGATCTGAAAATATTTGCATGATTTCTTTAAATATCACCAGAAGGTCATTTGAAAAGATGTTGTTTCTCATTGTCCATGTAGTTTATATCCACTTAAGTGGAAAAAATGACTTTCATAGTCAAAAGGCTCTATTTAAAGTTATCACAATGTAATAAGATGCCTCTTGTATATTATGTAAGACCTGCTTTCACTAGGTGAAGTGTATTTATATTAATAAAATAATATAGAAAAAAATCATTATGTGAATAGAAGGCCCTATTCAGAAAAGGTCTTCAAATTTCTATGTGGGGTCAAAACACTTTCAGAACTATGAAATGGAACATAAGTAATATTCCTATTCCTGAGCTGTTATAGACAGGAAATAAAATTCTTAGAAATATAACTGTACTTATAACCCACAGCCAAATAATGGCATTCATTCAGCCAAGAAAAAGAATGAATTTCTATTCAAGTCATTGCTAATCTGAGCAGCACCCTAAGCCTAGTACTAGAGTGTAGTAAAATGCCAGGAACCTAAAAAAAAGGAAAATGGATAGTCTTTATTTTTCTCCTTAGGATTTCTAGTAAGTATATCTTTGCTAAAAAGAAAGCATTCTTTATTATACTAATCAAAATCACAGATAAAAGTTTATGCTCTTTATCACTTTACTGTCAGTTCCACAAGGGAAACAAATATAATATTTGATACTGTTTGTTCTAACTTCTGAATAATACTTTTCCAGAAAATTTAAAGTCAGAAATATGGGTGTAGATCCTCCGTGAGTAGTTCATTTTCACCATACTGAAGCAGGATACTTGCCTTTCATCATGAGTTCAATGCTTTTGGGCTTGAGTTTTGGGTTCAGCATTTTTCACTGGAGTCCAGTTGATACACGAAACTAAATGAACCATATGAATACCATATCAGCAAAAAGAGAAGCATAATTACTGCTGATTTTCAGACAACACATATGTTCCTTTCAGTTTGCAAGTTAAGTTTCAGCAGCTTTAATGAAAATGCCCACTGCTGTTGGGATGTACTGGCTTCAGTGTGGCTTTACACACTGCCCTCCTTTTGGGAGTGTACCTCCTCTAGCCTTCTTCCAAGCACACGTTTCCAGCGGCTTCTATGTGTCTCCTCTATTTCTCCTTCTCCAGTGACTGTCAGCCTTTCTTAAAAGATGTCTGAAGAGAAATGCTATGGGTTCCTTTGAAGTTTCAGAGATAAATGCCTTGATCCCAGCAGTTTCAGATGCAGTTCTAGCAGACTGCTTGGCACAGGGCAGGTAACGACCTTGTCCCATGCAGGTCTTCCCTTATTACTGAACCCTGCCCCTTATGTCTAGTACATGGCACTTTCTAGTACAGTAAGCATGGTGGATTTTCCAAGGCTTTCAGGGAAGTAACCCTGGAGGATATTTGCTAGCTCTGGGTAAGGTGAATGCAGAAGTAGTTTCAGATCACTGTGTGTTATCTACCAACTGTAGTGGTAGCTGCATCTCAAAATTAGTACAGAGAAAATAGTTT
This sequence comes from Nettapus auritus, assembly GCA_011076525.1. Classification (NCBI taxonomy): domain Eukaryota; kingdom Metazoa; phylum Chordata; class Aves; order Anseriformes; family Anatidae; genus Nettapus; species Nettapus auritus. The sequence continues at coordinate 30,701,024 of CM021767.1, read as the reverse complement.
GAAAAACATCCATTAGGGGCACAACTGCATATATAATTGCCGTGCTTTTCTTTTTCAGCATTTCACAGAACAGATACGTGTGCAGTCAGACTTGTGTTGATCTGTTGGTGTAAATCATTCTGAGGTTGATGTTGAAGTTTTTCTGTAACAAATTGGTTTAATTTTTCATAGCTGTTGGAAAGATGAATGAAAATTTAGAGAAAATAACACTGGACTGCCTCACAGACAATTTTGTAGGCAGTGTTAAGTTAGAAAATGCCTGAAGTTTGTCTTATCTACTTGTGATTTTTTTTTTTGCCAGGCAAACTCATTAACCGCAAAGCATATACAAATGTTGCTCTAACATGTCGAAACTGTGGTGAACGTTGTGTCCCATTTGTGGTAGGTTGTTGATATCTTGGTCAGAACACGTGGATTAATACCAGATTGTGGCCTACATCAGAAATATAACTAGCAGCACCTCACTTACAGATAAAGAATAGCAGGGGGTGTTGGTACACAAGTTAAGTCTGTGCTGGAATATTAATTGCAGATTTCCTGAGTTGCATGAATTTTGCTGTGGGCTTTGTCTTTTAGCTATAGCATTGCATTAGTGGGAATTCACGTACTGTGGTGATGAGCGCAGTATAATATAAGGATTAGATAGGAGCTGAAATAGAGCCAACTGCTGGGCTCTGTTGATACAAGTCTGCCAGCAATTGCTGTTCCTGTACTACTCAGTTGTAGGCCTGGATTTTCAATAGAAGTGCCAAACAATTTGAGTTTTGTACATCGGTGGGGAAGCAAGTTTGTTGAAATCTTCATATAAGTCACAGATTTCCTGCCCACCTATCTTGTGGAGAAATTCAGCTTTCATCCTCTTTTCTTCTTCTGGGTTTGAAGATACGGTTTGCCATTGAGAGAGCTGTTTTACTTGCATCACTTTTTGTGAATATCCCCCCTGCTCTCACCCAGTGGAGGAAGGAAGGTTTGTTTTATTGTCTTTGCTCTTTGAGGTCTGGCTTCTGGAGGTGATAGTCAGAAGCATTTCTATTCTAATAACTTTAATGAGGTATTTTAAATCATTATTGTTGATGCTGTTGCCAACAGGGCTACGGGATTTCTTGCTGTATTAATAGACTTCACTAGAAACTATTGCTTGATACTTCAGATTGGGCTGGGTTGTAGCTGCATATCTACTATGCCCTTTGGCCTTGGATTGTTTCCTGGGATGTTCTGAATCATACGTAAGCTTGCAGACCATCTTGCATCATCACGAGAGCTCTATATGATCAGGTGAGAATCCGTTTAATCAAATGAAAATGTTTCTAGACAGAGGGAATTTCTCTTGAATAATGTCTGAGGAATTGGACATAATGCTTGTTTGATTATTGTATAAGGATAGACCCCAGATTTACTGTGCCAGATGGCAAATGCCAACCTGATCTTCATTGTTCCATCTACTGCTCATTTTATTTCTCTCATTGTTTTTCCATGTGCAGAGTTTAGCCCACTGAGATTTGGAAATGGATGGACTCTACCAGTAAATGTGAAGTGTTGCTTAATTTTGATGTGACAACAAAAATGCTATATTTGCTGGTAATAAATCTTAGTCTTCAATAATTTACTAAAGTAACTTACTTCAAAGCTAATCCATTGTAATGAATACTATTTTTCTATTTCTGGAAAATTTGGTTAATTAATGTAATATTTTTATGAAATAATGAGAGTGGTAAGTAAACACTAAATATCTGTAACATGGAATAAATTGATGAAGGATGCTAACTATATTTTTTTCTCCTTAACCCTATGAAATCTGTCAGTTTTGTATGATTTAATTCATTCAGTTAGGCCTATCTGTTTACGCTGTATGAAACTCAGCCCAATGCAAATCATATCACTGCTCGTTTCACACCTCTCCTTCTCAGTTCTCCCTTCAGCATTCTCAAGTGTATGGTAAAATTTTTTTAAATATTAATTATATTCGTTAGGTCAAAAGAGCTGGAAAGTTCTTTATGTAGTGTTGGTGTTATTGCCATTGCTATGTTGTGATATCAACATTGCTTTTAATAAATTCTTCGTAAATGTAAACATCATTAAGTCTTTTGAACAACTAAACATCAACTCATGAATTTTCATAAACTGCTAATGAACACTTATTTATTATTATGCATCTCTGCAATTTACTAACAGATTTTCAAGACAATAGTCGATTTTGTAATCTTAATTTTATAAAACCACTAGTATTTTTTTTGTCCCCTTCAACCATTTAATATGTAAATTAGGCATTCTCAAGCTTAATGTTATTCATTTTTTATAAAACAAATACATCATTAATCTGATTAAGTTCTTGGATGAGAGTGCTGTCCTCAGATCATTGTGGATCATTTATTGTTGGGCATACATCCAAAAAAATAGATTCAAGCATGGCACTTACAGTCTAGGTTTAGTAGAACTGTTGAAACCCTTAAATGACATTTTTAGAAGAATGGAAAAGCAGTGCTTACTTGTAATGGCAAGCATTATGCAAAACTTAGCAGCACTTCTTATCCTTAACTGCAGCTCACTGATAATAATTCAGAGCTTAGAAATGATGTTCTTTGATGCGTTTTAAGAGCATAATATAATAAAGTCAGCTTAGTGAATTCTAAATCCTGTCATTATGGAAGTATGTTGGTCACTATGAGACACGCTCTTCCAGTAGCACTAACCACTTAGCTGCACACCTCGTGTTTCTGAAGTTTGCTGTGGCTTTCATTTTAACAGATTACTTCAGGTTTTCTTGAACACTGGCAAGAAACAGTTCACAAGAATGTAAACATTGTGGTGTACGTGATTGTGCAAATGTGTTGAAAAAAAAATGACAACCCTTTAACTGTAGGGAATTCATGACTGCTTGGTATTTTCTAGTCGCTGCTGTGAGTTCTGTTGTTCTGGATGGGTTTTAATGTTTTTCAGTACTGCTGCAAAGTTGGGTTCTTCTGTTTCCCTAATGTCATGTCTATTAAAAATAGCCCCATTTATGTGTGCTCTAGTACCTTCCCTAGCAGCCATGAAATCTGTTTGCATTCACCAGTAGCTGAATGCATCTTCATGAGAGTCTGAGTCTGCTTTAAAGAGAATAAATTTAGAAATTAATAATTATTGATTATTAATTACCAAGGGAAATACACTCTAATTTTTTTTTAGTTGAATATATCTCAGGAGAATAACAGGTGTAACATCTTCATCAGTAAAACAAGTGATTTGATCAATAAAAGGGAAGAAATTTTCAATAACTGCTTTATTTCCAGAGTGAGAACAAAACCTTCCATATTGTACAAAAGATATGCAGATGTAAGAGATATAACTTTATATAGACTTGAAACAAGTTTTTTTTTTTTTTTTTTTTTTTTTTTTTTTTTTTTTTTTTTTTTTTAATGAAGATTTCCCATCTAAGTTTTTATGTGAGGGGTGGGACGCAGGGAACTTCAGGCATTGAATGGAGAAGTTGTTCCATATTTATTTAAAATATTCAGGTAATTACATTGGCAGTACTGAAATCATAAAAGAAAAAAATTAATTATATTGTAAGGTGCAGGCCTAAGGATCATACAGTTTTCTAAAATGTGACAAGAATGATTTGTAAATTTGGGTGTTTGAGCAAATCATAGACAGTCATTCAAAATCCCAACTAAGTTAGTCTGGATATAGGAATAAATCCATTTGGAAATAGTAGCTATATCTTAGAGTAGCTAAATCTTCTTTAAAATAAATTAAAAGAATAAAATGTACTTTCTGTAATGTCTGTACATTACATTTTTCTATTAAACATGCTAGAATCTGTTTTTTTTTTTTGTTCTCTGTAATGAGAGGATTTGCTAATGAAGCCACTTAGGAATTTTTAAAGCTAAAATTTTCTTCTGAAGCATTAATCTTTTACGATTGGGTTCAGGGGACATTTAATATTTCAATTTGCTGCATTTTGTGTTTGAGACTATTTTAAAAATAGGACTAGAGCTTATAATATTTTAAGCACTATTATGATATTAAATATTTCTCACTGATGTAGGTGCAGTACTGCAGTAATTCAATGTCATAATGTCACTGTAGATTAAAAGGATGTTCCGGCCCAGGGTGAGGGCTTTATAAAATTTTATTGTTGGATTGAAATATTTATGATTTAGAAATATCACATACATTTTTTCACTGTCATCTTGGAGAAAATGTCAGTTACTCATAGATAAATATGTATGTTTTAAGACAGAAATAGATGGATTTTGCATGGATGAACTGAAAACTTGTGAATAGAAGGAATATCAAACAATAAATTAATAGAACAGGTAGTTCACTGATCTCAAGTAAAGCCTATGGATTTTTGCCTGTTGTTCTAAGTTTTATGACTGTCTGAGAGTGTTTAACAGAGAAAACCAAAAGCTTTTAGGCTCTGGGGCATTCACATCTACTCCAGTTTGCTATAGTGCCATCTCTTCTTTATGAGCTATCTTCCACTTGAGCAGTTGTTGGAAGGGGGTTTCTTGCACTCCCAACACAGCCAAGGGCAGCCTGAATGGTTGTCCCACTGGTACCTGCTGAAGCTGCAGGAAATGCACTTCCCTTCCCCAAACGTCTGTTTTATATACAACTTTTTTTTTTTTTTTTTTTTTTTTTTTTTTGAGGAGTCGTTCCTCTAGTAAGTAGAGGCTTAAGAGAAGCACAAAATGATTTGAGCCTCTCAAGTCTGTCCTTGCAGCCTGTGTGTTTACTTTTAGTCACCTGTCACCTACTGATTGTTCTCAAAGCATCACTTCAAAACCATAATGCATACACTTTGATCTGAGGATGAATTTTAACAGTATGGCTGAATACTGACAAAAGATTTGAGGCCGTTCTTTGCTTTTGCCATCTTTGGTGCTTTTTTGGCCCCTAATTGACAACTTTAGGACATGTTTGCTTGAATATGTTATTGCAGTATTTAAAATACAATACTTATTTTACAATAATTTCTTCTGTGCACGTTGTTCCATAAAATAAAGTTAATATAAAATATGAATGCTTAGCAGTAGTTAAATGTATCTGTGCAGAGATTTAGTAGTATAAAATAGCTACAGTTATTCTAGCCAAATTACTTACTTGACAAACATTCAGGAAGCACCATGCAGAAGTCTCAAATGAAAGAAAGCAAGATGCTCCCTTCCCACTCACTCATATATCTTTGGAAAATGGCCTAAATGAATGTCTTGCTTTTGTCAACTCTTCTGACCTATTGGACTATGCTCATACCTTTATTGTTTTTTTTTGCTGTCTTGCAGTATGATGAATGGGAGCTGCAATTTCTGAATATTTTACCTTGACTCACTTGTTAAAATAAAAGTTTTATGAATATATTGTCTTTGTTTATATGCGAATTAGTGAACAAGCAGAAAATGAAAGAGTTACTTGAGATAACCTACCAAAATAAGCATTCCAAGGGCAGTGTTTGAACTGTTGTTTATGAAGGTTGTGTTTTTTTTTTTTTTTCCTCTATTTTTTACTTGAATTGCAAAAATTCTCATGTTGGACCATACTTAGGAATGTAAAGTTCTACCAGGGATCTTGCTGAGTAAAAATGATGTTTCTTTTTTTGTAGGGCAGAGAATTGTTCAGTTTGAGATTCACAGAAATGGTGAACAAGGGTGTATAAAGTGAGTCTCTTTTCTGTTGCTGCAGAATGGTAAACTCATGAATCTGGAGCAGTTACCACTCCTCACTTTTACTGCTCTAGGACCATAGGTATCATTGAAGACTTTATTGACCGCGTATAAAAACAAAGACATTCCTGGTTCAAAGAATGTATATGCTGAACTCTTTTGATTTTGCTCCTGTTGCACAATTTAAATGAATCTGTGATCCTGGGAGGCTGTCTGGTGAGTCTGTTCTCACCAGCAGCAAATTCCTGATGGGAATAACCGCACATGATGATCACAGTGAGACCCTCTGAGTGGATGTGCACTTCTCTAGGCATGGACAGCATCCCAAGCTGGTAGTTACAGCTGTCCGTGTTGAGAGCAGGCAGGTGGAGAGTTAGAAGGGCTGGTACCTGGGGAGGTGCACTCTGGGGAAGGTCTGCATCAGGACAGAGAAGCAGCCAGCCTTCTGTAACTTTACTAGCTGTGTTTTTTGAAGATAGCTTAGCAACAATTTCTTTTCATTAATGACTTCTCCTGTGAGATTTTTTACAAGCTGTATTATGTTGATTTTCTTTTTTACCTCTTAATGACGAGATCCAGAATTACATGGAATTCATTGTTAGAGAAGAAAATAGGAAATCTTACCTAAAACTTTAGGTGATACTAAGCCTATTGACATTTATTAAGGCTCCAAATGTTCCTGCAGAACTGTCTTATCTGCTAAACTCTGGATTGGAAGGTTGTTTGAGTTATATGGATGTGTATTGGACATGATGTAAGATTGGCACAATGTTAATCATTAAAACTGAAGGGATACCTTAAAATGAGTACATTTGCTACTACAATAAACTGTTTTTCAATACTTCCTCAAAAACTGAATGTGAGAAGGAAAAGCTTAAAATGATGGCAAATGTGTAAGCATAAAGGTCTGCTTCTGATTATGTAAATCAGCAGAATTGAAGAAGAGCAATTTAACATTTTCCTGGAACGAGGTTCTTAGTTTTGGAATTTAATTGTGGGTTTTAAGTTAAACTGCTCTTTATTACTTCTGTAACAATTAAGTACATCTCTTGATTTGTAGTTTGAGGTTTAGTCACCACACTTGAAAGACATCACCTTCTCAATGAGGTCAGATAAGAATAAAAGCTTGTTCATGCAGAGCAGGCTCTCTATGACAGTGAACAATGAAACTTGCTAGCTTTCAGTTCATTTTAGTTCATCATAGTTTAGAACCTATATTTGCTTTCCAGTAGAAGAGATTTGTAGAACAAATTTGCCATGAAACAATTTTATAACAGTTAATCTCTGGCATAATCCCACAGATTATATAGATTATAACAAAATTATTACTCTGGAAGTTTTGTATTACACATTAGAATCGCATAGACAAGTTTCAAAGAAACAATACTTAAGCTAACGTAAGATAATATAATTTGATAAATGCACAGTAAGTAGACATAGCATGGACATCAAAACGATGGTGATACACAGGTTTCTAGGTGGCTCAGAAGGACTTGTATTCAAAAAGCTACTATTCAATGTTTGATTCTGGTTATTAGAAATCTGTTAAACCTGTCTCATCAGTGTTAGGCAACGTGGCCTTTCTCAAACATTTTATAATAAAACTTGGTTTATGCATGGCTATATATTAGAAATCTAATTGAATAAACTAGTTTCCGGGACATACCTTGTCTAATAATTTACTTTTACTGAAAGAATGTGCTCATTCTCAGGCTTCACTGCGTATCAAAACTGAACCTACTTGTAGCTATCACTTGAACAATTATTTTAGTTAATTTATGTTTGCTACATCTTAAATCTTTTTCTTTATTGTAGCAGTGACTTCCTGCTCAGCACTAAATAAAAGCCTATTATAATCCTGGCCTGTGAATAGCTTGAGTTTCAGCATTCCTTCTTCGTCTGTGTCAGGTTCTCCTTCCCCACCAGAGTAGAGGATTTTGTTTTATAAGAGGTAATGAATAGTGAATTGTTGATCTTCTGAAATACCCCATTGGATCCTTCTGTTCAGAGTTCCACCTTGCCAGAACTGAAATCCAATGCTTAGCGTTCTGGTAAATGTAAGGACTATATTTGTTTAAGGTTGGACAATATCCCCTGCACTTGAGGATGAATATACCTGGAGAGTTTTTTTTGATGGAACTGCAAAATGCTCCCGCCCCCATCTTATCTATCTATATGCTTATATATACATTCATTTATATACATAATGTACATCCCTGTACATCAAACCTCTGTTAAAAATGACATCATTTCAGTCCCTTCAAGATTTTCTGTTGTTACTGAGTAATGTGTGATTTAGGTATCACAACAAATAATAATTCTCTACTCCTGTAGAAGAATGACTGCAAAAAATTAAGCAGTTTGTATATGTAAAATGTAATGTTTTTGAGATTTTTTTAAACTCTTTTTCATTGGAAAAATCTGGTTTAATAGTAATAATAATAATTTATAAGCCAGAATTTCAAACCTGCTGAAGCAGACGTAGTTTTGACACTTATTTTCACAAAATGTTTTCCCATTTGTCAACCTGTTAAGCTGCAGGATCTTCACTGGGTCAAGTGTCAATGTTTCTGAGCCTGCCCTTGTTCGTAACAACCAAAGACAGCTCTATTTCTTCAGGACAATGAAGCGCATAGTTTTCAGGATAAAACTTGCACAAGCTTGAAATGAAGCATTTGTGCTGCATGGTTCTTTAACAATGGGAAAAGCTAATTTTAAGAGAAATGATTCTTCAGTGTATACCAGCGTCAGCTTTTGGCAATCACCTACCAACAGTGACTAAGGACAAGAAATCACATGCCCATGATAGACACAAAAAGTAGAACAGGGGAAAAACAACAACAACAACAAACACACAAAAAAAACAACAAATAAAATCCCAACAAAGAAAGCAGTAATATGGTTTAAGCTGGGAAATGAAAATAAAACTTAAAAAGTAGTTTTGAGTATTACAGGATATAAATTAATATATTGAGAGATGTATACCACTTCATTATATTCTAAACCTCAAGTAACTCCAGTCTGTAGTTGATTCATATGATTCACTTTCCACCCTCAGCTATTTTATGACTTCACCCTGATCTTTGTGTCAAATATAGTAACTTTGAGACTGCACTGTTACTGCCAGATGATCTGGATAATCAGATTTTTGTTTTGGAAGGGTTAGTTTTCAGCTGGATCAGCTCCCTAATCCACCGCACTATGCAGTTGCATGGGATACGTTGAAATATGCCAGGAGAGAGAAAGAAGAGAACTTCTCTGTTTTAAGAGCATGCTTGAAGAGTTATCTCAAATTAAGTGCAAATAAAGCTTTGAAACTCCATCCTGAATTGTGAGAAAATCAGTAAATTATAGGTAACTTGGAACTGAAATTTTTGAGTGGGATGCAGTTTGTGCTATTTTTTGTTCTTTGGTTGCAAGTTTACTACTTTAATTATAAAGCTTTTATTGAAATTTTGCCTCTTTTTTTTTTTTTTTTTTTTTTTTCCATAAGGCAAATAAATCTAATCTCAGTGTAGTGTTTTTTTAAGGTACTTTATCTTCTCTGCACAAAAAGTCTCACATACTTTAATCAGTGAGATAAAAAATATTTGATTCTTGTGAGCATGAAATATATTGGTTGTATCTCTTCTCTGAGCGCTCTTTTCTCAGTCCTTCTCCTGTTTCCCCACGGCACAGCAACTCACGTGATGTCATAGATGTTTTTTCATGAGTTGATGCAATTTACTTATACAATAGAAAACCCAAGTTTTCTGCAAGTTTAATAAATTATTTAAAGGAGATGACTTAAGCACCAGCCTGCTTGAACACAGCATGTGTCTTTTCGGAAGTGTAGCAGGTGAAGAAAAGGATGGATCTTCTCTTTTAGGTAGTGCTGTGTTATTTAACCACCTCAGGGAATGAGATCACTGTGACTGTTGTTAATCCACAACAGTGAACTTATGGTATATTACAGTATTCTGTTATTCTATGTGTTTCCAATGTCGTCTTCTCCTGAAGACCCGGTATCTTATCCTTCATGTCTATTCTGATGAGGCAACACAAGACCTACGCCTCATGAATAACTGTGCATAACTATTTAGTTCTTTTGAACTAAGAAGATTATATGAAAAACTTAGATTTTATTTCTTTAAAACGTATTACAGTTTATTATTTACAGAAGAGATGCAAGACAAAGCAAACATTATTTGGCTGTAAATATAGGGAGAGGCTATAAAGGGGTTACAAAGCTTGATTTAGCATTATATTGGTAGCAAGTGAAGGACTAAGTTTACAGCTGTGCAGTTTGTCATACGTTGAAGTCGAGTGGCTGACAAAATCATAGCAATAATCCCTTTGTATAGGATCAGAATTTCACCTGTAGTATTGAAGAACCTTTATTATCAGCTAGTCTTACTTGTTTTACATAAGTCAGAAAATTTTACTTAAGTTTCAAATCTGTGATAAACTATGCTACTATGGTCAGACAAATTTTACTTCATTAAGTAAAATTTTATTTACCTATTAAGGCTAAGTTACTCTGACTTGTGTGATGTTAGGTAACTGGCTGTGCTGCAGTAATTTGATTGAAAGTTTGATCTTTTAGTAATGCCTTTATTAAAGACAATTTTTTTGATGAAATAGCATATAGCTTTTAGAAAGACAGTAATTTTTATTTAAAGGTTCAATGAGATGGATAACTCTCTCCATACAAATATTTCAATACATACAAATATCTAATTAAAACTAGCATCTTATTTCTAACCTGAATTTTTCTACCCATATCTTTTGCCTGTATCATTTCTTATGGTTTTGTTTCTAAATTAAAGACCGTAAATCTTTTCTGGCATTATTTACTATTGGTAATTTTGTATTTTTGTCAGATATTTAAGTAAGAACAGATGCTGTTACAAGCCTTTTCTATCATAGCTGATTCTGTATACACTTAGCTTTAGAAATTTGGCAAGATAGCTTAACCTTCACCTATCTTATACATCCATCGTTACTTATTATGTCTTTAATGCTGGGACAATTTTTTTTGAGGTTTCACAGCACTGTCTGCTGCAACAGCAGAGGTTCGTCTTGCAGAAAAATTATGTTCAGGTTCCTTGACAAGTCTTTTTGCTATCTGTTCTCATTTTCTAGAAATAATTAACTAACAGCTTTGGTTTTACTTTGCTTTAAAACCACACACACACAGAACCCCCACAAATTGTATTTGGTTTTTCTCTTCTTCCTTTTCCATTTTGTCACTAAAGAAAAGTAGGGGAATGAAGATGGAAAGAAGAGATCCTTAACTCCACCCACAAAAACCAACAACAAGACCAAAAAATCTCAGAAGAAGGGAAAGGAGAATTCTTTCTGAATTTTGAATTTCACCAGTACAGTCACTTTTTGAGAAAATGTATTCATAAGTTCCCACATCCCCATCCTTGACTGGAACATACAGAAGGAAGAGAGAGGGAACATACAGAGAGGGAAGACCCAGTAGCTTTTTAAACTGTTTTCTGTTAGAGCTATTTCTCTTATTGTTATTAGTAAGCATTGGTAGTACCTGATATGCATATTAATCACAGATTGTGGAATAAGTCTAGTGACAGAATTTGTTTACAGTTGCTTTTTTTTAACCTTAAAAATGTTATTTAATATGTAGTTTGAGATTGGGTGGAAGCAGGGTCATAATGCACTTGGCCACCATAAAGTAAGAGTGTCCTGAACAAAGGGCTATATTTAATATAGATGTGACTTTTAATTAAGTAATGTTTAAATAGATGCAATTTTCTTGAAATTCCTAAGACAAAGTTCTCTCTTACCATATGATGATAGCTAAAACTCTGCTATGCGTGTTTTGTTTGTTTTTATTATTTTTGCTGTGTATATATACAAAAAGATGCACACTGCAATGAATTAATAATTGGGTTTAACAGCTATCCTCTGAGCAAAACAGTATTTACAGTTTTCATACCGGTTTTATCAGAAATTGTCTTATACATCAATTAATTACCCTTTATAGCGCTACTTCAACATACTATGTACTAAACTTCTTCCCCCTAAAGAGTTCTTTGTATTTTATTGGTTGTAAAGTATTTTTAGCTAAGGGGAAAAAATGTGAGTAATGGTGTTTTTAAAGAAAATATCAAACTCTGTGATAACCAAGGATGTACTCAAGTGGCATGAATACTTCAGTTCCAGATGGGTCAGCTTTAGGGGTCAAGTTGTGAAGAGAAAGCCATCACACACACTTCATCAACACCGTGGAATGAGAGACCAGTGCATTTACTGAGCAATGGATTTCCAGTGAGCGTATAAACTAATTGGTGGATGAACATGCCCCAGGAGCAATGATTTTAAGGTCATAGCAGGCTCAGTGAATTGTGCTGACTTACACTGTGTCTCACTGATAGCTGATCTTACCAATGAGCAGTTTAGAGGCATTCAAGCCTGAACTCTCTTCCATGTGCCTTGAATGGCATGTCAGCGGTCACTGTTTCTGACATCCTTTATATTTGTCCAGTCAGCTCTAAATCTTTAGGTTGGGCTTCAGCGTACTCAGGAAAGAAAAGAGAGAAGCAATTATTTTCAGTCATTGAGTTCTGAAGATCTTAGTGTTAATTATGCCAAACACGGTTGGTTCATCAACAAACCAGAAATGTTGAAGAGAGGAGAGAGAGGGAACTGATATTTTGGTGATCAAAAGTATCCCAATTATAACTTTCTATTTCTTGGATTTTACTACGATTTCTTCTCATTAGTTCTGTTTTCACTGAAAATATTAGTTGGGTTAATACACATTTTTATATGACATGGCAAATTGACAAGCTGAAAAATTGCTGTAACATTATTTAAGAAATTAAATAATGAACATCTTGGTCATATATCCCTTTGCTGCTAGCGGTACATTGCTTCTCATGTGAAGCATTTTCTTTTGTTTTGGATAAATGTTTACTCATTCTTTGTCTGCTGTGAGTACAAAACAGAACCATGCAGAGGTCCTTTTAAATTTGCAGTCAATTAAGGAATGCTACAGTAGCTCTAATTCCCTTTTTTTGGAGGGGAAATGAAAAGCTAATTTGTTTTATGATTGCTAAGCCTTTGCTGAGAGTATGTTTTCTTTAATCATAATAGTAGTAAAGTAGTTTAAAAAAAAACTTTGTTAATAATTTTTAGATGAAATTCAGCAGAAGGTCTATTTAACATTGTCTAAGAGTATGGATGTGTTCAGTGATCCTAATAAAGTAAAAATAAAAAAAATAGAGTTAACATTCTTTTGTCCTTAGCATTTAACATTTGATAATGATGAGACACTCATATATATATATATATATTTTTTTTTTAAACATGAATTTCTGGGAGTGTTTAAACACAACCATTTAATTCTAAGCACTTTTGTGTATGTTTGTATATACACATGTCCATATTTGTGATTTATATAGTATGTACAAATATGCACATTCCATAAGACTGTGGGCTGAAAATTCAAATACAGTATTGCATTAATAATTTTTGAAGCAAACCATTTCTCTTCTGTAGTGGGTGAAGACAGGCGAATCTCCTTCATCAGGAAGTGATTTGCATCAGGTTTTATATATAAAAAAAAAAATCTAAAGAGAGGGGAAAGAAAACTTGATTCCATCATTTAATATAAATAGCATGATATTAAGGAAAATAGCTCACTGTGGCCTTACTATACAACCTTTGTTTTCCAGAAAGGTCTTCCCTTAGGACAAGGTAAGGAAGCAACCAGAGGTATCCTGCTGGCGAGTTAGAACAAGCTGTAGTTGATAGACTTGTATACAAGATTAAAACTGGGAAATTGATGTTTTGCATCCATTAAAATATCTGTTTGATAACGTCTTCCCACTGATCTGCAGATATGTACCTCAATAGAGCTTCATGCTCTTGAAGGGAACTCCTATTTTACACAACCCAAGTTAATTTCAGAAAGTTGCAGAACCTTTTAAGCAGATTTTACAGTTGTTTAGCAAATGTAGACCTTGACTGTTCTTGGCAGTTCTCCTTCCCAGATTAACGGGAAACAATCAGAGTCAGAATCAAATATGGAATTAGTTTATATCCTTGCTATGTGTATTAAAGGAAGCAATATTGTAATTAAAATGCAGATAAACATTGTGGAAATCTCATGTAACTATAATAAATAGGATGTCCTCATCATATGAACTCACTTCATTATACTCTATTACTTTATCCTCTTGTAATGTCTCTGCAGCTGCTTTGTTGGGGGATATCAATATTCAATTACAGAAATTAAGTAATCAAATCAAATTTCTTTTATAGTTTATACCAATGACATTTGGGGAAAAAAATAAAAAAATAAAAAGCTGTTTCCAAGCAGAACCAGAGTGCAATTGCTTCAGTAACGTAAAAGGAAAATAGCAGATTTTGGCTATTATGTTAGTTCACTGCGGCATTGAAGACATATTAAAACATTAGTGCTTATGTATCAGCCTTAATATAAGAAGAACATTTTAACGTAATGTTAGCTGGCAAAGCCAGGAGAATTATGACTAACAACCTCTTCCTTATTCTTAACTATTCAACTAAATAATAGCTTAAACGCTCCTATTTGACAAAATGGGAGTGGTTTTTTTGTAAGCTGTTTTATATTATATGCCATTTTAGCTTCTGGTTTTGTAGCGTTGCTACCTCTCTTGGTGCAAAACAAACCCAGCATCAGTATGGTGTAAGACTTTTTTTTTCTGTGTACTTACGGTGAGAAAGATGGATCTATTTTTCATATCACCTAACATCACAACATCTGTGGTCAGAAATGAGGAAAACCAGTGAATAACAAGCATAGTGGAAGTACTAATAGTGAAATTGAGGGAAGAGTAAGGTACAAAGACAGAACTTAACAGCTGGTAGAATTTAAAAAGTACCAATGATGAGTGAAAACCAGCGTCAGGATTGCAAACTTGATACTGAGATTGTGTTTTGTAGCTACTGAGTAGCAAATACGCTGAGTGTAAGAGAGCACAGAAAAAAATGTGCAGAAAGTTTTTTTCTTTTATGACTTTGCTAGCCAGCATGGAGGAGGGTACGTCAGTGACAGAGTAGGACTGTGAAGATAGAGAGAGCTTAGAGCATGCTGATAGAGAAGTTCACATGAGTTTGCAGATGGAAGTACTGGGAGAGAAAAGAATAGGAGAGGACCTGAAAGAATATTGACAAGGAGGTGGAAGAATGTATGGAAATCTTCAAAAATAACTTCATGTAATAAGAAATGAAGGATACTGGTTATGGGGAAGAGGCTTTTATAGAGGTTATTACGAACCCAGAAGAGACAGAAGAAGGAGAGGCATGACAAATCTATGGAGAGATCAAAGGGTGAATATGAGGAAAAAATAATTTCAGTGTAAGAACAAGAACATTAGTGGTGCTATTGCTGTAGTTTGGAAAGTACTGGAAACAGGTCATTTATGAAAAAGCAAAAGTAGATTGAGTAGGATAAATACTCAGAGTGACCTGAGCCAAAAAAAGAAGAGAGGAGGAGTCTCATAGTAAGAGAAGGGGTAAGTAGGGCATTGTGGTAGGCCTCAGAGCAAGAGCAACTGTTCTTGTATTTGCTGTTTGAGAATCTTAAATTTCAGATTACAATATGTGTATTTAGATGTCTGTTCCCTCCTCTTTTTTTTTTTTTTTCCCTTTCCGTTTAAGTTCTTTTTCTCTTTTGTTGTTCATAGTCGCCAATACGTAGATCGGTTTCCAATTCCTGTTTGTTTGTATATGTGAAATATTTATATATATATTTTTTGTCTATATGTTCTTTTATTTCCAGACTTGGTTTACTTTATCTGGTTGTCACTTGAAATATCTCAGTATCACTTTCCAGAGGCTTCTGTATTGTTTCACTAAGCACACTGACAGAACAGATGTGTTCACAGCATTTTCAATAGTGAACAGAATCCCCCAGTGAACAAATGCTGCTGTTTTGGCAGGAGCTATATATAATCAGAAAAAATGTTACAGCAAGTAAATGGCTGGCATCTCAGAGCCTGAGAGGTCTGTATGAATGCAGTCCATCTCCAGGGTATAGTGGAAAAAGGATAAGGTATTAAAAAAAAAAAAGAAAAGAAAAAAAAAAAAAAAAAAAAAAAAGAAAAAAAAAAAGTTTTGTCTTCATGCCTTGAGCTGATAATGTTAGAATTAAGATAAATCCTATAATTTTCTTATATTAACTCTTCTGCACAGAGTAACTCTTAATAAGTGAAAAACAGCATTTGCTAAAGGATAAATACCAGTTTAAGGTAGAAGAATATATACAGTGTGCTTTTAAATGTTACAAAAGAGAACTGAAAATAATTTGTAAACAGTTTTATTTTGTTCTGCAAATGTAAGTGCTTTTCTGTGGTACCTTGTTTTTAGTAAATCTTCTCACTCAGTACCATGTCCCACATTATATAATCTATCATTTTATCTTTTCATTCTATCAAGGCACAGCATACCTAGCTAATCCATCAGAAATCCCTTTCCTTATCAGTCACTCAAGAGTGGTTATACTGTGCAGTTTGACAGCATTAGACATCACTTACCTTCATAAACTACAGATTACTTGTGGAAAAAAAGATATATATATATATATATATTTCCCTCTGTTTGAGGATGCCATGGCTTTATGGAGATTTCATCCTTTGTTTTCCTTGATTCCTGCTTTTTTCCAAAATGACTGAAAAAGATTCATCAAGGAATCACAAAGTTACTTTTATTGTCCGTAACATTATATATATATTTATTCATAACTTTCTGCGTTATTTTTATACAAAGATTTGGATTTTCACGTCTTCTTCCATTCTTTACTCAGCACAGTGATTTTAAATAAAATATTTTTACATAGTAAAGAGGTTTTTTTTGTTGTTGTGGTTTAAGATAATTTCCATCCTACTTCATAGGTGAGGAGCTTCAGGTGTATCAAAGATCTGAGACCTTGGACACCCTGACAGCTTACCTGAATGTAGTTTTTGACACGGTAGATCACAGCTGCCATTCTGGAGATGCTATGATATGTTGTGTCATGTTGTACTGTGGAGCTGGTGGTGGACATTTGATGCTAGAAACTATAGGATTCTCAGCTGATGGTATACTACACAGTACAGCAATATAATGCAATTCTTATGTTAAGCCGGATGAGAATTATAGCATTATGCTTTCTGTATATCATTGTGGATTCTAGCCTGGTTATTGTGAGTACTTAAGGAAATTTGCATAATTTTGACATTTAAAAACTAGTGCAATCTGTCATGCTTGTTAATGATTCTTGCCAAGAATGCTGGAAGTATTTTTACAAAAATAATAAATTTGACGTGTATTTTAGATAGCTCTGTCATCATTGTGTGATGGGATCAAGTATGAAAGGATGCACGTAGTCATACCTCACTACTCATAAAGGGAAATCCCCTTTAATCAGTCAGCAGACCTCTACTTTGTCTCATCTGTTTTGTTGGATTGTATTAAAGCATGAAAAAATAATTATTTCTGTGTGCATAAGAATTCCTGACATTGTTTTCTGTCCCACATCTAAAAACCTTTCTTCCTTGAGAAGTTAGTGAGTAGTGTCTGATTAATTTAATTAATTTGTTTATTTGAAATAGTTATTCTAGTGTTCAGAAACTGGGGCAATTCTTAAGTACTCTATGAGGAAGCCACAGGATGCATGACAATGTGAATTGGTTCTGAAGCATCCAGGAATCGGTTTTTAGAGGAAGAGGTGAGTATGGTAAGAGGTCATTATGAGCACAGTGTTAAAAGTTGGCATTAACATTTTATGTTAATTTAATGAGGGGGGAAAAAGTGAAAACTAGGGACAAGTGCTATCCACAGGTAACGTTAGTTTTGGAAGATCATTTTACTGATTCCGTGGTATTCAGGCACAATGGAATTTTGGATGTAGCAATAGCTGTACTTGTGAAACTCTGTGGAGCTGAGTAGGCTTGATCCTCATTTACATTAATGTAGGATATTGGTTTTGGGCTGAAAGTCTTTTTATTATTAACTAACAATTCTGTTATTAGTTTTATCCAAGGGATTATATTGTTTTTGCATAGTGCTTTTTGTGTGGACACTTAATGAATATGTCTACACTACTTTTGCTTACTCTTATTTTCTTGGTGGTGAAAACCTCCAGTCTTTTATTTGCCTAGTCTTCTTAATATGTATGGTCACAATTAAGATTAATAAATGATATATATATTATATATATATATATATTTTTTTTTAAAATATATATATATATATTTTTTTTCTCCAGTGCTGAAACTCTGCCTGACAAATTTCATCACATAGCAAATGTTTTGCAGCTGAACTATAGACTGTTGATAATACAGTATTGTAATGGAAACTGGGGAAGCATAAACCCCAGTGTTGCTAGTTAACAACTCAGTTGCATCAGTGGCATTCTTGTCTTTCTAATCTAGAAAAATAATTTGTTTTCTCACAAAATAAGGACAGTATAGGGCTTTTATATATATATATATATATATACATATATATATATATTTAATTTATTGTATGGTTCTGTTAATGAAAATAAAGAAGTCAGTGATCTGGCCACAGAATTCATTATTTTTATTTGCAAGTCATCAGATCTTGTTTTTGTCTCTGTGGTTCTTTCATAGCTGTGAGCCATTCTGGCATGCCTTTAGGTTTATGACATCCTGCTGTGTAAGGATGTTTCAATGGTGGTTTCTAGATGCCTTTTTATAGTTTTTTTTTTTTTTTTTTTTTTTAATTATTTTTATAGTATGCTAAATTATATCATGAGCTATTAAGATAGGTTGTGCATCTGTTAGTTTAAAAACATCTCTAATTATTTCACTGCTAAAATATTACTGCATGTATGCTTCAGGCATGATTTTTTTTGCTAACAACCTATTATGTATTCATAGGAGCAACAATACCTACTCATACCATTGGGGAATATTATTTAATTTGGCAAATAGAGTATTTTTATCATTCATGTGTTGTTTAGAATAAATATATCCATGAAAGCAAACATAAGGATACTGTATGTTCACATTCTGTAAATCTTTTGTTTTACTTCCATTAAGGCCAGAATTAGTCAAGCAAAAATTGAAAATATGTAGTAGCTTTAAAGTAAAATAAAATTGGTTTTGATTTAGTTCAAGTCAACCATCTCATTTAAAATTAGCCCAGGGGTCTTGTAAAAATGCTAGTAATCTAAACATAATAATGCACATTGCCCAATTGCTTCTGTATATGATATAGGTTCAGTGCTGTAGTGCTTTGACAGCCCATTACTGAATGTAATGAACAGCTATTTTTAAACAGAAGAAATTCAAGTTGACAGCTTGGCAATGAAATTCAGCTAGTGGCATAATTTTTGTCGTCTTCGGTATAGAGAGTAGATTTCAGTTTAGTTTAAAGAAATTTGTGTCATGGACTTTATGGAGCAATCATTTTTTTGCTTCAGTATTACTAAATACTTTCTGAACTGCCTGAAGTAAAGCTGAATTTTGTCAAATCCCCAAGCCCACACTCCTGTCAGAGTAGAAGACGCTCTGTGAGAAGTTAGTGATTAATAAAAATCAGTTGAAATCTTAAGGAAGAGAATGTACTGGAATTTAATTTATAATCAGAAACCTTATTTTTTTGCTTTTTGTTGAGTAAGAGAAAACTGTAGTTCCATAAGCCTTTCAAGAGGGATTTAAGTGTGAGTCAATAGCAAACTAAGAGAAGGGACAGAGCAAGTAGCTGCCAAATTGCACATATTTTGTGGTAGAAATCTATAACATCAAGCCAGGCTCCCATCTATCATTTTCCTTATCTCAGTTCGCTACTGCATTGGGAAGTAAATAATATTCTGCCTTCCTTCTTTTTGTTCGTCTGTCTTTCCTGCTCTGCCATCCCTGGACTTCTCTGTCGTATTAGTCAGAGACAAATTTAAAACCTACTTGTTTCAGACTCTTCTCTGTTGAGATTAAAAAATAAATGATACCTCTTGGGATCATTAGCGAGTTTGCCGTAGGGCAAGGAGGAGGATGCTCCCTTTGCCAGGACTGGCTTTTGTGCTCTCACCTTTCCTTTCTGCCAGATTGATGGGATCCAGCAGTGCTGCACTGTGATTCTTGGCACATCTAGTGACTCTGACCAGCCTCCTCCTTCTCTCCTGGCAAACCCTACTGGACTAAATGCCATGTCACTCTTTAAGTTAACTTCATGTTTCCAGTCACTTTCTATCTTTTTTCCAGCTTCTTCCTATGACCGTCAGCCATCTTTTTACAGCACCTCACTGAGATTTCTGTTTAAGAACAATCTTTCTGTTCCATGTTCTGTAACTACACTGAAAGAAAGAATAATTTTCATCACTGGAGAACTTTGGGTAAAAATATGTGCCCTCA
The DNA here is from genome assembly GCA_011076525.1 of Nettapus auritus. Lineage (NCBI taxonomy): Eukaryota > Metazoa > Chordata > Aves > Anseriformes > Anatidae > Nettapus > Nettapus auritus. The sequence continues at coordinate 30,681,025 of CM021767.1, read as the reverse complement.
AATTCAGTGATTTTAATCATACCTGTTGGATATTCAAAACTCTGATTCTAACCACTTCCTCAAAAAATCAGCCCATGGCTTGCATCTTTTCCAGAATCACAGCCTTATCATAGAATGGCTTGGGTTGGAAGGGACCTTAAAGATTCTCTATTTCCAACCCCCCTGCCATGGGCAGGGATGCCACCCACTAGATCAGGTTGCCCAGAGCCTTGTCCAGCCTGTCTTTGGGGACATCCACAGCTTCTCTGGGCAAAGTGTTCCAGTGCCTCACCATCTCTGAGAGAAGAATTTCCTCCTAACATCTAATCCAAATCTCCCCTCTTTCAGTTTAAAAACATCCCCCCTTGTCGTATCATTATCTTCCTGAGCAAAAAGTTGTTCTCTTGCTTATAAACTCTCCTCAGCTACCTCGGGTGAACTGAAGGTTCTGAATGACTTCTATTTTTGCTGACTTCTACTTTTGACTGTTAAAGCCATTTTTCTCTTCCCAGTAATCTCTTGTTCCAATTCTTATGCCTTGTTAACACTTTCCTTTTTACATCCTACATTACATCCAATCCCTCTGCAATAATCCCTTTCCAAATCTATCCTCATTCTGAAACAATTCTTGCTACATTCTATGACCCTTGTTTTCCATCTTCCCATTTCTCACTGGGGTTTTCTGCTGTGCCCTGGAGAACATACAGTATACTGATAGTATACTGTGTTTGTTTTCTTCTGGTGTGTGTGTGTGTGTGTTTTTTTTTTTTTGTTTTTTTTTTTTTTTCGTTTTAAGAGGCTTGTCTATAAAAGTGTGTAGGATAATACATCTATATGTAAATCCTATATGTAAATCTAACATACCTCATTCAAGTCGGTTAATGCTTTGTGTTGATAGCATGTATGAATGGCAAAATATCCTTGACCCAAATCTGGGTTCAGAAATGCAAATGGGGTTTTAATTTATGGATTATTATTGTTACTTATTTTTGTGAATTACTCAGAATATGCCTTCTCCCTTCAGAATGAATGGAATATATCCAGTCTATTTTTACTTTGAATAGCTTGGTAATACTTTAATAAAGTGAAGCAGTAATATCAAGATCCATCATTCCCAATGATTTTCCATGCAGCTCCTTCATTTAAGTTATTTTTGAGAGGTGCTGGTATGCTGTGCATATGCAGTTTTTGCCTGCTGATCTCATAGTGCTTTCACTCTGCTGTGACAAACCTGCATAAAACCATTCATTAGTCCAACCTTATTTTCCATGAGAAAACCCCACGTGTTGGAAAAGAATGCTGAGGAATGCTTGGTGAGAAGGGGTCTGTGATACGGCCAGAAAGCTGATTCTGAAGAGTTAGAGTTTATCAGTTCCCACAGGGCTTAGGAAGAAAGGGCAGGGTGTTACGGAGGTATATAACAGTTAAGGTGACATGTGGGGATGATTTAATAGGGTTGCATTTAAATTATCCTTCTGTGAAATGACCGGTAAAAAATAGCTAGTCTGTATTCCTTTTTTTTTTTTTTTTTTTTTTTTTTTTTAAATAGAAATTTGTAGTGTTTTGAGTCATCTGAAATTCAAGGAAGGCCAGATTTTAATTTCTCTTTTATTTCTGTGTTGAGGTTGGCTGACCAAAGGGAATCATTATGTAGAAATGATGACAAGACAAAACAAATGTGGTAGTTTTCCCTTCTTGATTCCATCTATTTTAAGCACTAGAGCTCTTATTCAATTTTCTTCTAAATATTTGGAAGTCTCTCTGACCTCATAATATAATGAAATCTTCATGCTGGTGCTTGGAAAAAAAGTGAAGGGCATATTCGCTATGCATTTCCATGTGGTTCTCTGTGAGTTAGGTTTCTCCATCATGTGGAGTACTACAGTGTGTACTAATTGGTACCCTTGTTGATAACCTCAATTGAAAGAGCAAGAATTAAGAACCAAATTGCAACCTCACTGAAGAAATTCTTTAGAAAGAATAGTTAACTGGATGGCTCTGTTGGTTTTCTGCATTTGCCTGGGGAGTTGAGGGGAATGAAACATACACCCCTCCCTTTTCAATTTTAACACTTGAATAGACATGTTGAGTCAAGAGGAGACAGGCTACCTGGGAACGATACTACTTTGAGAGACTCATAAGTGCAGAAGTATTTCAGTGTATGACTGAATAGTTGGTTCACTGAACCTCATTCTTAAAATGATTCTTTTTTTCATCAGAATTTCTGGGACAACATGGGGGAGCTTGATCTACATACCTATTAATCATGCTGAACCCATTTTATTGGAGAACTGGAGATGTTTTGGTCTTGATAAATAGTTTATTTAGTGTTTCGAGGCCACCTCCTAAAAGACCTCACACACTGAGGCCTCTAATGTAGTAGAATTCTTAAGTCTGTACTTAAATTACCCTACCTAAAGAATTTTTAAACAGTCCGTTAATATAACTTAAACAAGTTTATCTTTCTTTCAAATGCAGCAAAGACTGGCTAAATTTGAGGAATGGATGTTATAGTTATCTCCTAGACCAAGAGAAGAGTTTTCATGGGGCTGAGCAGCACTGCCTTGTGGTTGATGACTAGAAGTATTCAGCTGTATCTCAGTTCTGAGATAATGCCTAATAATGCAATGTCCATGTAAGAACTTAGCGATGAATTCAGTACTCCTTAATAGGTACTACCTTGATTTATTTTAGTGGCCTCATTTTTCCCTCCCACCATCCCATGCCGAGTACCAAGTATTGGTACATGCCAAGTATTGACAAATTCCATCTGTGTATGTGAACAGCTAAGAAGTAATTTACTCATAGTGTTAGTGTATGAAGGGAAGAATGTAAAGCAATGGAATAAAGAATAAAGAATCAGAAACAAAAATTTTTAGATTGGAGGTGTAATATTTCCTAACCTATCAAATGTGTAAAAAAAGCATTTTTGGAATATATTTCCTCTTTCTTGTGATCTCTGCCTTTCCAAGTAGAATGTATGCTGTTACTCTTCAAAAACTAATACTCCAGTTATGTCTGACCTTGTGAAGCAGCTTCTCAATCATTCTTTTCAGCATCCACTGTAATCATAGCACAAATCCTTATTATGATGGGCACATAACTCACTCTCTGTCTCTCTCTAAAGAGCAAATACCAACACTGCTTGATAGCTCAACAAACTGTAGTGTTGGAGAAGGACTGCTGTCAGTCTGCCTTATGCTTTACTTCCACCAATCTGGTGCAAAGTAAATTTACTGCTTCATTGGACTTTTCTAGTTTGTAGGCAAGTGTGGTTTTTATTCTGCAGTTAAATAAAGTGTCTGCACTCTGCTAAGAAAATAATTAAAAGACCTATGGTTGACTGTAGCTATTTCAGAGCAGTGCAATATTCTGAAGGGAAGTCCATATTCACCTAGTATTTTCTATGTGTACTCACTATGGAGCATTGCCCTGAGGAGCACTTACAGATGTCTATTTGGCCTGGTATATTTCAGGTTTTTTCCACTTTCATTTTGTTGTTACTTCCCTTTCTTTTCTTATCCATCAATAACAGCACTCATGAAAGACTTTTGTAAGCAGTTTTCATGTTTTGAAATAGCACAAACTTTTGAGGAACAGTTATTTTAGTTAGATTGACTTCATAAGTATATTTTAATTTTACCCAGAAGAGAGGAGTAAGGGAACCCTTATAAAAAGCATTGTAAGGCACTAGCAATTTTGTTTTTCTTTACCCCTTCATCTCTAGGTGAAAGTTTTAGGAAAAACTTCTTGAACATTACAGTCATAATGACACAAACTTCAAGCTGCTCACGACAAATCAGGTTTTAAACTGAAAGCACAAAATATAGTTCTCATATTTCCACTCTGACAACACAAGAGAAGGAATGAGTACTGACACATCTCCTGCTTCCATACACGTCCTGGAGGCTGGCTGGAGTAAAAGGAATCGCCCTGCTTGGCTGAAGACCAGCCAGCTCTGCAGGCTTCCTTGTAGTGCTGGAGCACTACAAAAAGGAAGACGTTATCCTCTCCTTTCCACAAATATTTTCCTAATGTATGTACATTTTTCAAGCTTACTGCCATTTACCACAATTTACCTTTTCTGATAAAATTAAGTATATCCTCTCTCTTTCTTTTTAGTAAAAAATAGCAACATACTAACTGGATTTCAGTAGAGCTTTTGAGTAACTGTTTTGCCATTCATTAATACTGGATGGGAGAGAGAATACCTCTGGAAAGGGAGGGGAGAAAGGCTGGGATATATATATATATATATATTTTGATGTAATTTTCTTTGGTGATATTTGGCATCATGTCATATTACCTTTTCTTTCTTTATTATTATTATTTTCAGGCTGATTCCTTTCAAAATTGTAAAATTATGCACATATGACAAGTCTGGATATAAGTGGAAGTCAAAATGCTTCAGACTAACTGACTGATCATATGATATAAAATGGCTGACATTGGTTCTTGACCAAGATAATTGTCTTGAATTGCTGAGCTTCCCTGTCCATGTATAAAGAAGGATTGATTAATGCTTTAATGGGAAAAAGTTTAAATCCATGCTCAAAAGAACATCATATTTATCTTAACATTTGTAGTGGTTCTTTATACTTTCATATACGCAACTGTAAGCTCCTTTGAAAATGCAAAATTTGAGAACTATTTGTCAGCATTTTGTGAAATACCCCAAAGTGAAACTTTAGAAGTGGTTTTATAGCTGTCTTTATACTCTGTCGTGAATGTTCCAACAGACATACAGTGAATACTCAGTGATTGTTTTGCCTCAAAGTAGTTTGCTTTATTTTTTTTTCTATTATGATTATTATATAATACATGTCTTTAAGCTTCAAGTTTTTTTTTTTTTTTTTTATTTATTTATTTTTTTCCCCTGTTACGATGTGATGAATTCACTATGTGATTAAAACACAGTGTTTTAATGCATAGTGTTCAATCAAAGTAGAATACTTAAACCAGGTAAAATATAAAGGTTATGAAGCTGAAGTTTCCCTGAGAGAGTTGTGAGCAGAATCAAAACAGTATTTTAAAAAGATCACACTGGAAAAAATAACACCCCAAACAGTAACAGCCTGCTCTCCATCACCCCCAACATTTAATAAGCGGTCTTTTTAGCTGATAGAGTCCTAAGTGATTTTTTTCCTACTTAAGGCCATTCTAGATATGCTCGCTAAGTGGACCTAACAGTACTAGTATATTTTATGTTAGCAAGTCATGATAGAAAAGTGCTTGAAGTTCAGGGGGCATTTGTCTCCTTTCTCACAAATTCATTTAAATACCAGTCTTGCCATAGCTTTAACTGGGGCAGACAACCATACAAATGACTTGAGATAAAATGAAAATAATGGACTGAGCTAGGTGCCGGGGGTGGTAGTTACACTGCATGCACATCAATAAGCATTGAGTGTTATTCTATGCTAATGTAAGCCTGATGGATCAGCTTTCGCTTTTAGCCTAGAGGACCATTAAGCACTAGAAGCTGGGTCAAACTGATATAGTAAGGCAGACGTACCCTAACAGTTGGCAACAGTAGTTAACAAGCAGTAATTTGCTATGTGTGAGACTAATATTGTTTAAAGTCTTCATGATCAGAGAAAGGATAATACTTCTTTGTTTAATTTCCTTTTGCACCCTCAATTCATTTGGAAGAAAACAAACAAACAAAAAAAACAGACCACAAAACATTAAGATGCAAAAATGAATAAAGCATTGAGCAGTTCTTTTGGAAATAATGTATTACTGTATGCTACAGAACATCAAAACATTATATACAATTTTCAAAAAATGTTAGGAAATTCTCATAGGGTAATACTGAAATGTAAATGTGTAACTGAAATGCATAATTTATTATTTTAATTCAAATTAAATTCTATACATTGCTTCTAAATTTATAACCTTGAATGTATTAAAATGTAAGTCTTCATCCATAGCGACTGCGTTTCAAAATGTCTGAGTTACAGAAATATTTTGAAGATAAAATAGAAAAAATGCCACTATTTACACAGATGAAGAGAATTTTGTCCTTGACATGAGACGAAGATAATAAAGCATTACCTTTGTTCTGTTTTACTTATGCTTTGGTACCATTGCCTCTGATGCATATGCTGTTTAAGCTGGTGACCAGGTTTAGCTAAACATGTCTAAATACATCGAAATGTAGAAGAGTTGTTTGTTTTCCATCTCTTTATGACATTGTTTTAGTCCCATTTTTATCAAATTTTGTTCTGTGTGTAGAGCTGCTACATGTACAGCTTTTGACAAACAAAATCACATGGTCAGTGCTGACGAATATTAACAAAAATCAATATAATGTGTTAAATAAGGTATATCACTTGCATGTTTCAGAGGCATACTGAGAAACTAGGCTGTAGTTGGTTTAGACTTTGATCTTTTTGCTTCGGTGGTGTGGCCTTATGCACCCTCAGTTTAGCTTTGTTGGGGCTATTGACAATTTATGCTGTCAGGGCCACTGTTTGTGGTGCATTTTGTGTTCAATTTATCATCTATTGGGAATATTTATTTTTTCTTCCTTGCTAGTAAAGCACGGCTTGGTGGGGAAAAATGGAGAAGTGGTCCATTATAGTAGTACCCTTTGTAAATTTCAAAGACTCATTGCTCCTCAGGAATGAGGGAGCCCTTTTGCAAAACAGAGTTACTGTGATAATGCCTAGACATCTGGATAACTCACATGATGGCTAGAGAAAAATGTGGGTTGAAGACAGAGGAATATTACATATATCTGAATAAGAAGATATGGTTGCAGATTGTCTGGCCTTCATATCCTCTTCATGTTATCTGTATATTGCAGAAGTAATACCCGTGCTTCATATCTGCAGATGTAGAAATTAAAAATTCTCTATTTCGGTCATCAATTATAGTACTCCAGTTTCCTATAACATCATTTAAGGTTTAAGGACTTAAACAGTGTGCAAACACAGATAATTTGTTTTCCTCTTCGCTTTCTTGAGAACTACTTCTGTTGTTTTTTTGAAGCTTACAAAGGAAAAAAAAAAAGTTAGCTAAAGGGGTCTTGCCTAAAATGCCCTTTGGACTGTTGGCCTTTTCCTTAGAATATTTTTTTCCTAGTTTTTACGTAGTGTGACTAAGTTTAACAGTTTTTTCTTTCATGGTGCTTTTGTGTCTGTAAATTAAATTTGTGTGAAATTCAGTGCATGTTGAAAAGATAAACTTAAAACCAGCAATGTTTCCTCTACTTGAGGCAATTTTTTATTTTTGGCTTTCAATGTGTGGTTAGCCTTGATGTTTTATGTAGAGGTATTGTTAGAAGTTCGTTTGGTATAACATTTTCTTATTGATTGAAATGTGTTTACTTTCCTGAGAATGAAAATGGCAATATATAATTTAGCTTCCACTTAATTATCAGAATATTTGTAAAAAATGTGGGTTGTAAAAGGCATCTCAATTCACAGAAGAGAACAGAAAAGAGTAGTTTTTTTTTGTTTGTTTGTTTGGTTTGATTTTCAGGCATTGATGAAAGAAATGCTATACTGAGATAGATGTCTGCTAATTGCTGATGACTTCTCATAGCAGAGTTGATTCATTAATCTTTTGTAAGTTTATTATGTTGGTTTATTAATCTGTATGTATGAAGATGAGAGTAACTCATCACAGAGTGGGACTAGAAGTCCAGAAATTAGATATTTTGACAAAATGTAAAGAAAAAATAAAAAGCTTATGATTTCCTATTTCTAGAATATGAAGAAGGGAGAAAGAATAACATATACTTCAGAGTTGGACAGCCTGTCTGTGATGCTGTGGGATCTCTAGATGATTTTGTAAAAGATTTAGTCTGTTGTTAGTGGGGAAAAAAAGAGTTTAAGGTAATATATAAAGGATGAAAATGAAATAAATGTGCATTAAGGAATGATAGGTATTAAACTTGCATTTTCTGAAGTGTAGCAGCAGCAACAGTTTCATAAAATGTCACATGCCCATTTAACTAGAGGCAAGATCAGACCTAAGCATTCAGGTCCAAAGTGGAATCAGAAGAGAACATGTGGAAATAGCTGATCTTGGGTAGATTTCTGTGAGATTTAAGTGGAAGGCAGAAATGTAGATTGTTGGCTTTGTCTCTTTTCTAACCAAAGTGGCTTGCCAAATGTTTTAATCTCTGTAGAAACCTATAGTAAAAAAGAGAGAAGACCTGAGACTATTTAGCAGCTCAGCAGAATTGTCATCAGAAACTTCAAGTGATTCTTTATGCACTCAGGCTGCACTTCTGCTTCTTCATTTGGTCCCTGATTGAAGGGATCGGTCCCCCAAAAGGATGACATATCCCTTTTGGGCACAGATCACCTGTTTGTACAGTAGTTAGCAAATTAATTATAACAGTAGTACAGGATCATCTACTTTAGAAGACAAAATCTAGATGAACCTGAATTTGCTGTCTGCAGTAACAGTTTGGAGAATTACTTATCTGTCCTGCTGTCCTCGTAACCACCAAGACCGTAGCCATGTTTTAGAACTGAAGGACTTTAAGGGTAAGAGAGGAAACATCACAGGAAACAAAGAGACTGGAAGCCTGCCATGTCCTCATTTAGGAAGGTTCCAAACGTTTTGCTGGAACTTTAATTGAAAATTAGTAATTGCTCTGAACTAAGATGGTTTTCCCAATTCCGATCAGATCTGCAAAGTCATACTCAAGTTTTATTCTTGAGTAAGGAATCCACTTAAAAAGAATTTAAATGTGACCCTTTTGGAATAGGAATATGCAACATCTGCTGTGAAGAGAAATGCAGCCTTTCTAGAGGGGAAATGATACCAGATGAACTAAACCAGCCAATGATACCCGTTCTTATAAACCTGAGCAGGGGACAACTTGACCAGGAAAAGGGCTGAGATACTACAGGTGACAAAGCTTATTAAGTCTCTGTGTACTGATGAGGAATTCCAGGCATATACCTAACTTGTCATTCCAATATAAATTGATGACTGAGTGAATTGACTCTGGGTCAGATCTCTCATTCATTATCATGACCTGTTGTCTTGGTGATTAGCTGGGAGCAGACTCGAAGGCGACTAAGACTTCTAGGAGTGACATACAACTTTGGAAATTGCATCCTCAATTCCCTATGGAAAGGAAGAGAAAGTGAGAATGCTTTGGATATTGCTCTGGAAGAAGAGTGGTTAGAGAATAGGTAGAGCTTTCATTAAGGTTTTAGTGTTGTTGTTGTTATTATTATTTATATAAATAAGGCAGGGACACTTTCCACCAGACCAGGTTGCTCAAAGCCCCATCCAACCTGGCCTTGAACACCAGGGATGGAGCATCCACAGCTTCTCTGGGCAACCTATATCAGTGCCTCACCAGCCTCTGAGTAAAGAATTTCTGCCTAATATCTAATATAAATCTACCCTCTTTTAGTTTAAAACCATCATTCCTTGTGACTTGTTACAAAAAACTGTTACACCATACATTCACTTTTTAAAAAAAATGTAACAAGAATTTGGAATATTTTGCTAAAAATTTGGAAAACTAGTTGCTATTTCTCTTTGGGAGAGTGTGTTTATAAAGACGAGAACAATATAAATATGAATTGTGGCATGTGGTTGATGTTTAAAATGGGATTTAACAAAAACTGCGCAAGTTTACGGTTCATTATATTTTTATGAAAAAATCTCTTAAGACATTTAAAGTAGGACTGCAGTAGTTCTGCAGTGCTGGTGTAGATATTGTAATGTAGTACTCTACCTTCAAAGAAAATTATAGTATTTAAACTGTTTATACCAACTGAATTTGAAATGATGACACTATAAGATAAGAAGTATATTGCTATACAATGCAAGTACAGGATTTTAATCATTCTCTGATGATCAAGGATTTTGAAAATTGAAATGATATGTATTATGGTCAATGTGTTTTTTATGCACCTATTTATATTCTAATGTCAGTTAAAGGGATGTGAGTATAACATTAACAATGTGTATTTTCAACTCATTCCTTTAATAATTTTGTGTGGTACATTAATAGACATAGTTTACTTTTAATGTGCTTTGTGTGAAGTCCTTATGTTAAGAAAATTGAGAGATTATAGGAAATAATTGGCTTTGCATATTGTATTTTTTTTATTGTTTTGTCCCTTTGAAGATACAAGGCTTCATAATCACATCAAAGTATTAGTGATGACCTATTCTTGTAAATAAGTCAAGTAATCATATCCACATTATTTAATTACATGATTTCAATGGAAAAATAAGAGACTTCAGTGGCAATGGGAGGTATATAACAGGAAGGGAAATACAATAGCTTTCTATTTCTTAAGACTGGTTTCAAATCAGGAAGAAAGAAAGAAAAAAAAATGTACCAGGTTGACAACATTTTCAGACATATACAGAACAGTTAAGTAATTTGGCAGAATTGTTATATTTGATTTGAAGAGGACTGGATTTGGCCTGCATGGACTATAAAAATGACAGATGCAAGATTTTGAGTGAGATTATTCAGACTATGCTGAAGATAATTGGTAGTTCATACCTATGAAATATGGTAATTCGCTTAAGGAAATAGAAATTATATGATAGGTTATAATGTTCTTGATGTGTCCTATTACTGAATGCTTAAGCTCCAGGTCCCCCATGCTTTGAGCTCTGCATGATTAGTGGTATGCAAGCTGCTGTAAAATACAGACCATCACCTACACAGACAGACAATTATTTTCCTGGGCATGAACAGAGAGCTATTGCTCATACCCATACAGCTCTCCCACCTTCACTGGTTAGGTACCAAGGCAAATCAAGTTTGGGATCCTTTGGTTTTGGTAGTAAACTCTTCATAGTACAGTTTCTCTCCCTCCCCACACCCCAGCTTGTACAGCAGCAGTGGGAACAATCATATAATTACTTAGCTACTTACTCTACTGGTGGAAGTTGTAGGCAGATAGTGAATGGCAAGCTGGAGATGATTATATAGTAAACACACATCTCTATAAGAAACATCCAAGGGAAAACATATAGGGCAGGTATGAAGAGGATTTAGATGATCAAAACATCTAGAGAAAGAAAAAAGACTGAATGTGATTGGGTGACTTAATATGGGGTTATCAGAAGTAGGAACACTTCCTACCTAGTTAAGTATAACCATCTATTTTTTTAAAAGAAAAGAAATTTCCTAGTCCACATATGATTCTAAAAAGATGTTTCAAATCAGTAGGAATACCTGTTTTTAAGGCTTTTGAGTTGTTCTTACAAAACACTTGTTTTTGATTGAGTGGTAACTGGAATGGGTTTTTGGTGTCCAAAATTAGAGAGACATCAAGATGACAGGTCCAAACAATGAGTTACTTCAGCAATGTAATATTTTAAAACAATCTCCATTCCTAAAACACAGAAACAGGAGCTTTTTTAAAATTGAGCATTACACACAGAAAAGCCCTGATTTATTTGCTAGATTTCTCTGCTCTGCCTGAACAGATAGCAGACTGGGGAACAGATTTCCTTTCCTGTGAAAATTAAATTAAAAATCGGAGTTTTCAATTTGTTTATTTTCCAGCCTGCAAAGAAATTAATCTAATAATGATAATAATAGTGTGGAAGAGAGGAGGGAATATGAGGCTGCGGTGTCCCAGTCTTTCTCTCTTATTGTTTTTGACCAAGTGAGTTATTTGTGTTTGTGTTTCTTTGTGGTGTGTTTACTTTGATGTGAGCTAGAACATCTTCAGCAGAGAGGCCAAGGTAGTGGTTCCATGATGATGGTGGAGGGGACAGGAGAGAAGAGGAGAATCTCCTTTAGTGGTAGCATTTGTATCAGGTTGATGCAGTACTTGATCTCACTGCCCACTGCTGTACTGCCCATTTGCTTGCCATGTGCTCCTGTCCTCTGTCTCATTGTGGGTAAAACAGCCATGTCTGTGCAGTTAATCAGTATATTAATCTAAGGGAAAAATATTTTTTGTTTTGGGGGTTAGCCTTCCATTGATCTTGCTCTACAACCAACAAACGTTGCTCTATCAACAAGTCCAGTGCAAGAATGGCAGTGGAAATGTGTTGATGGGACCAGAAATGAGGAGGGGAAGGTGAGGAGAGGGGTCTCATCTTTGGGTGGTGAACCAATTAGACTGGGTTACATATCACATAAAATCGCATCACATAATAGTTCATATCTCTGAAAATCAAAGGCCGACTTAAGACAGCAGACTCAGGTTTGTATATACTCTGACTCAGGTAGAGAAAAGACGTAAAGCTGGTGAGATTTGATAGTACAGTTAAGTCAATCTAGTGTCTTAACTGTACGCAACAGACTTTCTGCGCTCCTTTCTTCCTCCCATTCTGACTGCATTTCCACCACTCCCCATGTGCAGTCACTGGTCTGACTCCACACTGAGCTGTGCTGGGGCAGAATAAGTGAAGGCAGAGGCAAAACTGTTTGTTTGTTTATAGATCTACTGTTCTAAACTTGGTCAGAATCAGTCATGGCATGCCTTTGGTTTCTGTTTTCTTCCAACATGGAGGACAAAAGTGTCAGCCTAAGAAGTGAACTGAGTTGTGCTTTATTGCACTAAAGCAGTTGATTTTATTAATTTAAACAACAAAAGAAAAATCAGATGGAAGGATAACTTTCCCTTCACAACTTGCAGAAAGACTGAGTATTTCTAACAGAGCTCCTAGATTTTCAGGGATTGGTGAATAGCCAAGTACATGCTCATGTCTGCCTCTTTACAGTATTTCAGTTTCCTTGTAGCTCTGTCATCATTAAGACCTGGAGGGGATATGTAGTGAACAAATTATGCTATTGTTTGTGCTCAATGAAAGAGATAGTGGTGTCTTAGAAATGTCTCTCAGATATCTTCTCAGGTTTCTTTTCTGCTTTTGTAATTTCTTTTAGGTACTGAGTGTCCTGAAAAGTATTTATTTTGATATAAAATCTCAATAAGTACATCTATGCTTTGCAAATCTCTGACTTTAATAATGTCCCTGTTTTAAGACCGTGCTCTTATAATATGCTGGTTTTGATTTGCTCTAATCCAAGTACCAGCAGAGTGGTATGCAATGTTAAATATCTGCTTAGCTTTAATCTCTGAGGTAACTCTGTTCCTCTTGGAGAACTGTGCCCAGTATTTTATTTATTTTGATAATGTGTGCTATTTGACGGAGTGAATCTCTTGAGTATCTTTGCTGTGATGTTATTTTACCTAGGCTTGTGAATACATTAAATGTGATTTAAATTTGCCCTTTTGCTTTAGCATCTTTTCTTCACCCATGCTGGTCTCTCAGACATTAAAAAATAATTTATGTATTTAATATAATTGTGATCCCTAGGCTTATATATAGTGGGGGATAGCAGCTGAAGAGAAGGTGACAGTTTTGTAAAATTAGATATTTCTAGTCTTTCTAATATTTCTAGTCTTTCTACTTAAAGAGTAAGAAAACTTACTTTTTTCTCCTTAATTAGCCAACGTTACACTCTTCCCATACAGTTGCTTGCTTTTTAATTAAATCAGATATATTGATTTGAGAAATCTCAACAGCACGTTAGTGGTTTTCTGTGTGTGTTTGTGCATACATTACTAAGTCTGATATTATTTGGGACTTTCATGATGAATGTATTTTAATGTTTTTCATCTTTTTTTATAAGGCTATTCTGATGTAACACTGGTGTGTTTGATGAAACAATTGCCTGCATAGAACTGATCTTATCCTACTTAGAAGTTACTTCTTGTTATTTTAACTTACGCTTTGGAAGGAAATTTGTTCTGCTGTAGGCGTGCTAATACATCACAGCAGATAACATTGTGTGAACAACAAGGGAATTTTTGTTTTTCTGCAAAATTGCATTTATTGAACTGAATTAAGAGAGTTCAGGGTCTGCAACTTCCTATCCCAAATCACCTGGCTAGTACTTTGACTCCAGGCAGAAGCTGGAGTTCGTTTTATGAAACATGAAAAAGCTTTTAAACTAATGACTTTGAGGGAAAACATCAGCAAAAGTGGGGACACCTGCTGTTAATAAAAGTGCCTGCACATTCATCAGACTTGCATCCCCAGTAGAGGGAACCGTTGAGTAAAATCCTGACCACTATTGTAGAGATCCTATAGGTGGCAGCAGTCACTGCAATTTAGGAGGTTAACAATGGAAGGATTTATAGGTACGAGAATAAAGATGTCATAGCCAAGCTAATGGGATCTTTATACAGAAAAGTACTCTTCTTTGAAATATGACAAATGAGAAGAATGCCCATTAATTTTTACTTTGCCATTAAGGTTTAAGTTGTTCTCTGTCTATAAGTTATATTTTCAATACTGTTCATAGACAGGTTTTCAGGGAGCCAGAATTTTAATGTCATGCTGTGAAACATCCTTCTTTGAACAGCCAAAGGGAAAGACCTGATGGTGATTAAAAACAAACAAACAAACAAACAAACAAACAAACAAAACTTGTTAATTCTGGTGCTGGGATTAAAAATTCTGTGCTGCCATGTAATCTGTTCTTTGATAATGGTGTAAATTAAACAATGTTACTTTACATTTGAGAAGCCTGGCTGAGCCCAGGTTGCCTTTCTAAACTACATTTATATTTATGTTTGGTGCAATCTTTAATAATACAGTTGTTACACTTCAAGCTCTCTGCGTGAAGAGTCCTCAGAACTGAGGTAGAATATTTACTGACTCATTTTTGCTCTGTAGAGTGAAGGACAGATGCTTGCCATTTCAACTTCATAAACATAAGAGCTTAGTTAAATTATGCCAACTGAACTACTATGTGCTGGTTGTAAGTATTGTGCATACTATGGGCATGTAGCTGTGTTATTTTGATTTTTAACCTAGAAACAAAACAAAACAACACAAAAAATGACCCAATCTTTTACAAGTGACAGGTGAATTGAACTTGATCTTTTTTTTTTTTTTTTTTTTTTTTTCCAAGAGAAATACCAGAGCAAAGCAATGTCATGCCCTGCTGCTGAAAAACAGGTTTTTTTCCTTTATGTTTTTATCATGCAAAGTATTTTTACCCTTTTTTTTTTTTTTTTAATTGTGTTGAAAATCATTGAAGCTCATTGCTTACTTGTTTTAATAAGAAATGAGTATAATCACCTTACCCATTGTATCATTTCAAATAAAGTGGTATGAAGTGGGCTTCCTAATATGACAATGAAACAATAAATAAAAACTGTTTACTCCTGTATCAGTGTGGATCTTTTTTTCTGGATGAATGCATTGCTGTACCCTCCTACATATAAAAATACATTCTCCTTAAATAGAACATTTGTCTACCTAACATTTTTCACAGTTAAATCCTTCACCTGTTCTTTAGGACATACCTATCATGTAGGTGCTATATAATGCTGGAAACTTCCGGGTAATAGTAGTTTGTGCGATATCACTGGAAGATAAAATGTCAAAGACATGTATCAATGAGTCTCCTCTAC
This sequence comes from Nettapus auritus, assembly GCA_011076525.1. Taxonomy (NCBI): domain Eukaryota; kingdom Metazoa; phylum Chordata; class Aves; order Anseriformes; family Anatidae; genus Nettapus; species Nettapus auritus. Next base: position 30,665,660 of record CM021767.1, on the reverse strand, counting down.
AGGTAAGAAAGTAAAAATAAATCTTTTTTGTTCTGTGTTTAACAGTCTTACTGTGCTTTAATGGATGCTTACAATATAATGAAAGTAACAGTTTAAAATGTAACTGCAGATGTTGGATTTTATTTTGATATGCCTTATAGTCCTATGTTAAGTCTATAGAAAATAATATATATATATTTTAGTCTTCTAAAAAGTGTATTTTTAATAGAGAAATACTGCTTGTTACCATATGCACCGAGACACTCAGCTGGTGTGTTTCTAAGCTACAAGTGAGATAATAAATGATTTCATATGGCCTTTGAAGCTCAACTGTTTTCAGTGAACTGTCTAAATAGAATCATTCATCAATCAGGGGCAGAATTAATATATTGCTTTTAAATAGTCCTTAAAACCTCTGAAAAATGTTTTATGGAATGAGACAGCCCCAAAGCAATTTATTAGTCAAATCTTGTTTGACATATTTGTGGCAGTAGCTCTCTTTGGCATACTTCTGTGGGCCGGTTGCATGAATCAGGTGAGCAGGATCAGGACCTCTCCATGGTTTTTGTCTTTTTACAGGCTGTAGCTGTACATATATAGCATTCCTTTCTTGCTGATAGACAAAAGAAAAATATTTTAAGTGTTTGAAATTGTGGATAAAACTTTCCAAATACTCAAAACACTAATTAATTGCTGCACAGCTTTTCATCCATGTTGACAGTGAATAAAACTGACAATATTGTAGTGTTGTTTTCTTAACTCTCATCGATTATTTTCTTAATTCCTCTTCATGTTGTCAATTCTTCATTGCTAAATATTATTCAGTAATTACCCAAGTAAGCAACATTATGTTAATAACAAATTGATTCAGATTTTTTTAACAAAAATTTGATTTATTTTTCTTTAAATTTTTCACTATAATCAGTGACAGCAAACAAAATAGTTGTTGCTGTGTGCTTTGTTCTTTATGTGAATGTCAATCACTCACTTCTCTGCACCTAAGAGAGTTAGTTTTGAGAACTGTAGCATATGACTTGAATTCTGTAGAGCATTAAAAACGTTTCTGAGAGGTGATGAACACTCAGCTTAAGTCAGTGTAAGCAAGTAATTTGGCAAGTGGAAGCAGATCATTAGATCAAAGCAGTCCGTGCTAAGGCTGTATGCCTACGTGGTTGTGGTTTAGTTCAGGGATTTAACCTCAAACTAGTGTTAGTTTAGACCACTGGATGAAGTGCCCCTGCCATAAGTGTGATATGAAATTGTTCAAGGGACCAGTCATTGGGCTGGACCTGTATGTCCCTGTTGCAGTACATTTGATGCACAGCTAGGGTCGAGCTTCCAACTGAGTGTCCTCTGAAAAGTAGAGACACCAAAACTCCTCCATGAAGTGGGCACAAATGCTCTGAGGACAGTTGGAAGATATAATCCGCCTCAAACTAGAGCGCTTATGTAGCTGCAGCCTCAGAATTCCCATTGACCTCAGTGTTCCAGAGGATGGAAAGACTTGGTACTTTGGGAAATATTGGAGGGAAATAATTTATCCTAAATGATTATGAAAATCAGAACGTATTTTGGGCAAAAATTTTTTTTTTTTTTTTTTTTTTTTTTTTTTTTTAGAATTACTTTTAAATTTAACAGGTAAATTTTTGAAAAATTAATATTTTTGTACAGAGATGTTTCAGAAGTAGGTTTAAGCACTATGATTATGTGTGATATATTTTAAATATATAAATCCAGGGAAAGCTCAGGGCACTTTGCAAGAATGCATAAAACTATTTGGTTTATCACTCTATGTTCATTTGGCAATTTTTCACTGCTTCTATTGTATTTTCATAAGGTCTCTTCTCCCCTACCCCGCTTTATATTTTAACCATCAACATCTGTCGTGGATGTTTCATGCATCTCTAATTATTGTCTTTGACTCTATCTTCGTATACAAAGGACAATTTTATTGCAAGAAAGCTGATATGAGTTATTACCTTGCATAAAATGCTCATGGAAATAAGCTGCACAAGGTCATCAGTGAAAGGATATGAGTTTAGTTTGTCTGAACCATGCTCTAGTAAGTGCAGCATGTTTTCAACAGTAAGAGTTCTCCTGTATTAGTGCTTCCACCGTGAAAGAGTCACTTCTTCCTGTCCTCATATGACTTCCTCTACGTTGTCACCCACAGGGGATGTCTCCTGAAGGTGATGTCTCCTGTATAATCTTTTCTTTCAGTTCTGCTGATAAGAAATAAGCTTAACGAGATTAAGGAATAAAATTGAAGTGTTCATTTATTTGGAAAAAAAAAAGTATTGCATTATAAAATATAGATTTTATGCCTCTATCTGTGTAGTAAATGTGTATTAATGCCTGTAAGCACACCCTATGTCTTCATGTTTGTGTCAACTGTGGCTACCATAAAAACATTAGAAAGTCTGTACTGTATCGGATCTCAGGTCTGAAACGGTCTCCTTTTCTAGAGAGGTCATTGGTGATGCTCCAGGAAAGAATATAAAAGACAAAAGGTATGGAGTGCCTTCATCTCAGGCATCCTCATGACTTGTGTAAATTTGTGCTTTAGGAACATCTTCAAGCAAACATGATGCCTGTGTTATTGTCTTTAATAGCTTTTGTGAGGTATCTTTCTTCCATGAATAGTCTGAATACTTTCTGGATTTACTTGCACATCTGAAGGCAGGGAGTTCCTCTTTTTCAACCATGAGTTAAGTAGAAGAGGTAGAAGAGTAGTTTTTCATGTTTCTTTTACTTTGCTGCTATGTAGGTACATTCCTATAATACGGATGAATAACATTCATTCCTATAATACAGATGAATAACAAAAAATACTACAGATTAAAACAATAACATTCAAGTGACATCTCTACAAAGAAATACCACACTTGTGCACACCTTACTCAAATGAGAAATTCTTCCAATCACGAGTATTTATTTCTGACTGTGCTGAGACAGTGTGTATGACCACCGAAAGAAACATTAATTTTCCCAAGAGTATTATGTTTCTTCAGTCCTGCAAATTGCAATTACTGGGACACAGCAGCAGCAGCCCCCAGAACTCAGTGCTTATTATCATCTCTTTGTACCACGGACAGATCCCAGAAAGGTTGAGGATCTGGCTTTCAGAATTCCAGTAAATGCTTTACTCTTTCCTTTTCTTGTTCCTCTTGCAGTACAGTGGGTTCTGAAAGGAATATTTCTTAGGATTCATCCCAAACTGGCATTGGTTAAGGTAGTGGCTAATAATTCAGGAATGCCCTAAAAGAAATATAATGGTAAATATTGTTTATATTTTTATTCAGTTTAGGATCAATATATGTGATTCAAATCTATTTCTTACTTTGTAAACAATACTTTATTTTGCATCCTAATAACATATTGTTATACTTATTTACACAGATTTTCATTTTATGATACTTCTGTTTTTTTTTTTCCTTTTCCCTTTTTGTTTCAAATTTTATTTTATTTTTCAAATATAAATTGCCCAAACAAACCTCTGTACTACTGATTGTTTTATGTGCATCAGTTCTATTTATGTGTTTGTTTAATTATTTTTCTAGAAACAGTTAAAATACTTTAATGCCTATGGCTCAGAACATACTTTTTTACTGTTAGAATTGTCATTGCTCTTGTGGAACAACATCTGTAGTAGTGAGTTACTTGTACTCAAGCAGAAACAGTATTTGGGAATTTAATTTATCATATATTAAAAATAAATTAAAAATAACATTCCATTTGTTCTTTTGACCACTATTTCTTGTTAAATAGGTATCCTTACTGAGCTATATACAAGAAGAAAGTTTTTCCTCAAAATAGTACAATTAATTAGTATGTATATCTTAGCACAACATGTTTTAACAAGGATGATGTTGGATTTGTCTAAACTAATACATATTTGCCAACAAGAGTTTTGTATTGTTGGATTATTTTTTGATGTTTCCTCGGCTCAGTCTGTTCTGAACCACTCTGCTGCTTGCAAATCCTATGTGATGTTTCTTTTGTTTTCCATAAAATGAGCAGTTCTACATCAATAATAATATTTATACAAATAAAGAATCTGGCTGCATGTTATCATCTGCATTGTGAAAAGATGATTTGTTATAATTCTCTCTCCTGTATCTGGAATTTGCTCTGTATAGTTGGAAACTGTAAGTTCTTGATTTAACTTTTATCTATTATATTATTGCTACTTATTTTCTTTATTGCTTCCTGTGATTAACTTAATCTTTAAAGTTATCTTTTTAACTTTATTTATGGGGCTTTAAAAGTCCAGATAAGTCTATCATTTTTCTTTTATACATTGTTGCTAAACTGTCTAAACAAATCTCCTCAGTCTACTAGAACTCTTTTCCTCTTAAAATATGCCATGATACTATTTTATCACATGTTCTATATATGTATCTTTATCATTTATATATGTACCTTTAATTATTTTTCAGCTGAGGTACTGGGGGTAATGATTCTTCTACCTCCTAATTTTCCTGAACAGAGTTGGCCTTCACAGTGGATACAGTCCTTAGTTACGTTCACTTTAAGAGGGCTATGCAATGGGAAGTAGAAGCACATAAAATAGTAGTGAGTATTTAAGGCTCTATTAAGATGCTCCCAAGGAAAATATGTATTATGGCTTTTTTTTTTCTTTTTTCTTTTTTTTTTTTTTTTTTAGTTAAAGTAATAATCAGTTTAAAGGCCAGAACATAATTTAATGTAGAAGATGTTTACTACCACGTACAACAAGTATTTTGTCTTAAATTCAGTAAAGCTTTGCTTAACTAGGTGTTACACATTTTTTTATTAATTTATTATATTTTATTGCTGTAACAAACTTTTTTTTTTTTTTTTTTTTTAATATTCACGTATTGTCTTTGTTGTGGTTGTGTCCATACTAGATAATGGAGCATTTCTATCAGATGAGGGGTAGAGTGAAGTAGATTAAGGTCAAATATATTTCCCTTCTCTTTCAGTTGGTGGTTCCTCAGTGTTTATATCAATCCATGTACTGTAATGAATCATCTTCTGAATTTGATTTCCACTAAGTATTTATCATTTTTTCATTAGACCATGGCAATAATTTTCCATTTTGGAAACCCGTCTTTAGTAACTAGAACAAATGGCAACAACTGGAAAAAATAGTAATTCCATTTTGTCATGGAAAATAGAAGGATCAGTTTTGAAAGTACATTCAACATGAACAGTAGTATCTGAGAGTTAGATATAGCATTATTAATATTGAAATATTAAAAATGTGTTGATTTGGGTTGATCTGTAATATGTTGATCCGGGTTAGTTGTGGCACTGAAATTGACAAATGTATTTGAGGTAAACAATCAAAAATCTGTAAGAAAGTATAAAATTCAAAAATGTGGCATGGGAAGTTACTTGGTTTAAGGGTTAGTAGTGGTATATAAAATAAAGACAAACTCAGAAAAAATAACTGCTGTGTAACTTGATAGAAGTAGAACTGCTGTTTCTGAAATTAAGAATGTTGTCTCACGTAGTTGTCTTCAGCGGAGGGGCTTGTAAGTCTGAAATCTCTCAAAATAATTGATTTGCCTCATAATACATGAACCTAAAAGGGATGCTTTACCAATATTGGCACATGTATAGCCAGAATATTTGGGTCTGGCAATGAGTGAGTCTCTGTAGGTTGCCTTCTCCTGACTCCAAACTTTTTCCAACAGGGAAATTGACAGGGATGATAGGTCTCATGAGTGAAGCATTGGCTTGAGTCTCTGAAGTCTGAAGTTTATTTCTTGGCTCTGCTATTGCATGCTTTTGTAACATTGTGTTAATAATGTGGGGGTGGATTCAGAGACCAATTAAGTTAGTAGTAGCACTTCTATTTGTGTTAGACTGGGTTTTATTTGAACACTTTACTCTTTTTGTTGTACTCCATTTTCTGATCTCTTTGTGAGTTATATTCCTTTCTTTCTCCCTTCTCCTTTCATTTTTCATATTAAACTCTTAAGTCTCATAGGGATTACCCTTTGCTATATGTTTTTATAATTTAAAAAACATTAAGGTGTAGATGAGGCCTCTGTTTTTGTAATAAATGTTGATACTGCAGTTAAATATGGTGCTCTAGTTTGAGTCACTACAAAACATTTCAAAAAATTGGAAGATACACACTGGAACATCTTACGTTTTAGTCTGTATTAAATTTCTGAGTGGCAGCAAGAGTGGGAGCAGAACTGTTCTGTTGCCTATTTTAGGATGTAAATTGGTTTGGAAAAGTGACTGTCTACTTTCCTTCCCTCCAGCCTGAGGTGAAGTGGCTTGCTTATTGAATACTCTTATCCCTCAAAAGCCATGTACACAAGAGTGTACTTGTGATCTCTGCCTGAACTGGAATAGTGATCTACATACTGTTAAAGTGTATTTAGAGTAAATTCTCTCTGGGGTTAATAACCCTTCAACTATTCACTCTGTAGTATAATCTTTTTCAGAACTGCCTTGTAAAAAATGCAAGACCAAAATAGCTTGTTAAACTTGTACTCCAAGGAAATTATTGTCTACTATATTTGAGGATCAAGCATAATATCTGTAGCTTTTTAATCTCTAATTTTCTATTTATTTATTTATTTAGTACAACAGCAGCTTACTCATGTGTCTTAAGCAGGAAGGAAATGCTCATTTTTTTTGCTTGTTCTGTCTACCAAATGGAATATTATGCTGTGAATATTTTCTGCAGCTTGGGACATTATTAAAGCTCGTATTGATTTAGTTCTGTGGTATTCACTTTTAAGCTTTTTTTTTTTTTTTTTTTTTTTTTTTTAATCTTCAAGCATTGTTGTTGCTTTATTTTCTTTATTTTGACATTCTAGTTGTTTATGAAGCAAAACACTTGATAAAACTAATTTCTGGAGCATGTCCTCATGCTTTATTTATTGATAGTTATTCAGCCTGTCCTTTATACATAGAATTGTTAATTTCTAATGGGCTTTTTACAGACACTCGGTCTCCTGAGTACTTTATAAAATTACATTAATTTATTTCACAGTAGTTTTGTAGACAAAGTGCTGCCCTTCTTTCTTTTAAAGCTTTGAAACTTGCACAGAAGCATATTGAATTCCAAAATTTGTGGTAATATTGGCTTTCCTATTCCTAACATTTTTTTTTCCAGACCATCCAGCACCCTTTGCTCTCTTTAAAACCAATTTAAGCTCAGCTGAGTAATATTGTTCTCAGCATATCTGCAAATCTGGAAATGATGGGCTTTCAATTTTTGTACCCAAAAGATGAAAAACATACAGTTAATAACTGCTTTATATACTTACATTCTATCAGACAGGAACTTAATGGAAGATAAAGGAATATAATTTGTTTCTTCAGATACCATTGTCATGTTATAGTAATCCTGCTTCTTACTTCAGTTACTTTATTAATTATTGGGCATCCAACATGGGCAAAGATGTTAACATAGAGTTGTAGGATAATTCAAGCTGGAAGGGACTTCAGGTAGACAACCAGCCCGACTTCCTTCTCAAATCAGGGTCTGGCTGTGGAGGTCAAACTGGGTTACTCTCATAGAATCATAGAATATCCCGAGTTGGAAGGGACCCATAGGATCATCAAGTCCAGCTCTGGTCTTGAAAACCTCCAAGGCTGAAGACTACACAGCTTTTGAGGGCAACTGTTCCAGTGCTTGACTGTCCTCACGGTGAGAAAGTTTTCCTTTTCTATCTGAAGCCTTTCTTGTTTTGATTTATGTCCACTGCCTCCTGTCTTCCTGCTATGCATCACTTTAAAGACCCTGGCTCCATCTGCTTGATAATCTCCTTGTAGGCACTGGATGGCCCCTTACCCTCGTCCTCTCCAGGTTTCTCCCTCAGCCTCTCCTCACGGGGCTTATACTCCAGCCCCCTAACCAATGTGGTAGCTCTCTACTGAACTTGCTTCTGTTCCTCAGTGTCTTTCTGGCATTGCCCAACATTAGGCATAGTGTTCTATATCTGGTCTAACAAGTTCCAGGTAGAAGTTGACAATCCCTCCATTTGATCTATTGGTTATATTCCTGGTGGTACAGCCTGGGATGCTGTTGGTGGCCTCCTTTGCTACCAGGGCACAATGCTGGCTCATGTTCAGTGTGCTGTCCACCAAAACTCTTCAGATTCTTTCCTGCAAAACTGTTTGCCAGCCTGTCAGTCTCCAGCCTGTATTGTTATAAGTGGCTCTTACTTCCCAGGTGCTGGATTTGGCACTTGTCTTCACTGAATGTCATAACATTCCCATTGACCCAGTATTCCAGCCTGTTTTTAATCCGTTGGAAGGGGGGAGTATTTGTATAACATTGTTACGAACTATGGTATTATGTCACAATATGCTTACCAAAAGATTTGTAGGTGTAAGTTATTAACTTTCATTAGACCAACTGATGTGTCTGTATTAAATGGACAACCTTTTAGGAACACAAGCATTCTTCCAAAAAAGAAGCAGCAGCACAATTCAGACAGATATAAATTATAATAAGTGGTTGCTCTGCATTTAATGTAATTATGAGAATTGGGTGAGGCAATCTGAAAGGAAAAGGTAAAAGTGGAAGGGAGAACCTAGCAAGGTGATAGGATCAGTAGACCTCTGGAATACAGAGATAGACCAGTAATGATGTCTTTGAAAAGCTGAAGGACTAGATGGAAATCAGGCACAAGGAAAATTGTAATATACTGTAAAATCGGTATCTTTGCCAAGTTCCTTATTTCTGTTATCCAGGAAAGTTATGAATTTTAAATCCTAAACACTACTTCCAAGATGATCATCAAGAAATTCCTATACATTAAGACCAAGAGATGTGATTTTTTTAATTTTAATTTTTTAATGGTGAAGAATGGTTTCTTGCTGGTAAATAGGTTTTATCAGTTATCAGAGTGAGTATACTCTGATATGCTGTAATTTCTTTGACATATTTTCCATGTTTAAATCACAGTTGTTATTGGAATTTGGTGCATTGCAAGAAGTACAGTGAAGAATATATTACTGATATTCTGCTGATGCTGTGTGGGGAGAATGTGTCACTGTGATTGTGTAAAGCTCCTGGCAAATTTTGCAGTTAATAGTGGGCCTGATCTGCTTCCAGTCTAGTTTTCGCTATTGGCAATTGCATTATGTCAAGAGGAAAATTTGGAAGATGTTATCTTCCTCTGGTTTAAGTTCTTATTTTAAATCATTTTCCAGGTGGGTTTTGATAGGTATCATACGACAAGGAAGGGTGTAAGTTTGGTGAGATTTTCTTTTCATGGTATGATGATAATAGTGGTGTATCTGCTGGTATGATGACCAAAGAAGTGTATCTGCTGTCAAAAAACTGTCCATTTTGGATATGTTTTCTTTAGGTTAGCTCAGTTCAATCCTCTGAGCAAGTTTAGTGATCTCTTGGGGTTAAGTGTCATAGATCTTTTGCTTTATTTTGAAGAATGTCAAATTTTGAAGGTGCAGGTGTGTTGGTTTCCAGAATTGATAGAAAAATATTCCAGAACTGAAAGTTGCAGATTTTGTGTTGATTGTAGTGCCTGTAAAGTTAAAATTGGTGTACAGATATTCTGCAAGTTAGTGGTTCATTCAATGTGCAGTGGAGTTAAGTCATTTATTGTTAAATGGACAATAAAACATTTGGTGGAAGTGAAGGAAAGGATGCTTTCTATCTTCTTTATCATCTCTTTCACTTCCAGTTTGCCATCTGATCACCTTTTATCTGTATTTATTTATTTATTTATTTTCTACTTATCTGCCTGTGCTCATGCAAGGTTCTTCTTGCAAAATGTTTCCTAGCCTCTCATTAATTTTTCATTCCTTTTTGGCTACTGTAGTTCACATTATATGAATTTTCCCTATAATAAATTATTTTATTGTTAGTGTAACCTATCTGTACCTGCAATAAAGGCCATATATACGCCTGTATTATCAACTAACACAAGCCACATCTTGGTTTCTACCTAGCTGTGTACAAATGTATAATGAATTCTTGAATTTTCAACATCTGACACACAAAATCTCTATATAGATATTCCTAAGTATATTATGAATTTAGGCTTTCAAAGGAGGTATGTATAGAAGATTTGTGGTGCAAATATAGAAGCTCAGTACTTATAGATGCTGAATATAATTGAAGTACAGTAGAAGAACCAATGTCATTTACAATTATCAAGAATCTCTTCCTTGAGAGAGAAAGAAACTGCTGGTATGTTTTGGATGATGGTCCAGCAAAATTCCAGTGGGTGCTGTAGTTGTGGTTTTGGCAATTTGGTAAGTGGCAGCATTTTTGTTTCTGAGTGCAACAAGTGTAAATTATTTACTACTTGTAAAGGTGTCTTTCCAGAGCCAATATGGCATCCTTTTTCTCATTGTTAGGCAAATATGAGATGGAAAGTAGTGATGATTGGTGAAAAATATATTTCCAGCTGAAAATGTCTGTCTGTAACCATCCAGTTATTCTACTAAGAAGTGAATGTCATTGTGACAGAATTCTCTGGGGTTAAATTTGAGAGGGAATTAAGTTATGAAATTGGAGGACACGTGAATTCTATTGACAGGAATGATCACAAGCCTAGTATTTAATGAAACTCTCCCCTCTGACCTAAACCATACTAGAAAGATCATATTTTTGATGCTGCTCTTACAGAAATAACGCTACTTAGGCTGGGCCAACCTAAGCTGCTTCCTGCCTTGTGTTTAGGTCAATTCTTTTATTCAAGAATATTTCTACTTTTTTCTGCCTCTGGATCAGCTCTCCTGCACAAGTGAGTGTGAAGTGTTTTCAGAAATTATCGAAATGGGTTAACATGAATTAAATGTTTTAAACAAACTCAGTGAGCCTGTAGCATGAGGCAGTCCATTCAGTTTGAGAACAGACATGGCTTCATGTCTGTTCATTGATATTCCTCTATGCCAGCATCTGTGCTTTTCTTTGCCACACTTAGAAGACCATTGCTACATCAAAACTTTTTTTGCCTTGTTGTTAGTGGGATGCATTTGTTCTATGTCAGCTGCAGATTTGGTACTTGCTTGCCAAGCCTCAGGTAGCTGTCTTTATTCTTACACTTCGGTACTGCTAGCCCTTTATGTTCTTCATTTAGAGTGCTGGGGTCTTGCTACTCACCAGTCATCTGGATGGATGGCTGTGCTTGAATGTATATCAATTTATGTTAAGACAGAAGTCATGCTTGATTTTTTTGGAATAAGTACCAGTAATTTTTTTAACCCTTTTCAGAGAAGGTATTATAAAGAACAAGGGTTTAATCTTGCTAGTTTTTGTGTGATTGCATACAATGTAGGTGGCAGCTTTTCTCGATGACTGCTCTCCTCTTCAACTCCACCCCATGCCCTTGAGGGTTAGAAGACTTCCTGTATATTGGAGCTGTGCAGTTTTTTACCTCATAAAGAATGTATAGCTACTAGTGAAGTCATGTGGTGGGGTCTAGTTCTCTGCGTAGCAGCTGCCGTATAGAAAATTGCTTTCCACATGAAGAATGCTGTGGAGTAGTCAAATCGCACTGTGACAGCTTACCACTGCAATTCTGTGCCAAGAAGACACAGAATTTTAGTATTTTCATCCATTACTTCAATAAAAAAAATTGCTTCAATAAAAAAATAATTTAACAAGCCAAATGACATGGTTTCATACTAGCAGCATTTGCTTAATAAAGATCAAGGATTTCAAACTTTATCATTTGATTTCATTTTTAACACGAGTACCATTTCTTCCATACATTTTATACAAATCTTAAATATGTTTTAACTTGTTACAAAATGAGAAGAAATGTGTTGCATTAAAGTGCATGTCATTTGCTTGTGCATTTGTAGGCACCAGTCATTTTATAGTAATTTTGAGTTATTTTTCTGTCAGTTTGTGTACCTATTCAAAGAGACATATAGAAACCCTCTCTTAGAACAACTCTCTTAGGGCTCTTTCCTGGATGTCAGTAGTGTGAGCAATAGGTGTTGTGTACAGCAAGAATAGGTCATAAAAATGTAAACTTTCAGTCACTTACATGTATTACTGTTCTCTGCTGCTCTGTTACTTTGAAATCCCAGATATGTAATTAGGTTAGGGTGGTTTTCTTTTTCTTTTTGTTTTATTTTGTTTTTCTGTTTCTTATTTTTTATTTATATTAGCCTGGAGACAGAGGCATGGGCCTCTTTTTTTTTTTTTTTTTTTTTTTTTTTTTTTTTCCACTCACTTACATGTAGACTGATTTTTTTTTCTCCTTCTACTGTATCCCAGTTCAACACACACGAGTCTACTTCACTGTGACTAGAAGTTTATTGTGCAAACAGGTCTCTCGTAACAGTGCAAGATTATCAAAATCAAATGGTTGCAGCTAGAAAAATAAAACCTGTTTGTTACTGCAGATGTATTAGCATCATTGTGTTGGCTAGGAAAAGTGCAAACTGGTTAGCAAACAAACGACGTATGGGTATCATTTTAATCTTGGCAACAATGCAGTGTATGAGCTGTTCAGATATGTCATTGTTTTCTTTTATCTTTGTGTCTAACTGTACAAGAAATACAACCTTATAGACTATCACTGCAGCTGCCGTTCCTGTTCTTGGGTCCTTGTTAAAAATAGCTTATAGGCAGAAAATTTGGTAGAATACTGCATCCACCAAAAAAGGTCTTTGTACGACCTGGAGACCTGCATGTTTTGCAATATTCTTCATTTTAGAATATTGTAAATGATCTGTCTGAATTATAGACTGAGTGATCCAAAATTTACTGAACTTGCTTAATATATATATATATTTTTTTTCAGCAGAAAAGTTGAGTGTCTTTTATTTTTGAGTTGAGTGTCTTATTTTTAGCCAGAAGTATGTTTTTATGCTTTTAGGTTAATACCTTTAAAATCTTTAATGTGGCTCTGGATATAGGTTACCTCTTTGGGCTTGTTTAATAATAGCATACTGAGAATTTAGCTATGACCTATCTCTTTGTCATATGTGTGTGAAACATCAGTTGTTGGCACAGGTTCATTTGGAATGACCTTGTGGTACTGCCAGGAGAAAATAAAAAATAAATTTTGACCAATCATACTTTGTTAATTGGATGAACTGTAATCAGATAAATTATCAGTCATATCATAAATATCTAAATGTGCTATAAGAAAAATACTTAATATTTGCCAGGACCCAGTTTGCAGTTTCAATTTAAGATATCAAAATGTTATATATTTTTCTTAAGTTACAGTTTCCTTCTCATCTTATTCTCTATACATCATGGTATTTTGGTGCTGTGAACCCATTCATCTGACTAGACTGTTTCAATCACTATAAGGTGTTTTCTTCAACACCATAATACTAAATTAATTATAGTAACACTATTCCAGTATTACTTGTTTTTCGTATTAAGGCCTTTGGTCATTCTTGTTCGCACCCCCTCTTTTTTTTTTTTTTCCCTGATTCTATGTCATTTTTGACTAGTTTGTTCAGAACTGCATGTAGTTACCAAGACATGAGCTCATTATGGCTTTGCACAGTGACATAATGATGCCCTTTATTATATATATAGATATATATACCCTGAATTTTTCCAGCACTCCTGGGTGAATACCATTTGATCCTTGGGACTTATTTCCAAGATTCATAGGTTGTCTTTATCTGTTATTTATGTCCAATGAGAAGGTAGAAATCTTCTTATGTGGTTTTGTGAGCAGGTTTTTGGCATTACATAGCAATTCTTTTTAATAGATCAGAATGAAAAAGTTACTGAATTTATTCTTATTTGTGTTGGAGAGATGCTCTCAGACCTCAAAAAAAGTAAAAGTTGCTGTGTAGGCTTTTATGTAATTTATACTACTTCTGTTCCATAAATTTCCAATAAATTTTCTACACAGTTAAAATTTAGTATATGTAGATAAACATAGAAAATATTCAAAGAGCCAGCACTGTTAAGACTTGGTGGTAGAAAGGCATAGCATCTGTTTATTGCATGGTTGATGACCCATCCACAGCAGTTAAGTGCAGACTCTTTCCAAACCTCGAGCAGGGAGCCCACCTCTTATTTTTATGTATTTAGTTCATCCTTTAAAATCATGCGAACGAATCATAAACATTGAGGGCATTCACGTTTAGACAAAATGCTGGGCAGTTAGTCCACTGTGAGTTGTCAGATCATCTTAGAAAGTTGTTTTTCATCTTCAGTTTTGAGAACTTCTAAACTGAAGTATAGAGGAAGGGGAAGCTCAGATGAGCTATTGGTTGATGGGTTAAGCATAAAGCATAGGTGTAGACAGGTACTTCTGCAGACTCACAGCAAGGCTTCTGTGGTCAAGAAAATCTGGTCATGCTTGACAAAACAGTCAAAACTCTGCCAAAAACTCAGTCAAAAACTGAGTACTGTACTTGTAATAAGTTTCCATTGAGAAAACTTACCCTTCATTCATACCCTTTCTTTCTTACTTTGACCAGCTACCTTGTATAAAAGTGAATTCCTCTTTTCCTGATGATGTTAGTTTGTTTGATAAGGGCCCACGTTGGATGGCTTTTGAAAGCCCAAATGGACTATGCTGTCTCTTAAGAGACAAATGGGGTTAGACTACCATGTGAAGTAAAAGCAAGGCACAACTAACTGTGCTCCAGTTGAATCAGTTGAAGAAGTGATCCCACTATTTTCAGAAATTCTTGAGAAACAGTGTTGTTGTCAAAGGTTATTTCCAGAATGACTCTTTGATATCAAAAATGCAGTTCTCCACTAGTGCTTTAATTAAAAACATTACTAGCATTGATGACCTTGTGTTTAAAACAACCGTAAAAAAAAATAAACAAATAAGCTCTCTTTTCATAATCTCATAGACCTCGGTAAGGTATTTTTTCTTTTATCAATAACATATAACAAATTGGAAGGGATATGTGTCCTCAGTTATCTTACTGGGTTATTTTATTTCTGACATATTACTCTTAGCTACCTAACTCCCACACAAATCAGAATATGGACTTGGAACGGTAGTTCAGAAGACAGAGTATTTTTTTTTTACTTTTTATTTTTGAGAATGATGAAGGGGAATGAAAGTAGTGATATGTAATACTTGGGGAAATACAATGCCATTTTTCTCCTACTGTTCTCTTGTTAACTTTTTTACTTTCTTCAATTTCTTTTTATATAGAATTTTGTATAGGATATTTTTGTATTTAAAAGCATGCTTTTTTTTTTTTTTTTCCCCTGTGTGGTAATTTTATCGATAATGTAAAATGGATGTGTATGAAAAACTTTTAATGGTATTAAATACTTCAGATGATTTAGCTGACTTAAATCAGCTGGCTGAAAGCTGATAGACATTCATGTCAAATTATTAATCTGAATCAGATAAATGAATGGGTATAATTGTTAAGCCATTAAGTTTTTATCCTTCCTTAGTGGGCAGGTATCTAAGGAGGCTGGTGGTTTCAAGCCCAAAGAACTAAGAAACGGAAAAAGGAAACAAATAAATAAATAAATAAAAATGGTGTGGGTTTTACAAATGGAGATGTATGTGAAAACTATGAATACTGAGGGGAGAAAGTAATAAAAAGGACCTCTGAGTTTCTTAGATTGGATATAATGAAATCTAAGTGAACCTGTTGATTTGATAACTTCCTACAAAATTCAGTAAGACCTTGCTTGTAGTGCAAAATCTGTGTGCTTTTTTTTTTTTTTTTAAACCCTGTGATAAACTCTTCCAGTTGAGTAATAGATTTCTGCTGATTCAGTAAATTGAATTGTATTATTGGCCAATAATTGGTCAATAGCACTAGTTCAGGTATCATGTTTATATGCAGGAGGGGAAAAACAAACAAACAAAATCCAACCACCTTAAAACAAAATATTTCCTGAAAGATAGCTTTTTCTTCTTTTACCATCATTTATATAGTTCAATTAGATGTCCAATAAAGTAGATCCAATAAGTGCTTACCTGCCTTGATTACAGCTGAGTAGTTCATTGGTAATTTTCTTCTTTATGAATAATCAATAACATTTCGAAATAATTGATAAAATAATATGAAATCATATAGCAATAAAAGTTCACTGTATTATTTAAATATGAAAATATATTCCCATGGTGAAGATGATCTTTTCTCAGTGCTCTAGCCATACAACCCAAATCCCGGAAGGCAGGCACTGGAAGAACCACCCAGTGTAGGAGAGGATCAGTTTCAGGACCATCTAATGAACCTGATAGTGCGTAAGTCCATGGGACCTGATGAGTTGCATCTGTGGGTCCTGAGGGAACTGGCAAATGAAGTTACTAAGCCACTATCTGTCATGTTTGAGAAGTCATAGCAGTCTAGAGAAGTTCCCACTGACTGGAAGAGGGGAAGCATAACCCCCAAGGTCACGGAGCAGATCCTTCTGGAAACTCTGCTAAGGCAAGTGGAAAATAAGGAGATGATTGGTGACTGCCAACATGGCTTCACTAAGGGCAAATTGTGCTTGACAAATCTGGTGGCATTCAATGATGGGGTTACAGCATTGGTGCACAGGGGAAGAGTGACTGATGTCATCTACCTGGACTTGTCCAAACCATTTGACACTGTCCTGCATGACATTCTTGTCTCTGAATTGGAAATATATGGATTTGATGGCTGGGTAAGGAATTAGCTGGATGGTTGCAGTTAAGTTGTAGTCAATGTCTTTATGTCCAAATGGGGACCACTGATGCTGGTGTCCCTCAGGAATGCATGGTGTGACCAGCACTGTTTAATATCTTCATTGGTGACATGGATAGTGGGATTGAATGCAACCTCATCAGGTTTGTACAAATAGCTTACTTAGGACAGTTTCCTTCAAGGGAAGCCAGGTTGTGCTTCCTTTTGCATAGACGTCAACTTTTTTTTTTTTTTTTTTTTTTTTTTTTTTTTCCCATAGTAAGGACATTTTGTTTGCCTTTTTTCAGTCACTGTTAACCTTAGTTGCAGTTCTGTCTGATGCAAAAAAAGTGTTATTCTGGACCGATTCTTCTTGACCTGGATAAATTACTTCAGAGACAAATTCTTCAAGCTGTGTGATATGTTACAAGAGAATTGGTTTCTTTATGGTTATCCTAAATATTTAAATATTTAGAGTAAAATCTTTTTAAAAATGTTTTTGCAAGTGTAGCAGATAAAAATAATATTGAAAATATGTCCATATGTTTAAGTAATTAAAAATTTTTACAAAATGTGTCACAAAATAGCATTTGCTGTTGGGTGATTCAACATGCTCTTTGTGACACAAACCTTTATTAAGCCCCTTACACAGATTATCACCAGAAACTGTCCAGTCTTTAGACTCTCTTTGACTGACAGCCAATTGCAAGTATCACAAAACTGTTGTGGACTGAGTGAAATGACATTATTTTATCTCTTACTGAAAACTGGGCTATAAATTGCACTGAAGGGAAGCTATATTATTTTCTCCAAAAAACTCTTTGTCTGAAATTGTACTTCAATCTCTTCAATTGTACTTCAATTGTACTCACTTAACATAAATGTAGATTGTTTTTACAGTTTTAATAGCATTTTCATATGATCTGAAATAGGAGAATAGCATCTTCATCTCCACAGGCACTTATTCCTCTGGACCGAGCTCTTGTGAAATAATCCAAATTTTCTTCAAATCCAGAAGTATAAATTTTTTTTTTTTTTTTTTTTTTTTACTTTTAAAAGGAAGAACTTGCACGACATTAAAATGATATAACAATATAAGATTCTTAATTTCCTACTCTCTAACTCTGGAGTATTATTAGTCTATAGTCTAACATCATATACTACGCAGCAGAATCTTTATTTTTAAATGTGATGTGGTGTATGTTATGTTGAGAAATTGTTCTGTAAAGTAATACTTGATTTTGTGTATGGAACTTTTCTTTCCATTTGAACAAAATATGCTTTCTTTTCTATGTATTCTGATCTTCTAAGTTATTTGCTGGTTCATGATTTTGAATATATCCAAGAATTATTTAGAATTTATACGAAATACAGGAGTGCTTTTTCCTTTTTTTTTTTTTTTTTAAATCCACTTAACTATGGATTCTTCATCTTAAATTCAGGATTGCATTAGACTTTTAGGTCTCTAGTCATAAATCCTATTTGCTGGCCAACTAATATATTTCATATTTTTGTGTGACTGTAATTTGTTGACCATGGCCATATATTGATATTTTTGGGCACTGCTGATGTTTTGTTTGGTTCAATATGTGTACAAATTCAAAGCAGACTCTGACATACAGGCATACTCACAGCAAAGATACAGAGGTAATAAATTTTCACGCTCAGTAAAATTATTATTATTTTTTTTCTATACAAAGTTAGAATCACATTTTTTATCGCTAAAAAAAAAGGCTTTGCTTTAGGAAAATTTCAGTATCTTATATTCAGTATTTGTGATTGGTAGTATTTTGGCATTTGGGATTTAAAGGGAAATTCAGTAGGTCTGACAATATATGCTGAAATATAAATTTTTACATAAAACTAGTTAAGTAGTTGGGTCCCTCACCTAAATGTTCTTTTTTTTTTTTTTTTTTTTTTTTTTTTTTCCCTGTGACTTCTAAATCCTTTGTTTTTATCATGTCCATGTTGTTTGCATATATGAAATCTCAGTTTTCCCAGGTCTTGTGTGTGTCTCTTCTTCTGGACCTGGTGCTTAGAGACATAGTTTATTGGGTTATATTGGTAGTAGGGTGATGGTTGGACCAGGTGATCTTGGAGGTCTTTTCCAACCTTAATGATTCTATGATTCATTTAGATTCCAGACTTACAAATAAATTCATATGTTGAGGGGACCTTTGCAAAACTGCTTTTGTTGTTAAGATTAGAAACATTTTTGTTCTTTCTGTAGAGAAAATTTCTTCAGTGTTGAGGGGTGGAGATGGGGATTGGCTGCTGATAGGGCTTTAGGAATATGAGATGTTCTATATTCCATGAGAAAATATTCTTGATGATGTAGGTTTGTCAAAGAATTCCCTCTGGTCTCTGATAACATATGCATAAGCAACTCATTCTTCATTAATTTATCAGGCAATGTACCATACATATTTCTTCACAGCATTTCTATGAAACAAATGATTCTAAATGTCTAACTGCTTTTTAGTGACTGAAAGGTTTCATGGAGGCCTCTGCTGTTGTTTATATGTATATGGAGAAAATGTCAATATGGTAGTAATTTGAGAAATTTCAACAGTTTCAGCAATAGTCATCTAGAAATTGAATGAGTTTGAAATACAATATCCCAGGGCACCGCTGCATATATAATATATGTGCAGCATATGGTGAGGTCTTTTTCAAAACATTTACATTAAACCTGTCAGGTATTTATGAATAGCAAAAATTAATTTCCCCTAGTTCTGTCATCAGTTAGAGAAATGGATTTCAGCACAGAAGACTGTCAGTGTTTCCTGCATACCAGAACAGCTCACTTCAATGTCATAGAATTACACCAGGTGGCCTGCTAAGAGTCAGCTTAATGTGATTCCAAATGATAGGGTAGAGAATGTGAGGGAAATTAAAATAGTATCATACTTATGATTTAAAAGGAAGTTAATTACAAGGGCTTGTTAATAAACAAAGAAAAATTCAGAATGTATTATCTGTTGTGTAGCGTATCAGTAGTGGATGTGATACCATAAAAAATAAAATTTAACACTGCATAACTTTAGGTTGGCTATGAAATATTTAATTAAGTTGTTGACATGTTTTGCTTATTAATGGATTTTTGTCTTTGGAAAGAATTATTAAAATGGAGGGTTTAGCGTTTATATTTTTGAACAACGCATCTGACAACGCAAACACAGTTGTAGCCTCTTTATTTCTCGTTTGCTTGTCTTGTGCACATACAAACCCATCTGAATGTGGCCAGTGTTTTGAAATAAAAATATTTGCTGTGTTCCTAATGTACTTGATTCTACTGCTCCATGACTGCCAGAGTTCAGAATTCTGAGATTATGAAAATATTTTGTTTATTTTTTAAAAGCTAGTTCATATAATTGAGAAAAGAATTGGCATATTTTGTCTTTATTGAATAAACGTACTCAATACTTATGACCTTATTTTCCAGCTTCTAAATTAAAAACAAAAGGCCTGTAGGCATACTTACTCAGATTTTACTTACTATCTAGGCAGAATAAACAAAAGACACATCTGAGTCTATGCCGCAGTTAAAGGCCTTTCATTGTATTACATAATTTCTTCTAATTTTATTTATTTCACAAATAAGAATCCATTGAACAAAATTCCTTAATTTTTGAACTTTGGTCATACTTTATTTGAAAACAAATGTTAAAGTAGGTGCTGTGTATGAATGAAAGCTTGGCAACAAAATTCAACCTAAGTTATTTGACTTTTCACATCTTTGAAAAACTTAGAAGGAAAAAATCGTTTGGATACTTTTATTCTCTGGGATGTTTCATGCAATTTGCAAATGTTCAAGAAATAGGAAAATGCATGAAGTGAAAGAATATGCAAGAGCAGATTGTATTTCTCTCCTCATATTCACACAAGATACACAATATAAAAATACTTGCCCCCTCCCCTTCCTTTGCCGTGGCGGGGCGGGGGGGCCCCCCCTAAAGAGAGGGGGAAAAATTGAAAGCACAGAACTCCTACAATTATGCAAATTCTTTCAAAAAAAATCTGCTTATGAAAATCCAAAAATATTTATGAATAAATTATTTTATGGGAAGCATCAACTTGAGTGAAAATCTTAATATTCAAGTATACAAAAATGTCTGAATAAACGTGTTTTTTAGTAGGCACCCATTTTAGCAAACCTTGGAAGATAGGTATGCTTTACCAGTTACATCTTTTGTTAGCCATGTGCACTTTATTAAACGTAAATTTTATTAATCTTAAATAGAAAAAATAGACTGAGTATAATGAGGTAAATTGTGCATTATTTTGCTAAACTGGGATGATACAAGTTCTTCCCTGTTGAGTCATGTCTGTGATAGTCAGTGTGTGCATACTTTGGTTTCTATTTGCCAGTTTCACAGATACTTGCTTCTGAAAGTTCATGCTCTTTTAGGATGAGTCATATTTTTAGTATAAATCAGGCAATTTTGGTGAACAACTCAAATTAGAATCTTCTACCTCAGTTTTCAAGGTTTGCTTCAAGCCTGGTACATTATTATTATTTTAATACTCTCTTATACCATGGAAGGGATGAATTAATTAAATGGCTACAGTTTATATAAGTTACAGATTTTTGTTTGTCAGCTGTTAATGTCTTCAAGGTAGCGCTTGCCAAAAGCTTGCTTACTCAACTGAAAATACGTAAGGTTTCCTAAATGTTCCTGGAAGCAACTTGGAAATTTACTTTTAGATAATGCTTCTGAACTGGAAGAGAGGAGCACAGACATTTCTGTGGAATCTGAGTGGTTATTGTACTGAAGTACAGGCTGGAGACTTTTGCCTCAAGTATATTAATGGTTGGTCTACTTCAGTGCACATTAGAGGAAGGTTCTTTGCCTCTGTGATTAACTGCACAGCTGCTTGTGCTTACTCAGGCCGTGTCAATAAAGCACTGACTGGCTAACTTGGAAAGTGATAGTCTTTCAGCCACACAGAGCTGGTTGCTAAGTAATCCCTAAAATATCTGCAGTTCTTCCATAGATTTTCTACCCTGTTCTACCTATGTAGTACTGTGACTCTGAATCCTTGAGAGCTGGTCAGATATGAGGCTTGCTGCCTCCTGTTTTGCCACCCCCCAACCCCTGTCCTTCTCCAGTAGTCCTTGCTCTGTGCCCCCTCCATGATCCATGCTGGCTGGATCCTTCTGTGAGCCAGTTAAATTCCCTAGCAGAAAAATGATTCCTTTTTTTTTTTTTTTTTTTTTTTTTTTTTTTAATTTTTTTACAGATTTGCTTTCTGTTAGTGAGTCAGGTATGTTTGTGGTGGGATGAACATGATGAGCTCCAGAGCCAGTTTAGTAATGGCAGTCATGCAGCTGGGTGCAGGAAGGGAGAAAAGATGAAGGATGTGTTGGGAGGGGAAAGGATCTACTGATTTGTCTCATTCTATCTTACAGAGTTGCACCCTGAAAGAGATACTTGATAATACAATTAA
Organism: Nettapus auritus; assembly: GCA_011076525.1. Lineage (NCBI taxonomy): Eukaryota > Metazoa > Chordata > Aves > Anseriformes > Anatidae > Nettapus > Nettapus auritus. The sequence goes on along the minus strand of CM021767.1, from coordinate 30,643,679 downwards.
GCTGCTCTGAGTTGCTCCTAAAATAGTGTTTCCTGCTCCTCATACTCCCAGCTGTCTCTTCGCCCTCTCCCACTCTTGTTCTGATATTGATGTAAACCCACTGAGAGTCAGTTCAGAGGACTCAATATACAGAAGAATAAATTAAACCCAACAACATAAGGCTCTTAGTTGCCTGTAGCTGTCCATGTGCCTCTATAGACAGAAGTGTGTATTGAAGAGGAGAGAGAAGCAGCACTGCCTCTTTTTGTGGTAGTGTGATCATGGGCTGGTGTTCTTAGATTTTTTTATTTTTTATTTTTAACTATTTTCCAAAATAATTACTATCACTAGAGTAAACTGACTTCCTCAAGAGCTTTCTTGAAGAGAGGGCATTCAAACTGGATGATAAATATTTCTCAAAGAGAAGAGATTCTCTTTAGAGTCATCTTAGGAAAATATTTAACTAATTTTTCTGTCCAAAATCCATTCTAGTATTTCCTTATATTTTTCTACATAAAATTCTCCTAGATCCACTGTAGTTAGAATTGCAGGACACAGCAGATAAAAACTTTTCTCTGTTGAATTTAGAGGCAAAATGTCCATAGATGTCATAGAAGCTAGAACTGTGTCCAACAGCCAACAGTTTTGATGAATGTATTTAAGTCTTGTTGCTACCTATGAATCTGGATTCATTCTGTGGATTTACTTTGTCATTCCTTTTAAATTTCAAGCAATTCCAAAGGAAAGATCTTGTCTGTCCTGATTTCTTCTGGAGCTAGTTTTCCATTAAGAGCTGAATCGTGGGTTCCCAATAAATTTCTTTGTCATTTTAAATAATCACTGTTTTTTTTTTTTTTTTTATATGAAGTTGTGGGTTGTTGAGGCCATTCATTTTCCAGTCTATTATTTACAATTATAATCTTTTATTTATTTTTTCTGTCCTATGTAAGCATCAGATGGCATATTCAGATTTGTGATATGAATTTTGATTTTCTAAAAGAGAACAGAATACAGCATCCTGAGGCATCATCTTCCATAGGTATCTGGGAACACTTTTCTCCTTATAGGCATCCTAACCCTTCAAATATCCAGTTGAATAGAGACTTTTTGGAGACAATTTTAAGAGTGTCCCAGGTGTTGATAAAATGTCTATTTTAATTTTACAGCAACAACAAAAATATATACGGAAAAATCATGTATGGCTGATGTGAAGTGGTTTCAAATTATTGATATTTTTTATAAATATTTATACATTAATTTTAAAGTATTCTGTTTTACCTGGGTGGTTAAAATTCAAAATTTGGTATTACTTGCTTAGAATTTGAAATAATATTTCCTCTATTCAAATCATAATGTCCAGTTTTAGAAATAATAGGCTAAATTATATTGAATGTTCAGTGGCAGGGATTCCCTAAATACGTTTTTTTCCTTGTTAAGTTTCCTGGCTGTATTGTATATGTCATTGTCTTTCCCTTTTAGTTAGGTTTTACCTTAAAAGTCATTTTATCAAATGTTAAACTGATACAATTACCTAATACCAATGTTTCACTCAAAAGAACATGTTGTGAAAGAAGACGGAAGAAATGTCAGTTTTTAATTTAATCTGAAGCTTCTTTCCTCTTCTCTCTTGAGCCCACTTGCAACATTCTGTAGTATTCCTGTGCCGTGATACCAGATTTGTTCCTGGCTGAAGGAAAATTTTAAAATTTTAGTCTGCATGAAATCCCAGTCACATGAGAATAAAGTTCTGAAATATATTTACGTGAAATAAAATGCTGATGGTTACAAAGTGGAAAAAAATAAAAATCTTGGCATTAATTGGAATTCAAGACATTTCTAACAGTTATAGACATAATTTCACCTCGCTTTTTTCTGAACATATAAATTGACATAGACCTATTTAATAATTTTCTTTTTAACATCTTTTAGCTTTTAATAATATAGTATTCATTAGCTTCTTGCATGGTTTGAACACAAATATTTAATATTAATTATTAATACTTAAGACCAACATGATTTCCTGTGTGTGCAAGGTGTGCAATGTGTTTTTGGCCAAGTGCATGTTCAGCATCTGACTTTTAGTCCAAAAAGGTCTTGGTGGGCCTGCAGCTTCAGTTGCCCTTGTCGTGGACATCCCAACATTAAAAACTTATTTTCAGTGGTCAACGTTTTTTTAGTGATGCTTCACTTCTGAGATACACAACGTGCTAGGCTCAGCCTCATTCTGCCATGACCGTTTCCATCATCACAAGTACTTGATCTGTTTCACGTTTTATGGAATCGATAAATCTCATCCCTAAAGAGTCCAGCAGCCCTTTGATTCCTGACCTGACATTTGCTAATGCTATTCCTGATGACCTGCCAGTACGGATCTTCAGAACTGCAGCCTGTGTTTGACAACACTCATAATATGAATCAATATTTAGCATTCAGTAAGTGAGCTGGGGAGTCATTTTATTGCTGCAAAAGGCTACATTGCCCCTGGGCAGCTGTCAGAAATGGGTAGTTATTAATAGCCCTCTCTTTTCGCTTAGCATAGTCAGTAGGGGTCAGCCATGAAATGATTTAATCAGTTTATGATATCTGTGACAAAGAGTGCTTAAAATGTAATCACAAATTTTAAGGAGAAGTGTCCCTGGGCTGTTGTAATGTTTTCCTCATTTAATTTTCTGTGAAGTTGATATGGTACACTATAAGGCTGGCAAAGTAAAAAAATAAATAAAAATAAAAATTAAAAAAAATCCATGTTTAAATCCTTTTTCCTGCTCTTTCTGCGTGTCTGAGTGTAGGCTTTCTTTTTTTTTTGGGGGGGGGGGGGGAGGAGGGGAGGTAAATGTGGGGATAAAAAAGAAGGAGATGATGCTAAAAAAATAAAAAAATAAAAAAAAATTCATTGTCTCGACCCTTTTTGCTTGACTATGGTGACTTTGTGAGAACTTTGACATTGTGAGAACTTCGTGTGGGGTGAGGAATTTCCACATATTTGCAAAGGAGGAGAAACTGTCCTAAACCATCTCCTCTAATCTTCTAGAAACCTCAAAAATAAGAATGCGTTAAATAGAATCCATCTTTGGGCAGCTTAGTTTCAGTGTCACATAGTAAAAGTGACTGTTTTTACCAGAGAAATTCACCACAGGTCTTGCTGAGCTTGGCAGTGTCATAACATTTGCATTATCGCGTTGGTGGGTGATCTGGTCTAGAAACATGCCCTAAATCTGTGAAGTACAAACAAGCTTGAGTCAATGGTAAATATCCCTTTTCTCTTTCACTTTTATCTACACGCCTTATGAACAATTGGTAGAAAGTTTCACTCTGTTTATCTGCGAGTTTCCCATGTTCATCTTGCAATATCCTGAGGCATGTCGAAGTGTAAGAATTCATGTCACTATCCTGTCCTTTTCTTAAGACTATTCCAGTACTATTTCCCTGTCAGTCTTTGCAATGCTTTAAGGAGCAAACCTGACGTTCTCTTCTGTTCTGTAGTAGTTGTTACCCCAGATAGAATACTGAGGCTTTGACTTTGAGAATGATTGTATGAAGTGCATTTGTAATATAGCTCCAAGATGTACACTGTTGGTAATTTCAGATCAAGAAAGCTTTTTTATGAGCAGCTTTGTCTTGGGATATCTTAAAGCACATTTGCAAGCTACCTTATATCCAGGTAGATTTTGTGGGTTCTCTGTGTGTAGAATATTCTATATGGTAGAATATGGTCTTTGTATGGAGTGTTTCCAAATGTTACTTTGCTACTAGCAATAATCACCAAGACCAGGTTTTTTTTTTGTTTGTTTGTTTGTTTTTTTGTTTTTTTCCCTTGTGGATGGCTTGGAGTTTGGAATTTGGTTTAAAACAAATAATCAAAATCAATACATTGCAGAAAAATTTGAGTGTTAATGAATCTGGTACTATGACCAAGGCACCTCATGACAAAGAAAAGTCTTTTCAGACAGTTCCAGATAATTCTAGCTAATTCTCCTCCTAATCGTTGTGGCATTAATTGTAAGATTTTTTTTAATGGAAGATTTTTTATTTTTTTTTCTGATGTTAAGGTGCTTCTAGTATTATCTCAGAGTTAACAGCAGCAGTTATTTCTTTACTTTTTCTAGATGAGTAAAGTACTCTCTGCCTGTTACGTTTTTGAGAACTGATCATTGGAAACAGCCAATGATCGGTACTCTCAGATGAATATGCTACATTTACCCAAGTAAACACTTCTACAGAACACTGTAAGTTTATTGGATGTTACTTGCAGGGTTATTCTGCCAGTAAGTATTATATGTCAGGTTCATATCTTATCTTCTGAAGATGTGAGTCTAATAGTTGCTGCACAGAGCTACCTCTCCTAAGCTCAAACTGCAGCAGTTCGGACTTTTAATTCTGAAGTTATTTCTTTGAAGTTTAAAATGACAGGAAGGATAGAGGTCTACTTATACTAAATGCTTGCACACAACTTTATTAATTTAATAATTGATACTTATTCATTTGGTAGGAGTAAAAAGTGTCAATATTAATATTGGAATCCTGGTTTCTCTTGTAAATGTGAGACAGACTTCAGCAGATGGTGTTGCATGTTCATAACACGGAAGATATGAAGTAAATTTTAGCTGTCATTCTTTGGTAACAAACATTTCTAATCATTCTTTAAGTCAGTATGACTCTTAGTTGGAGTTGACTTTATAGTATTGTGGGTCAAGAGTATATTTGTATGGAAAGTACCTCTAAATATGAATTCGTGATTGAATTGTGGGGCTCTGTTATTTTCTGAAATTTTGAGATGTTTACTTTTGCTGCTCTGGTTAAGATGTCTGATACTTGGGGAATGAAAACTAGTTCTCCTTCTTAAAATTAGAATAGCAATGCCTTGACTTTTCTTTTGCTCTACTATATTTCTCTCATTTTCTTTTTGTGTTCTTTTGCTTAAAGATGGTTTTAAAAAGATGCTATTAAGAAGTGCACTTTTGGATGTGCCCTGGTATATACTCAAAGTCTTTTTGATTGTATTTCAAATTTTCTTGATAGCCATGCCAAATACCATGATTGACTGCTAATTCTATTTCCCAGGAAACATGCTTAGAATTATATTAATATATTAGTAATCTGGAACATGTCTTTTTATTTTATCATAAGATTTTTAAACATTTACTATTAAAACTAGGAGTTCAGTAGCCCGTAAACTTAGACTTGGGACTTACATATCTCCACAACAATTCTAGCACTCATTAAGTGGTTGAGCATCTCCAATGCTCAATGTTTTGTCCATATGCTGCATCTGTATGATTTTGGCATTCTTCTTATATATGACTTAGTCAGTGTTGTGGTACATATCAAGGGTGCATCTACTTTCAAGAAGAGGCAGAAATCTTGCACTGTCTTGCCAAAAAAATCAGAATGACTTCATGTCCTGCATAAGAGTTCTTGCTAATGCAATCCTGCAGGATTTTTTATTTTTTTTTATTTATTTTTTTTTTTCTGAAAAAAAATGTGTATAGTGCTGTTTCTAAAGCATTCGTGAACATTATGGACAATCCATATGGCAGGTAAATCAAATGAAGATGTGCATTTTAACTGCATTGATTACAGAGTACTAAATTTGACCTGAGTTACAATTATTCAGAATGGGACTAGTTATAGGCTGCTTTAGTTGGTGAGTTAAGGTTATTCAGCTTTTTACACAGTGTCTACAGAGGAGCTTAAGGGTTTTTTAAGTAATGTACCTTAATTCACTCCTTTAGTTAGTTCGAATTTATTTCTTATGTAGATGTGCTGTTATTTAGATTGACTTGCATCTTGTGGATCAGAAAAGCTATATTAATTCCTGTAGTATTCAAAATATGTATGTGTATATATGTATGTATATATATGTATATATACACATATATATGTATATATACATATACAATACATATCCAGTAGTCATCTGGTGACAAAATCTGAGTATTCATTAATGTATTCAATTTGGCATAGTATCTTTAGAATTACAAACTTCGTTAGCTTATTATGTCATACCAAAGATGTCTGTAGCTGTAAAATCTGCTGTCAGACACAAACATAAATGAGCATCAGTGCATGGTATCACATGATATTTTAGGTTTAGCTATTGAAATAATTTTGCCCAGCAATTATAGCTGGTGGTGACATTTCTGGGTTTTATGGAAATATAATGAGCCCTAAAAGCTATCCTTTGATTTAAAAACTTTCAACAATTTAAGAACATTGTTTTATTTTGAAAGGATAGTGTCCTTTAATACTCTACTTTATGACAAGATAGTTCCAATTACATCTTTAATAATAGGATTTTACTTGTCTAGTTAACAGAGACAACAGGACTGTTTTCCCTTGAGACTGTGAATGCCATTAGTTATTGTCACAGTGTTGTCATAGATATTTTTTAGTTCCAATTTCACTTTGAGCAGATGGGAAGAATATATCATGTCAACCCCCAAATATTTATGTATATTTTAAAAATCTAGTTGTATTTGAAAGTGAGATATGGTAGAGTGACAATGAACAGAATTGCAAACAGAATTATTTAATATAGAATATTCATCTAGCTTTTATGATAATATTTTCCCATCAATTTCAAGGTTACTGTCTGAATAAGAGTATTATAAGATAATACGTATATTATCTTTATGTGTTAATTTGAGATAATGTAGCATTTGCTACTCATGCAGCTAAACCAAAAATCTAACTTTGCATGGGACTGCAGCCACAGAAAGATACTAGAACATCTGGCCAAAAACGGGCTGTGCATAGGGTTATTCTACCTATAACTAACTGCTCAATAAAGAAGGATCCAGAAACCAAGTTGGAAAAAAGTGAGCTAAGTAGACAAATAGATTATGAAGTAGCTGCATAGGGATGATAATTAAGTTTGCATCACTGAATGTTGTTGCCCAGGTTTTAAGCACATATGAGTAAACTGAGGGGCTGAGGTGGAGTACTAGCTCCTCCAAAAGTTAGGACACCAAGGAGGATGACAAAATACAAGAGTAATTAGAGAAGTAAGAAAACACGTAGTAGAGGCCTAACCTAAGTCAATAGGGAAAAAAATTCTGAGAGATTGTTGTGTTTGGTGTTGAGTATGACTGGCAAGTTAAAGAGGTGGAAAGTAGAGCATTGGGCTTAAGCTTTGGCAGTATGGTCTCTGGAAAACAGTGAGAATCACTGCAGCATAGTGAAGACTGATGTGGAAATTGTCAGAGGAAAGAATTCCCAAGCAAAAATTCTGCCTAATATGTTCGGTTATCTTGTATCTGAAATAGAGAGAGGAAATGTAACAGTCATGGAAAAGGCGAGTGGGGTCAATGTTAAAATCCTATAGAATACACGAGGTGGTATGTATAAATTATTTAAAAAAAAAATCAAAATTAAGTATATATTTTCAACAACATACAGCTTATTTTTCTTTAATTTACCTGTAAAGGTTTTACAGTTTCATCTTGTTATCATCAGGGGCACTGTTCTTCAAAAAAAGATATATATACTCGTTAATTTAGTGTAATGTAACATCAATTCCCAAAGAAGCCAAGCCCATGTGCCACTTATCAAGAATTTTTTGTACAGAGAGAGATTCTTTGTGTGTGATTATTTACATGGAAAAAAAACATAAGATATATGCTGAGACTGTGAACTTTGTGACATACTGAAGTCTCAGAGAATTCTGACATCTTCAGCAAGTGGCAGACATGATATTCAAGTGACTGTAATTGACCAGTGGAGCAGTTGACATTTGACATGCAGTTGACTGAATGACCTAGAAGGTTACATGGGTAGGTAGTACATAAAATCCTTATTTAAAGCTTTCTCTAGTAACTGGAATGGCTGTGACATGAGGCTAAACCACAGATAACTGACTTCTTAAAAAATACATCCAGAAATCTAACCCTCTAGAAAGGTCTGCATTGTATACAGTATTACCTATTAACTTCAAGATATGTCTTGCTTTTGTTCAGGGTATTGCGTGATTAGATTTTTTTTTTAAGTTACAAATACATGATTGGAATTGTATTTCACAGCTAACTCTTGCTACATGGATGAATGACAAGATGGGTTGAACCTTTGTCTTTGTCTCTTTTTTTTTCTCATTTTTCCTTCTGGATTGAGATGATGCATTGCTGTTCAGAATGCCTGCCTGAATGCTACTCTACAGTTATAACACGAAATAGAACTGCTAATAGAAGTATGAGAAATTAGAGGTAGAAAAAACATAGTACTTCATCAGCTCCATCCACCTGACAGTACATCAGGGTTCTGAATTGTTGAATAAGGAGGTTATTCTGAAAGGATTAGATATGACATAATAAATAACATTAAAATTAGTGAACAAGGCTTTTATAGCTTAAAATGACAGGAAGCCTCCATCTAACTTTAATACTGATACAGGAAAAGAGATTTTACATCAGCTTTATGAATACGCTGTTAGTATTTCAATAGCAGCTTCTCCTATATTTCTTACCTACATTATATGGGAAATATTTCAATAAATTCACTTTAGAGAACTCTAACATTACTAGATGAGATGCATTATTTGTGTTTTTGCTATGAATTATTTCTAAGCTAACATCCAGGCCACTGGCTTTGTAAACTTCTTATAGAATTGTTCCATGCATAATTAAACCTTAAATGATCTCAAATATCTTCATCTTTAAAAAATTTAATATTCACAATAATATAATTTTGCTTAAGATTTGCTGCTTTGAAGCTGTATCTTCTTATATGCAAAAATCAACAGGCATTAAATAAAGCATTTTGTGAAGAGTACATCCTATTCATTCTATCCCTGGACCTGTGAATTTATCATGCTAGAATTAGTAGCTGTCTTCAAGTGCTGCAACTCTTCCCTACTATTTTGTTCTTCAGAATTTTATTCTACTCCATACAGGACAACAGCATCTGTGAAGGATCTTTTGTAAGGTATGACCCGTACTAGTGAATAATTAAAACTAGTTTGTTTCATTTGATTTTCTTAAATTGATGAAATTATGAAATAATTTTGTGAGTCAGTACTGAACTGCCTTTCTTTGATATTACTTTAAATTACAGTAGAATTGAAGTCAGAGTAGGACTAATTTAAGTATTTCTTTTTTTTTAAGAGAATGAGAGGAAAAAGACTTGTAGAGCTCTATCAGCTTTTATCTTTTTTGTATGTGGTGTTTTTCAGATAGTTAAGTTCAAGCTTCATTTTAATGTAAATCCAAACCTCCAAATTTCATTATCATCACTAAAGGCTGTTTATTCTGTTTCTGAGAAAAAGGGGGAAAAAAAAAATCATTGCTGTCACCATAATATGAATGATCAAAGAAGAGTAATTGTAACATTTCTTTTAGGAATCCTACCCTCAGTAAGCCCATAGGATTTGTTTACCCTCTCTTACCAACTAACATTTGTACCCATATGTTGAGATGGCAGCATGCCTCCCTCACTAGATAGTATGCCAGTTTCAATAGGATATAGATGCCAAACAATATTTAAATAAGGAACTAGCATAATGCTGAAAATACCATCTGTTCTGTAAAATTTCCCTTATTCTGTGACAGGATTGCCACGCTGAACTTCCATGTGTTAATCACAAATAATGAAATTTGAATACCTGAAGAGCTGAAATGTCTGAGCATCCATGATACCTACAGTTTTATCAAGAAATAAGGAAGCTTTATATTGTATGTTTGGAAGCCTTTTTTGGGGCATCAAAGTACATTAATATGTGTAGAATTATGAAGCAACTCATGGAAGATAATGGCCATGAAGTATGTTAATTAGCCTTCAGGATAAGTATTTGCTGACCATTATGCTTGTTATCATGGGAAGATACACAGATCATTATGCTAAGAACTTCTGTAATGATTCCTTTAGTGAGTTTCATACACAACTGCTCTAGGAGCAAGGTCTCTTCTTTCTGAATTCCTTACTTATAGATTGCATTAATCTTAAATTAGTCAGGAGGCTAAGGTTCAATTCCAATGCAAGGTACTGATTAGGAATCTTCCTAATCGATCAACCAATTGATTTGAAACCTCCATTTCTCACTACGCTATTAGAATCTCTATATACTAAGTCCTCAACCATTTCTGTTTATTGTGCCATATTCATGAACATTTTTTTTTCCAATGCCATGGCTCCATGTGGTGATATCTGAAAAATTACAAATTTCCCAACAAGCAAGTATCTGCATGTATATAATGTATAAAGATATACATGAATACAGCAATATGGCATATTTTAGAAAACACTGACTTTGGTGAACGGTTGCATCTGTCTGTATTAAAACAGATTGAATGTGATTGATCCCAAACTGAAAATAGTTGCTCTGACAAGTGCGTATTTCTTTTGAAGAGAATTGTGTTAAAGAACATTTCTTGTAACTTTCTAGGGTGTGAGAGACTTTGATCATCTTCATTTCAGAAAGGGTAGAAGGATACTCGTTATAACACAATTTTGCATGAGACTTTTCCCCCCCTGAAAAATAGGAAACCCATTGAAAAAGTAGGTTTCTGAGGAACCCATTAGCTTATTCTTGTTGACTTTAATGAGTAATATAATACAACACACCTTTCCCAGCATTACTTTTTGAAGTACTGAAATCTTGTGTTTAAAATAGAACAAATTAGTTTTAGTAAGTATTTAAAACAACTTGAAAGGAACTAAATCTAAGAAAATCAGATTAATTACCTTAATTTGTAAGCAAATAGAGCGTTTTAATGTATCTTTTCTGTTCCATCTAAATCACCTTTATTTTCTGTTTGAAAAAGTTCATTATTTACATTGATTATTCCCTGCTTCCTTAGTGTGTTTCCTACGTTCTGTGACTACATTTCCGTCCAAAAAAGGAAGTTTGCATGTATAGTCGCATGGAGTTTTAATGTAGTCATACTTTGTAATAGTTGTTGGCCCAGAGAGGTTGGTTAGGAAAGGTGTTCTCTTTTGGTTTTAGTTTTGTTTTCCCATTTAGGCTTAGTCTGTATAGCAAATGAACTAAAAAGATCTCTTAAGACCTGTAAGAATTCACTATTTTTTTTTCTTCAAATATATTTTTCTTCATTCTATTATCATAGACAACCTTAATTTTGTCTTTTTATTCTACACCTGGAGCTGAACCTTTTCCAAAGACCAATGCAAATAAAGTCATCTCTTTTCTGCTGAGCTTGATGGAGAAGTCAGGACCTTTATGCTGTCTGTAAATAGTGTTGTGGTTGTGATTAGCTGTAGATATCTGTATCCAACAGAAAGGCATATGAAGGCAATAATGTTAGGCTCTGTTCCACAAGATGACTGTCTCACTATATCTTGCTTCTCTGGGTGTCTGAAAAACACAGCTTGTTGCTCATTTTATCATTTTCCATGAAAAAATGCATTTTTTTCTGTTGAAGGCTAAGTGTATGTTTTGAATACACTTTTTTACATATACACATATTTTATACATATATCCCTATATATGTATAAAGACATACAAAAATGAAAGGAAACATGGCTCTGTGAACCTTAAATCAGTATATATAAGGGTGCTATAGTAATTTTTGTTTTGGAGAAGGTATGTTCCTTCTTGAGAGGAAGTAAATACATATATTTAGTTAAAACATTGCTATCAGAATTGCATACTTTAGTACAGGTTAGATTAATTGGGCTTTGTGGTAGAATCACAGAGTCACAGAATGATTGAGGTTGGAAGGAGGTAACCCCCTTGGTCAAGGAGGGTCACCTACAGCTGGTCGCCCAGGACTACGTCCAGATCACACACAGAGTCACACAGAATAGTCTAGGTTGGAAGAGACCTCCAAGATCATCGAGTCCAACCTCTGACCTAACGCTAACAAATCTTCCACTAAACCATATCCCTAAGCTCTACATCTAAACGTCTTTTAAAGACCTCCAGGGATGGTGACTCCACCACTTCCCTGGGCATCCTATTCCAGTGACTAACAACTCGTTCAGTAAGGAAGTTTTTCCTAATATCCAACCTAAACCTCCCCTGGCACAACTTTAGTCCATTCCCCCTCGTCCTGTCACCAGGCACGTGGGAGAATAGACCAACCCCCACCTCACTACAGCCTCCTTTAAGATACCTGTAGAGTGCAATAAGGTCGCCCCTGAGCCTCCTCTTCTCCAGGCTGAACAATCCCAGCTCCCTCAGCCGCTCCTCGTAAGACTTGTTCTCCAGACCCTTCACCAGCTTCGTAGCCCTTCTCTGGACTTGCTCAAGCACCTCGGTGTCCTTCTTGTAGTGAGGGGCTCAAAACTGAACACAGTACTCGAGATGCGGCCTTACCAGAGCCAAGTACAGGGGAACAATCACTTTCCTGGACCTGCTGGCCATGCTGTTTCTTATGCAAGCCAGGATGCTCTTGGCCTTCTTGGCCGCCTGAGCACACTGCTGGCTCATAGTCAGCCGACTGTCAGCCAATACTCCCAGATCCTTCTCTGACAGGCAGCTTTCTAACCAGCTTTCCTGGCTATCGGGGGAGATCCCAGTTGACTGGCGGCTAGCAAACGTGACGCCCATCTACAAGAAGGGCTGGAGGACTGACCCGGGAAACTACAGGCCTGTCAGTTTGACCTCAGTGCCAGGGAAGCTCATGGAGCAGATTATCTTGAGAGTCATCACGCAGCACTTGCAGGGCAAGCAGGCAATCAGGCCCAGTCAGCATGGGTTTATGAAGGGCAGGTCCTGCTTGACGAACCTGATCTCCCTCTATGACAAAGTAACGCGCTGGGTGGATGAGGGAAAGGCTGTGGATGTGGTCTGCCTTGACTTCAGCAAGGCTTTTGACACCGTTTCCCACAGCATTCTCCTCAGGAAACTGGCTGCTCTTGGCTTGGACTGGCGCACGCTTCGTTGGGTTAGAAACTGGCTGGATGGCCGGGCCCAAAGAGTCGTGGTAAATGGAGTCAAATCCAGTTGGAGGCCGGTCGCTAGTGGCGTTCCCCAGGGTTCGGTGCTGGGGCCAGTCCTCTTTGATATCTTCATCGATGATCTGGACGAGGGCATTGAGTGCACCCTCAGTAAGTTTGCAGATGACACCAAGTTAGGTGCGTGTATTGATCTGCTCGAGGGTAGGAAGGCTCTGCAGGATCTGGATAGGCTGGACCGATGGGCTGAGGTCAACTGCATGAAGTTCAACAAGGCCAAGTGCCGGGTCCTCCACCTGGGGCGCAATAACCCCAAGCAGAGCTACAGGCTGGGAGATGAGTGGTTGGAGAGCTGCCAGGCAGAGAAGGACCTGGGAGTGATGGCTGACAGTTGGCTGACTATGAGCCAGCAGTGTGCTCAGGTGGCCAAGAAGGCCAACAGCATCCTGGCCTGTATAAGAAGCAGTGTGACCAGCAGGGCTAGGGAGGTGATCGTCCCCCTGTACTCGGCTCTGGTGAGGCCGCACCTCGAATACTGTGTTCAGTTTTGGGCCCCTCGCTACCAGAAGGACATGGAGGTGCTTGAGCGAGTCCAGAGAAGGGCGACGAAGCTGGTGAGGGGCCTGGAGAACAAGTCCTACGAGGAGCGGCTGAGGGAGCTGGGATTGTTCAGCCTGGAGAAGAGGAGGCTCAGGGGTGACCTTATCACTCTCTACAGGTACCTCAAAGGAGGCTGTAGCGAGGTGGGGGTTGGTCTGTTCTCCCACGTGCCTGGTGACAGGACGAGGGGGAATGGGCTTAAGTTGCGCCAGGGGAATTTTAGGTTGGATCTTAGGAAGAACTTCTTTACCGAAAGGGTTGTTAGACATTGGAACGCGCTGCCCAGGGAAGTGGTGGAGTCACCATCCCTGGAGGTCTTTAAAAGACGTTTAGATGTAGAGCTTAGGGATATGGTTTAGTGGGGACTATTAGTGTTAGGTCGGAGGTTGGACTCGATGATCTTGAGGTCTCTTCCAACCTAGAAATTCTTTGATTCTGTGATTCTGTGATCTCCCAGCCTGCAGCTCTGTTTGGGGTTCTTGTGCCCCAGGTGCAGAACCCGGCACTTGGCCTTGTTGAACTTCATACCGTTGGCCTCGGCCCATCAGTCCAGCCTATCCAGATCCTCCTGCAGAGCCTTCCTACCCTCGAGCAGGTCGACATGCACCTAACTTGGTGTCATCTGCAAACTTACTGAGGGTGCACTCGATCCCCTCATCTAGATCATCGATTAAGATGTTAAAGAGGACTGGCCCCAGTACCGAGCCCTGGGGGACTCCACTAGTGACTGGCCTCCAACTGGATTTAACTCCATTATTGATGATGAGATGTTTAGAATCATTTTTATAACAGCATGTTATGTTAGTATTAAGTAAATTTGAACCTCAGTTTGAATTGAATTAGTTATTTACTAGATTTATTAGTGTTATTTTCATGGGAATTCTGCTTTTGGAAATTAAATACAGCATATTGTGGTGGTCAGCAACTAAGTGCCCACCCAGCCCATCACTCCCTGCTGAGTGAGCCAGGGAAGAGGAGCAGAAGAGCAATAGAGAGAAAAATCATATGTCAGATAAAGATGGTTTAATAAATCAAGGAAAGAGGAAAAAACAAAACAAAACAAAAAAACAGCTGATGCAAAGTCCCTCACCACATCTCACAAGCAGATGGACAAGCAGATACCCAGCCAGCCTTTCATCAATGACTACCTTTGAAATATCAGATCCTGGTCTTTATTCCTGAGCATGACATAATGTGAGATGGAATATCTCTCTGGTTAGTTTGGGTCAGCTGTCCTGGTTGTGTCACCTTCCAGCCTGTTGTCCACTGCCAGTCCAGTCTACTCATGGGGGTGGGAGGAGGGGTGAGAAAAAGAGAAAGTCTTGATGATGTGCAAGCACTAGTCATTAGTAACTTAAAACATTTGTCTGTTATCAATATTGTTCCAGTCAAAAATTCATAACACAGAACCATATGAGCTGCTATGAACACAGTTAACTTCATCCCTGTTATACATATGTAGGTTGAGTTGAAAACTGTTGCTCAAATTAGAGTTTAAGTAAAGATTAAATTTAAATTGTGAATTTCTCTGTTGCAATAATTCTGGTTGACAAGAAATTGCCATGAAGGGAACAGTAGTGGAAAGAATTGAAGCTCATGTAATGAATGGCTTAGTCATTCATGCACTTATATGGTGCCGATGAAATTAATTTTTCATTTTTGGGATGTGTTGATGTGGCTTGTGCATCCCAATACTTTTTTACCACTGCCTTTCTTGTCTCTCTTCCTCTGGTCCCCAACTATATTTCCTTTTGTTTCTTTCCTCACATGTTTTTCTGCAACCAGTGATCTGCTGTAGTTCTAGCTTTAGGT
Source organism: Nettapus auritus (assembly GCA_011076525.1). NCBI lineage: Eukaryota > Metazoa > Chordata > Aves > Anseriformes > Anatidae > Nettapus > Nettapus auritus. Next base: position 30,628,442 of record CM021767.1, on the reverse strand, counting down.
TTCTGGTTAATTTTTGATCAGTTCTTCAAAAGTGCTGTTTGGCAGGTGTGAAACAAATGCTTGCTGAAAAATATTTGTAAAAATAATCATGCTATTATGATCCATTGGTAACTGTTACAGTACTGACATGCCTCATGCATATCCCATAAGCAATTATTTGCACTATCAGGAAATGAAGAAAAATGGGTTCCTTGTGGACATAATGTACAGAAGTATAATCTCATGGCTGTTTCCTTACTGTTGTGATACAATAAGTGAGTTAGAAATTCTGAATAATTTTTCAAGGAGGCTTAGTGTTTCACTGGTAAACTTTGAGATTTTACAGAAATCCATACCATAACACTGTGACATCATGAATAAATACTGGGAATATGTATATTCCATATTTATAAATACAAAATGAAATGACTAAATTGGCTTGATGCATTTTTTATGAAGAATTAAGGTTTTGTGATCTGTGTAGAAAACAAGATACTATTTCTTATGTTTATTAATCCCTGTGGAGCCAGCCTTTGAAAATATATATTTTCTTGTATGTTTATTGAATGAAGGCTGTTACATTCAGCTTCCTTTTCTGCCTTTTTGGTGGCATCAACATTAAAAACCTAGCTTTCACAAGGACATTTCTGAGGATACATAGCAGACTGCTCCTCAGTAAAATCTATTAGACATATCTTGTAAATACTGGTCAGCTCACATTCTACAAACTCAATTAAGTTGCCAGAGAGGAACTGAAATGTTGAAGGAAGAAAGCAAAATAATTTCAAAAATGTTTGTTAACTTTTAACAAAAAGCCAATTAATAATCTAATTCACAGCTATACCATCCTATCTAATAATTGATAATTTTTGTCTTTGCTCATTGATTTTCTATGTTTAAGGAAAAGGTTTTCTTTTTATTATAGGTCACTGTTTATCTGGGGATTTTAGTATTTTCAGGATTATTCCTATATAAAGTATTAATTCTGATTGATTTTGCTGTAAAATCAGGATCACATAGATGTTTCATTGTTATTTTTTTTTTTTTTAAACTGGATTACTACCATATCAGATATTTTGTCAATGTATTTAGAAACAAGTATCAGCCTTATAAGTAGTTCCCCTTCTCCCTCCCGATATAATGAAGCCCACTTAAATAAATATCTGATATAAAAATAATCCTGTTATAAATGAACAAATGAACTCTATACCAGTCTCACAGAGTTCTATAAGACACTACCTGATAAATATTTGATTAATGAATAATCCAGTTAAATGAATAAAATTTGTGTGCCAAATAGGGAAGTAAATTACAGTCATGGTCAGTCTTGTTATAGGAAAGTTACAGATTAATAAATCTTCTGAGCTGATAATTTATGACCAAGTATGATGAATTTCTCTTTTATTTGATAACAATAAGCCTTTTATAGGAGTAGGTTCAATTAGTTGGTTTGTTTTATTTTTTATTTTTCTAAAATACATTAAAAGGATTTATATCTCTGTCATGTAGTAATGGAAACATTCATAAGAAGTAAGTGCCCGCACTTGTATGGCAGTAAAGCACTAATATTTTAAATTGTAATGTTATATTAGTTCCATTTCATTGCATCTGACTTTCAAATCTTTTAACACCTTTTTGGTTTTATGTCATCCTAAAAAAAAATATCATAGTGATTAGTCTCTTACCCAGTATACGTCATGTGAGGTTCGGTCATTTAGGCTGAAATTCTTTAAACTAACATAGGTATTTTAATGCACATTAGAAATCTTGTTCACTAGTAAAAGAGCATGTTACAGTGTATTTTATCCCCGTGGAATTTAGTTGAAGAGTTTTTCCTCTCAAAGCTAAAATCAAAACATTTGTTTTAAAAAAAATCTGTTTCATATATATGAATGAGTCCGTGAAAAAGCTAACAAATCTTTACTTGTGAAAAGTCATTAAACAGATAAAACCAAAATAAATTAATGAAAGAAGAACTTGTGCCAGTAACAACATATGTCTTTCAATACCTTTTGCAGCTATAGTCCCACTGGACTGAGCCAAATGCCTCACTATCCTAATTTTTGTCACATGGTGGTTGTTAACAAAATGACACAAAATGAACACAGACAAAACGAATAAATGATAATGCAGTGGTCAGACTGTGTTTAGTACTGGTAGGTGAGAAGGTATGAGCAAGTTTTGATGTCTTCAGATCATCGTCTTTATTGGGGAAACAATTAGACCATCAGTCTGGAAATCTAGAGCAAGCAAACACCCATGTGACTACAGACTTGAGAATAATAATAATAATAATAATAAAGTTAAATCTTTAGATGCATCTTCTTTTTGTTATTTAACCTCATTGGAATGGCCATATTGTCCTTTCCTGAAGACCATCTTTAAGATTCAAAATCGTTAGTCTTTTACATATGTAAAGATACTTAAGAGATAAAATCTGAATGAGTGGAAAGGTGGATTTGCATAATGATGTGGAACTGCCATTTGATTTACTTTTAAAGGTTTCTTCATTAATATGGCTATCTAAAGTAGAAGAAAGTGCAAAGAAAGGTGGTTTTATCTGCAGAGAAGTGATCAAAATATATCTTTTTGTGTTCAGATGGCAATACAGTTTATAGTTAGGAATCGTAGTTTTAATACATAATTCATTGTTTCCTCTCCAATAAACCTTTATTTGTTTTTCAAACACATTTCTACTTTATATTTTAAAAACTAATAAAAAAATGCATTTCAGAATACATGCAGTATAGAATGAGCCCTTTCTCCACGAATGTTGTAATAATACAAAAAATCTAAGCATAAATTGCCTGTAAGGTATGTTGGATTTTTAAGGTTAATGATTTGATTCCTGAAAATGAAGTGTTACAGATTTTTATTCTGAAGGTCAGCAAAACTAAATGGAAATTGGGCAAATGGCAGACTTCCTGCCACTCGTAAGCGGGCTGCAAAAGGACATTTCTGCAGTCCTGGCTAGAATGGTTGTCTTATTGGCTGGAGGAGAAGTCATTTCACTTTGGGATCATTTACGGACTTCCTGAATTTCTCATGATTCTTACAATTTTCTTCTTTCTTTTTCTTTTTTTTTTTTTTTTTTTTTTTTGTTGTTGTTGTTGTTGTTGTTGTTTTTGTTTTTTTTTGTTTATTTGATGTCTTCCAATTCATGCTGTTTTATAAGATATTAAAATATGATTTCTGGTTACATTGTAGCTTCCTTTGGATACAAGAAGTAACTTTAAAAAAAAAAAAATTATAAATATGCCCATCTTAATTTTGTGTATGTAGTATGAGGAAAACGTCTGGGACTGTTCTATGTCTCCTTTCTTCTTTGACAGACTACAACAGGGTTTTTGATATGAACTTTACTGATATACTCTGCATGGCAGGTCTTTTTTAAATGAAAAGGCTATTATAGTTCTCTCACTTTCATATCATAACTGGAAACTATCTAAGAGGATGATGGTTATTTCTGGGTTTGAGATGCATTTGTCAAGCTTCTCAATTTTCTCTCTTAGCGTGGCTGAACTTCACTGTATTTTCTGAATTAAGGGCATGATAGCATGCTTAGGGGCAGAAAGGTAGTTTTCTGGCTAGAATATCATTGGTGATTACAAATTAATTATGGGTTCCAGATAAGTTCCTTAGAATCTATGCAAGTCTGGGAGAACATGGCGCTGATCACAATAAACCAGAATGGCTCAGTACTTTTTGTTGCATGAATGGGGAAAATAGAAGGAAATTAATTTTGATTGTGCATAGGAATAAGGGAAGAAAGTATTTCTATTTGTTTCAACTCCATTTCCAGAAATATTTGGACTAGTTTTGTGATAATCACCAGATTTCTGCTGTCCACTCTGATAGTTGCTATTTAAAACCAATACTACATCCATATGGTATAACAATTATTTTTTACTTTACCTTCCCATGGTCTTGCACCATCTTCTGCTTTATTGTAAATAATAACTTCTGTGGTATAATATGACAAGGTCTTTAAGAAAATAAAATTTTAATACCTGAGAAACAATGTGATTATTTAGGGTAATAGATGTACTCAAAAATCTAGTAAATACAATTGGAATTTTCAAGAGTCTAAAGAAGTATTGGTGTTTAACACCCTGGGCTTCTTGTGAAAAACTTGGTTCAAGTAATTTAACCTAGTCATCTTGAATAATGTTGTTGGAATTCTTCTTTCATTTGCTATTAACAGTGGAGGAGTTAGAAGGTTACATTTATCTTATAAATGGAGATTGGCATTATCAAAAGCTTGTCCCATCAGATATAAACTTGGACTGTTATTATAATTAGGAAGTACAGATTAAAGTTTTTTAATGATCATAGTCATTTAGCATGAAAACTCTTAATTTATTATCTAGGGTCTGCTGAAACTATTTTCATTTAATCTTTATATGCACAACTATTTCTGATTTTGCCTGAGAACATAAAATGAATATGTACATATTGAGACTACTGCCTTTTGGTTTTCTAAGTGTATTTTACAGGGTCTGTGTTGTTTATTCTAGTGATAAAGAAAATGCAATGACTTGGTTTACATTGCGAGATTCTGTGACCAAAAATCAAAGAATCATAGAAATCAGTGCTGAAAGGGACCTGAAGAGATCATGTCAGGATGAACCAAAGCAGAATTAATTCTATGTAACCTAATCCCGACAGGTATTTTTATGGAGTGTTCTTAAATATCTACATTCTCCAGCTAACATATTCCAATCCTTCACTATTTTGTTGCTTTAAATGCTTTCCTGATATTTGGTTAGCTCTCCCTTGCACCGGTTTAAGACCATGTGTTGTCCTATTTCCAGTGAACAAACGTGGACAGACTTGTCAGAAATTGCAGTGATATTTTAATTTATTATCATAATTCCCACCTTGACTTTATTTCTATGGAAAAAACATTTGCAAATCAGTCAGTTATTCTGCACAGGTTATATGAAATCCTCAGCCCTTGCAAATCTGGATCAAGATATAGGGAGAAACAAATCTAATATGTCAGTAATTTAATCTTAGAGGTTTGATTTATTTTAATTGTTTCACAGATAAGCAACAGAAGTGCTGGGAAAAGGAACTTGAATTTTAAATTATTCTGCAAATATCATAGAATTTGTTTCATATGCCACGGATTGGTGTAGTAAGGAATGAAAGTGAAACAGTCCAATATGTCTCTAAATATTATTTTTCACCTAAAATGTGCAAAAAGTAGGAAAAGGAATATGTCATCTTTAGAGACATTAATACAGTTAATTCAGATAATTGTCTTGTTTAAAGAAAAAACGTGAAACATCATTTCTTGCCTGTTTTCACTGATCTGTCCATTTTCTTTCATATCCCTGAATGGATTATGATAGTTCACCCAAGTGGTTCTACTTGAAAAAAATATATTCACAATGCTGACAGGCATGAGGAATGATGCCACATGAAGTCAGTTGTTACATTTTCACTTGCAGTTCTAAAAATTATTTTTAATAAGGCAATTCAAGTTGTTTACCTAGATTCATAAAGTATTACTGACTTTGTAAAGAAAGTGATTGAAGTATACATTACATACTCTCATCTAGTTGTGAGACTACTGAATTCATACATAAATTATATTGCAGTTATTTTACTTGGAATATGTATCAGCAGATGAGTCCTGGTCCCTTCTCAGCCTCTCTCCATCTTGTAAGTGTAGGCGTAAGGGTCTGACTGTAAAGCATTAAACTATCAATTGGCATGTTTAGAGAGCAGACCTGTTATCCTAAGCTCAAAACTAGGGACTTCTGCACTTTTCAGCAGGAAGCTGGGTTTTCAGTAGGAAGTTTGGTTTTCATTTGTGGCTCTGTGGTGCTGTACTGGCACTGAATGCTCAGGAAAGACTTTTCTTCCTGCTCTTTTAGCTGGAGGTAAGGTGCTATAGATGCAGCAGCTAGTAGAAAAAGATTGAAAAACTTATTGAGGAAGTTATTTAAATATGGTTATGCATCTATCATGGAAGATCAAGGGATACAGAAAAAAAGTGTAAGTCTATGTTTACATTAGTAAACATGAAGGTAGAAGGAACAAATTTTCTTCTTCATATCATAAGTCATGTTGAGAATGTGGTGGATAAAAGCAGGTTTGAGAAAGGATGGTGCTAAACAACTAACAGAGAAGATAAAATAGGAGGACTTTGGTGTCAGAAATTGCCCACACCTGTTTATCAACAGCAGTGATGGATAATTTAGAAGGTTTATGGCAGTTCTTAAACATTTTTAAATAGAAATAAAATTAAATTTGGTATCATGTCTGATGCGATTTAGAAATTGAAATGACACTGAACGCTGTAATACTGTTAAAACTGCATTGTAGTTTTTTGAAGTGCTGTTTCTGTGCTCTCACTTCTGCTGTTATTATTATTTTTTCTTTAAACAATATCAACTACTATTCATACACTTGGAATTTCTGGCCAGATTAGTGTGGAAGGTTGTGGTACCCACATGTACAAAATAGTATAATAATCTACTATTCTTTTTGGAACAAATTTGTTACACAATGTCAGATGAGTCAGTTTGTTCATGTCAGATATATGAAAGTAATGGAAAGATGCCAAAGTAAAAGCCCAGTAATCCATGCACTGGTGTAATGGAGCAAATGAAATGCAAAGCTCTTGTATGGGTCCAATTTCAGCACCAAATGCTTCCCTGTCAGTCAGCAAAATTGTCCCTGAATAAAAATGAACCCATCTGAGAGGGAAAGGATTTTAATATACATCAAATTCTTTGAATCTCATGTGAGGTAGAAGATGTTCTGAGGAGGAAATGCTGAAAGGGAAATCTTAGTTCGAGCTAAATCATATTGCTGACTGTGAAAGGTTTGGATTTATTCTTACTGTTTGGTATCTCTATCTACTTGGATAGACAGGTGATTTCCCTTAGGCTATGGCAGATCTGACCAATCCATGATTTAAAAGTTTTAGACAGGTAACTTAGAGACTTTTGGAGGCATCTGTGCTTTGCCTGTGAAAGACCTGATTAAAAGTTTAATTCATGAAATGCCAACATCGTATATATCTTTGTAGATATCATAGTTATGATTTGATCTGACTGAAATGTTTTTGGAGAGCTGTGTGGTTGAATGTGCACCTACCCTTTAAAGCTGCCACTGGGAGAACATGTTTTGCTACTGAGATGTCTTCTTGCAGGCTTGAATATAAAATAAGAAATATCGTATTTGTCTTAGGTAGCTTCAAAGTTGAGGCCGCCACAGTTCTACATATTCTTGTTTTATGAAGCCACAGTTTTCTTCACATTTCAGTAGTGTGTTCTACATTTCTCTGTGTTGAGGGCGTAAGAGGCTAACTGGAGTCAGTGTAGCTATTGACAATCAGTCAGGACTAGTTCTCTTAAAAGTTAATGTATTGAGAATGAACTAGCACTTCAGGAAATTAAAAAGTGTAGTATTAAAAGTGATAATCAAGCAAAGCTGCATATGCTTTTGGGTTATGACTAACTGAAGTGCAGATTGAAAGCTCTGAACTGATGCATGTGAAACAAAGAACACAATGCTGAATTCATTTTAATCCTCTGGTTTAAGTGGGTGTGCCTTCTACTTCTGGGTGTAGAAATAATCATACTTGTATCAATCTATATTGTATGACTTTTGTAAGCTGTGAAAATAGTATTTTTCACTAAATTGTTGCTTATTATTGTTCATTTGCGGCCACTAACATAGAAAAATGTTGCAGCTACAATGTCAGAAGAATAGGGACAATTTGATGTTTTCTTTTGATGCTGTTTGTTGATATCTAGACCACTGCAGCTTGATTGCCTAACATTAAACCTATAATAACAGTGCAATCATAGCAGTATCATCATGAATGTCGTTACAATAGAAACAACATTTACACGGCTTCAGAATGGTAATTATCAAACTTTTTGTCATGAAGCGCTTATTTGCTAGCATTGATCTGCCCCGGTCAGTTGTTAGCTCTTCTCATCTGAGGTGTATTGATTGTATAATCAGTAGATAGAGGCTGCGGGCAGATGAAATTCAGTGTTGTTGGGCAAATTATTGTCTGCTTGCCTGTTGACCTGGACCCTGCTGGTTGTACCTTAGACAGTGGTGGGATTATTACTCATTTCAGTGACCCTACTCTGACAGAGAACTCCATATTATTATAAAAGATAAATGGCATCCTTCTTTTCTGTGGATACGGTTGAACGCAGGTGTCAGTGTGTAGTGAAACCAAAAATCTTGTGCAGCAGTGTTCCTTGACTTTCCTTCAATTCTTTTTTTTTTTTTTCTCTTTTTAAATATATGTAAAAAATGTTGCAGAATCACATCATATTTCATGTCATATACAACATTTATACCTACAGATATATGATGTGTAAGTATGATATTTTGCATTGGTAATTCAAGAATTCTACTTTTCAGACAATAAGATATCAATGTCAATATAACTCAAACATAACTTTAGGTTATTGTTGTCTGGTAACAAGGAAGACTAACCACTACATCTAAATATACACCTTTAAAACCTCAGGCCCACTCAAGTGTTGAATAATTTTGGAAAGTTTTCTCTCATTTGTTTTATTTTTTTTTCTTTACCTCGAAAATTGCTATGAAGAAATGAAGTAATAGGTGTATAAATCTGTGTGAAAGCTACACAAGTTATTAGTCAATATAACTTTGTGAGGTATCCGTTTAGTAGAAGTAAATATCCTATGTGGTATTCATATTAGGACTTCTATAAGAGGAAAGGTTATTAGCCTACCCAGTGTTTAAGAAGGAAATTTGCATTACAGTTATTACCAGAGGGAAAGCCCTCCTGACTCAAAAGACAAGATGTAATGTAGAAAACCATGAATACTTTTACATCCCTCAGTAAAGCCAGCTGTGTTTGGCTAATGTACTCTGCTTTCTGGTGGTGACTGTACCATTGTATTGTAAAGGTCAGTCATTACCTATACACTGTATTTAAATCACCTGCTCACAGCAAGTAATTGTATTTGGATGACCAGCAGTTTAATAGTATTAATTGCCCTGAATTCTGTTGAAGCCATGATAAGAATACTGTGCACTTATGCATCAATTTATAACTTCAAAGTGCTGTAAAAACATTAGCTAATTATTGTTATGTTGAAAAATCTATGGATGGTGGTTCTATATAGTTCTGAATATACATTGTGTGACCTTAATTTAATTGCCAGAAACAATGGATTTACCTTTTCATTTAAAAAAAGAAAAAAAAAAAGAAATGCAAAAGGTTTGGATTAAGTGCACAATGATAATGCTTCCATAATCTCTATAATAATTAATAATTGCCCGTGAAAGTGAGCTTTTGCAAAGCAGCATTATATTTAAACTAGATGAAATAATGCTGAAATCAAAAGAAAAAATGCCATTAAAGACTGTGTGAAACTCGTGTAACTTGCTCTGTAGATATAGATCAAGTACAAATATATTGTGGACTGAGAAATTAGATCATATGCCAAATGAAAAATAAAGCAAAATATAGAAAGAAGAAAAGTAAGCATCTTTGGGAAAGGATGGATTGTCTAAAAAAGAGAAAATCTACATTTCAGAAACTACTTTAAAATAATTATAACCTATGTTATGGAATCAAGAAAGCTAATATGGCTGTCATCCACACTTAGGGGTTTATTTTGGATGGCATTTTCGATAAATACATAGTTCCTTCAAGAAAATAAAAACATACATTATTTGTAAGAGTAATAATGGTAACTGGTGGGTATTTTAAATTGTACAAGAAAAGGGCAATTCTTAGCTGGTATCTCAGCAGACTAATTAGAGGGGAGGGTAGCAGTCTTATGACTATATTAATTTTCTTCTGTAGCGATGTTGGTGACTAATATATACTTCTGCAGCATATACGTGTAACTCTTTTTCCGGGGGGTCGTCTTTCTCATTGAAGGCGTAGTTGTGATACAGCAGAGCTCTGTCACATTGGCTCAGAGGTCTGTGAAAAGAAAGTTGTGAGAATGAGCTTTGAGAAAGTCTGTACACTTGTGAGATGTGAAAGGTAAAATCAGAGGCAGGTAAGATTGCTGTGAGAATTACCAGCCAAAGGATTCAGGAAGAGAAGCTGATGACTCAGTAGCACTGAAGGTTTCCTGCCAGACTTGATGTTTGACTGGCTTGCAAGTCCTTGTTATCTATTGTATGTATTAACCAATAAATAACTGATTTGCCCTTTTAGTTGTGTATATCCTGCTTGCAGTCTTTTGCGCACTGTAAAAATGGTGTGAATAAATCCAGAAACTGAGGTTTACAGGGAATTCATGTGTCAACCAATGGCAGTGCTATTGTGTGTTCAATAGTGCCCTTTAATAATCCTTTTCAAGATTATATGCCAAATTTAACCAGCATTTGCTGACTATTTTGCAGATAGTCAACCCCCTAATTTTTGGATTCTTAATGGATTTAGTTCTCAAATTGAGATCTGATTTACAAGGTTCTATGAAGACTGCTTTCTTATATGGTTAAATAATTCTGTTGTTCACAGGAATCTTTGGAGTCCAAACTAACCAAATTAGTTATGTTCAGTGCAAAAGCATGATGAATTTGGCTCACTTTTGGAAGAATGTGGAAACCCTCTGAGAAGATATGTGGAACATGGAAAATGTACAGAATTTTGTGGAATTTTGGGGGGCCTCAGTAATCTCAAAAACCAACTAACCCCTTGCCCCCAAAACCAACCAGCCAACCAACCAAAAAAAACCTGAAATAGTAGCAGAAAACATAACTAAAATGTTTACTTGTGACAGACCACAAAAAAATGCACAGAATCTACCATTTCTTTATCACCAGTATGACACCAAAACATCAGCCTGTTTTACAAGTCAGTAGTCATTTCTGTATCACCAGTATGAAGTCAGAACATCAGCCTGTTTTACGATTTTATTGTTCTTCTCCATATGGGAGAATTTCAAATTTCTTAAGCAAGTGCAGCAAAATACTATCACAGGTTGGTTGATACAGACAATGATATTCTAGGAAAGTTCTCTTAGCAGAGTGAATAAAAGCAATGATAACCTCTCCATTGCTTAGAAGGTATTTGTCAATTGAGTATCTTCTGAAGATGCATGGTACAACAGAAGCTCTATTAGATTTCAGATGTCTCAATTTGTGAATTAAAATTTACTACGTTTTAAGACACTCTTTTTTCAGTGATACTGTATAATTTCTATGGCATCAGTATACTTCACAAAAATTGATAATATTGTCAAAAACTATTAAATCTTCTTTAGTTCAGAATTTTGTCCTCTGGCTCTTCAATTAACTGCAGATTTTTCTTCAAAATAACTCAAGTTTCCGTAACAGAGGTTAGTAAGAGGATAGTGTAACACTTTGAGAAAATCATTTCAGCTCATTTTTTTTTTCTCTCCACCCCTGAAATTTAAACTATTTTGCATTAGATTGGCAGACTGAATGGTTATCCTGTGTCTATCTGGTTGCTTCTTTGAATGCAAAGGTGCAGTGCAGGTACAGAAGGGCAGAAGATACAACTTTCACAGTAGCTCACAGGTATTCTGCATAAGGTTTAGCAAGACACCATGATATTACAGGTTTGTTTGTTTGTTTGTTTAAAGCCAGTGTATCTGGGACAGAAATATAAAATAAAAAGTTATCATACACTACATTTATCCTGTAATATTCAAAACTCTGTTAGCTTTCTTGTACTCTAAACATTTCATATAGGCAAATTATAATTAAAAATAGATTTTGTATTAGTTCTTTTTATTAATAGTTTCTACTAGTTATAGTTTGTACTAGTTCTTGCTGGGTCATTTTATCCGGGAGATCATTTATTGTGGCATTAACATGATGGGTGTCACTAGAATTAAACAGGGAAAAAAAGGTGGTAGTAGAAGTACGATCAAAAAAATCTTCAGACTGGGTTTGTATTTTATGGGCAGCAGAGAGATGTGTCAATTAAAATATTATTGAAGTGAATTGTTCATATTGATCGATTGGATTACTTTTTGATGGATATAAAGTAAGTAGAATGTTCTTTCATATTTTGATGGAGTCCATTGTCAAATATTTTGATTTCAAAATTCTATTTAAAGGTTTTAGGTTTGACAAGATGTAAGTCACATTGCTAATCTCTTGATAGCACTGGAACAGGGAAAAAAAGCAGCATTCAAATCCTTTCAGAGTAGTTGTGGAATTTTTGTAACTATTAATTGCATTCCTTTTGCCATTTTCCATGTTATATTGTATTTTGAACTCAAACGTTGTTTTATAAAGATATCTGTAGCCATGGCTATTGCAGCAATACTTTGCAATGAGCTTTGTTCCACCATGTTTTGTTTGAGATTTGTTCCACTGTATCATGACAAAATCTCAGAAGATTGCTGAGCTGTAGTTTGTTGGAGTTTGGGGGAATGTTTTACGAAATACTGTATTCTTATTTTAGTGTTTATATATATATTTGCCAATATTGGAAACAAGCTGCTGGTTTGAATGGAGCTTTGGTCTGACCCAGAATGACCAAAGAGAACCAGAAGCTGACATGATGAAAGTATGCAAAATACTTAAGCATTTAGCATATTGTGGTAGCTCCTTTGCTATTTTTTTCCCCATCATTTTCTTCCAAATCAATCTTTCCTCCTGAAACGTACAGGTGAAACACAAACCATGTGTATCTTTAGAGCTTTGTTCTGTTTCAGTGTAATAATGCCATAAGAGTTTAGCATGAATTTAAAAAGCTTATGTGTAGTGTATTAGCCTGTTGTAGTTAAAAGACAATACAGAGAGATGCTATATAAGTGTTACAAAATATGTTTGCATATTAGTTTTATTTATACATATTTTATACACTTGCTTGGTTTGCGAGCATATGTGTGTAATAAACAAAAGGACAATAATATGTCTGTGCTGGGACATGAACTATTTACTTAACTATCTGACTCTGGCGAGTGACACTTTTTTTTTCTTCTTCCCTGTGAACATAATTTTTTCCCTTTCCCTGGAATATTTGGATGTTTTTGCTAGGTGGACTATTTGGGTATGATATCTTTTAACAGTTCCATGTTCATCACTGCATTTATGTCTAGTATGAGTCAGCTAACAGTTTCATCTAATTGGAGAAAGTTCAGTAGTGCTTGGGAAGATAATTGGTATTTGTTAGAAAAAAGCTTCATAAAGTATTACTAAATTATAGCTGAAAGGTGAGCTGCAAAGTCTTGAGTGTCACCTGCTTGCTTGTTTTCTTGTATAAGAAAAATCCAAACACTTACTCATTTGTAGCAGAAGAATACAGTTTTGTAACTATTTTTCCTACTTTGCACAGGGAGACCTGTTTTGCCGAGTTTTAATTGGCGTGACAGCATAAAGATGACAATGGCAGCTGTCCTTCTAACCTGTAAACATAATGTGACTAGTGACACCATTCTGAAGCCATTTAAATGTAGCTGATTCCTTTCTTTATGATACTCCATAAGCAAAGTTATAAGGTAATTTATTTTTTTTAAATGAATTCCAACTTCATAGTTTTCTATGACAAAACATTTCACCTTTATTCATCTTTTCACCTAGCAGTACTGACTGAAAGCTGAAGGATCATTTTCCATTTTTCCAGTAACAGCTTAATCCTTCCTATGATTCCAGACAGCACTACCGTGAAAGCTTTTTATTGTATATTGTGGCGATGAGCTGCACACCAGAAAGGGTCAGAACTCTATCAGTGCCTGGCAAGACCTGGTCAAGACTGTGTTAGGCTAAATTGACAGACTCATTTGGATCTGGACACTATTTTACATAGGTATTGGTAGGAATGGAATAGAGTCAGATTTTCAGTGTATTTCTTTCAGTCCTCAGAAAAGGAGAATGAAGTACAAGGTAAGGACTACATCTCATGCCAGAGATATGGGATGTTCTGCCTTTTTTTTTTTTTAAAAAAAAAAATTTTATTATTTTTTTTTCAATGGACAGAGCCCACTTGTTTGTCTGGAATATTGTCGTCTAGAATTGAGGTTACAGATAAGTAAGTGCTTCGAACAGTGAAAGGGAGAAAGTGATTGGTAGACTTGTGCAGGCTCCATGTTCAATTTTAGATACTGAAAGAGCACACAGGTTTGTCTAAATAGTATACAGCAATTAATATGTTATCCTTGGAGAATTTTATAACAGTAATCAGGTAAGCTATGTAGTTAGTTAAAAGACTAATCTGAAGGCTGAATTGCAGTGACAAAAATGAGCTGCTATAAAGTAAAATGTTTTATAAGAGCCTTTAATATACGTTCAGTCATTTTTCATATGAGATGATACAAATTCTCCTCCTGAACGTTCTACATTTTACAGAAGATGGGCAGGGTGGGTACTTGGAAAAAATGTGTTTTAGCCAAATAAATCTGGGGAAAAATGGTAAAAGAAGTTCCATTCAGGGGGCACCAGAAGTCTACTATAGACTTCCCATGTCAGTTGTGTGTATGGGTATAGCTGGAGAGCTGAATGCCACTGGGAGTTATGCTATTGTTGTAGATTGTGCCTTCCCACTTATCAGAATCCCTAACATTTGCTCTCTCTGTTTATGAATGTGATTGCTAACAGGCTTCATCACACTGTCACCGGGTCATCAAGAGATGATGCCATTTGAGATTTATGTACTCTAAGTTTATCAGAAGAGCTGATTATAGAATATAATCTCACTCATTCTGTTCAGATTGAATGGGGAGATAAAAGTGATTCTATTCCTAAGTCATTGATTTTAAAATGCAAACTTGGCAAAACAGAGCTATTTGATGAAGTCAGTTGTGACCTGTAAGTAGAGGAGTTTGGAATTTTTTGAGGTTGAACTTGCAAAACTTATTTGGAATTTATAGCACAAATCAAGGCAAAAGTAGGAGGAGCTTGATGCAGTTTTCAGTCATACAATGCTACTGAATAGGACAGAAAAACAGGGTGAATGACTAATATAAATTTCAGGTCCAAATCTTGTCTGTAGTGAAATTCAGAGAGTTGTGTTATTATAGACCAGATAATCTCAGTCACGTAACTCTTGGAAGAAGTGGCATGTAAAGTTGGAGGTCCGACCAGTATTTTAAACAAATCCACAAAGTTGCTAGGTAGTATTATATGATTGGAGAGTAGCAAATAGAATATTTGTATTTGAGAAAGATCTGAACAACTACATGCTTACTAGCCAATTTTCCATGATGAAAAAAAAATCTTTTAAATTTATACCTTATTAAAGATAGGAACAAAGAACTAGAATAAAATGATCAGTTGTCACAGTGAGGGGGAATACTAGCAAACCCACCAGAGATCAGGACTTAGAGCTACACTGTCGTGAATGGGATCTCATGGTGCTGAATGACTGGTTAATAAAGTTGCGGATTAAATATTGATAAATACAAAGGAACATTTATGGAAAATAATATGTATACTTACTGTTAGGCTCTAAAATAATTAACAGAAAACAACAATCTTAGAATATTTGACTAACATGATTAAAACATTACCAGAATGCTAGGTGGCATTGGAAAAAGCAAACAATATCTGCATTCAGATTGTTGTATTGATAAGTACTTCATAGAGTCTGGTTCTCTCATCTCAGGAGGGGTGAGTATCAATTAAGGCACAGAGAGGAAAACTGTGGATGACCAGAGTAACACAATGTTAACACAATGAGTAACACCATTTGGTGTAAGAGTAATTGGAACAGTTCCGCAGTTTGGGAAAGAGATGAATGATTGGGTATGGTGTAGGAATCTAAATCATGGATGAGAAGGAGGACAGGAAATCCATTTGGTTATTGTAAATCAAGAGGAGGAAGATACCCCTAGTAAAGCCAGCAGGTGGCATGAAATGAAACCGTGGAATTTATTAACACAAGGCATTTTTGAAGCCTGAAAGTGTATATCGATTCAAAATGTGATGGGCAAATCCCCAGAAGAAAAGTCTGTCAGGAATCATTAAAGATATGAACACAAGCTGTGGAACAAGAAGACACTATGCGAGTTTATTGCTATTTTGGCCAGATACAGGAGTGAATATCAGTGTGTACTCATTCTGTTTCTATGCTATTTCATTGATATCCAGTATTGGCTAGTATCACAGACTAGATAAGTCTAGATGAGACCTTGGTCTGACCCAGAGGTAGGTCTGGAATGACTTGGGAGGCTTCCTTCTGTCCTGCAAACCTGTGTTTCACATAATAATTGCATGGTTTGTTTGGTTGTTATTTTTATTTTTTATTTTTTATTTTAAGAAATGTGTTCCTTTGATATCAGATTTAAATTTTATTATCTCTCAATTTCATTGCACATCCTTTTGTTCTTGCATTGATAGAAATGGTGAATAGAACCATATGATAAATATTATCTATATAATTAATTATGTTGTGCATTTTTATTAAGTCTCCACTTGCTTCTCTCATCTCCCAAATACACAGTCTTTTTGCTCTCTATGAGAGGTTTTTGTGTTTCTGATACTTCTTATTGTCACGTCTTAACCTTCTCTAATTAATTTAATGAGATGTTTACGAATACAAATTTCACAAATGGGAGCTTTGAAAATATTTCTACGATAGTTAACCTCGATCAAAACAAAAGAAGTTAGAAGAACAAATATACAACATTAAAATGTGATAAACTGTGTAGGACAATTGAAATTATACTGCCTTAAGAGCACGTGGCTATGAGGGAATTATAATAGTGAAATGAAAGTAGATCACAAAAATCTAATTCAAAGAGCTGAGCAAATAATGGTGTCCGTACTATACAAAAGAAAACAAACAAAAGAACAAACAAAAACAACTCCATTCTATATGGAAGTTTTCTCAATAGGGAAGCCTCTGTGGAAGTGGAATAGGGAGCTTGTATAAGCCCTGACTTGCCTGCTTGTAGTAAAATGGGTATTTTGGGGTGTTAAAAATTAGAACAGTATTGTGACTGGGTTTCTTTGTAAAGCAGGATATGAGAAATCACTTGACTTTTTTATTATTGTTTATTTTTTAAGAACTTTACTGCAATTATAACAGAGGTAATATCAGAACAATAGCCACATTATGACATATGAAAGCAGTCCAGATCAGAGATGTTTCCATCAGCCATATCTATTTGGCTACAAAAAAAACAACAACAACAAAAAAAAACCAACAAACACCCATTTTGAAAATATTGTGATCATTTTAAACAATATTTTTCAATGGATTCTAAATTCTGCTTCCAGTTACTGATAAAAAAAAAAAAAATGTTCCCGTGTCAGAAATTATCTACTGTGGACATATTCCAGCTCTGCACTGGCATAACTGATTACATGAATTGGCCACATAACCAAGTTAGTTTGGAATGCAAACCGTATAGTAATCTACAAAATACTTTCTAATAAGCTACATAAAAACTTTATTTAAAATGGAGTTAAATGTGCTGCTGCATAGAATGGTCTTCTCAGCAAGATGGGTAAGCTCTGATGTCTTTTTTTTTTTGATTCTGTCTGATAATGAGATGAAGACAATTAGACAACATTCCATACCTTATGTAACTTAATGGATCAAGCATTGCTTGATGCAGTAGGGCTTTGTTCCTGACTTTTTCTCCCCAGTCTGTTAACCTGAATCACATGGAGCAGGACCAATTTAGGATTAATTACAGAGCTGCTTGTTTTTTTCCTGATAGAATCACACAGAATATCTTTCAAGAATCATCTCGTCCAATTGCCTGACCCCTTCTGGGCCAACACAAAGTTAAAGCATGTTATTAAGGGCATTTTGCAAATGCCTCTTGAACAATGACAAGCTAGGGGCATCAACTACCTCTCTAGGCAGCCTGATCCAATGTTTGATCACTTCACTTTAAAGAATTTTCCCTATGCCCAGTCTGAACTTTCCTTGGTGCTGCTTTGCGCCGCTGTTCTCTTGTGTTCTATCATTGATTACCAGGGAGAAGAGACCAGCACCTCCATCTCTGCTTCCTCTTCTTAAGAAGCTGTAGAGAGAATTTTGCCAGTCCTGGAATTAGGACTCTAAATATAAGAGCCCTTTAAATGTAAAATACTGAGAAGATTGAAACAGGGTGAAGATTTAATCTCAGACCAATTTTAAGTGGTACACTTCACTACATCGTGGTTGTTTCCTCTGGCATTTTCCATACTGCAGGCCTACCAGAGGGCAATAGCTTTTGGAAATTTTATATTGGCTGAGTTTTTCTGGAATAAGTTAAGGGAAGACCAATGTGGTAGTGGTGGTTTTCTTTTTCCTTTTCTTTTCGCCTGCTATATGGTTTGGGTTTATTATTCCCTTGTTGTTTCATTAGAAGGCTGTAGTACTTCTGTGCTGCGGAGCAAGATTTTTCCAGATGTTTGTGGAAAGGCCAGTTGCTGTGCTTAAGTAAGGTCCTGGGAATTAGAATACCTCCATGTCATGTGCTAACCAAAATACTGAGTAATGGCCTGGCTAGAAAAGAGGAAAGGTTTTGAGTCCCTAGAAAGGAAAGTTCAATTAATAGTTTGAGTAAGACATTTGGTAAGATTGGTTTAAGTAGCAAAATCTGCAGGTCTATATACTAGCTAGTAAAAGAGGTAGGAGTCTGAGACAGCGTCAAGGACAGAAACAGCCTTTCCCAGAAGAGTGACTCCCGGGCTGTTGTCTTCTCAGAACATTGAGCAGAACTTTGGGTACCTGAGTGTCGGTGTTCCTCTGCTCTCAGCGGATATCTGAAATCCACTGACTAGCACAGAACTTAGTACAGGTGGATTGTGCATGTTTTTTTGTTTGTTTGTTTGTTTGTTTTTCAGTGGCAGTAGTCTATGTTGTGAACTTAAAAAAAATCAGTTATATTTGCCTTTTTGTTTTTGAGAACTTAAGAGTTTTTAAACTCTAGTGTTTAAAAGATTAGAAATGTTATATTCTATTCACTTACTAGATATTAACTCAACGTTTCAGTTATATGTGTTGGAGTACTATTTTTATTAATATACACATGTATTATGCTTTTACCACAAGACCCCTCTCTCTCATTCAATCTACACAGTAACAGAGATCAGTGAATGAGCAGCTATTCATGTTTTCTCTTATTCTTATTGGTCAATATGTGACCCACATGTGGTGTTCACATTCAATCATTACATTGAATTCAAAACTATTAATTTCTCCATAGGCTTTCTTTCCATTGTAGCTATCATTAGCATCTGAATGCCTCACAAACTGTAATTAATTAATTTTCACAAAGCCCCTGTGAGGTGAGATGACATTATTAAAAGAGGAATAAGCCATGGAGAAAAGTGCCAGCCTATATTTTGAATGCCCAAGTTGACATGTATGCTGTGTGTTTTTTTTTTCAACCTACCTAGCGTTCCACAACTTTATTTTTTCTTTGTATAGCTTCTTCTTATTTAGCTACAAGTACCCAGCAACTGCAAATCAGGCCACAGATACACACTTTAAGAAGATAAATTGTTCATTGTAAAGCAGTACATTGAGTAATATCATTTACCAACAATCACGCAGGCATCAACACAATCCATTGTTCAAAAATGGTACCTAGCTACCTTAACATTTTCTCATAATTTCCTTCGTCAGTATCTACACACCACTGAACTTGTGCAGAGAGAGATCCCATGGATATTAGTGGTCTTTTTTACAGAGCCTTCAAGTTCAGAGTCCTCAGGGCAGAAATAAGCTCTCACATGTTTCATGTGTTAGAAAACCAACACAATTCTGGCCCTCCAATAAAATGAGAGCAGTGATTAACTTAGAACATGAAAATGGTATGCATTTACATGAAAAATATCAAGTGTTTCCCAAAGACGGAAGCCATGCAGGCCACTTCTGACCTCCAGAAATGGAAGTACGGAATGGAAAACCTCATTGCAACTGGAGAAGTCCTAAAGATATTTTGTTTCTTTGTCACGTCAGTCTTTCCATGCATATTACTCCTTCGTGTGTGTGTCTGTGTGTGTGTCTGTGTGTGTCTGTGTGAGTGTGTAGGTGCAGAGGTTCTCTGGCAACTCCTGCTGAAAGTGCAGCTGATGTAGTCCGGTTGACTGAACCCACTGAACAGACATGTAAAGGGCTGGAGTTACCAAGCTGAACTTTTTGAGCAGTACTTGTTAGAGTCTAATGTATGATTTTTTTTAGGGTATTCTGTGAGCATTTAAAAATGGGAGTGATGTTTACCTTTTTCCAGCCACTAGGCACTTTTCCTGACTGCCATGACTTTTCATATATGGTGGAGATAAGCTTGGCAACCAAATCAACCAGTTCTCTCAGGGCCATGGGATACATCTTATCAGGCCCCAAAGACTTGTACCTGTTCAGTTTCATTAGGTGGTCTTGAACCTGTTCTTCACTTAAAATGGGAGGGACTTTGTTCCCCAACCCCTACTAAGAGGTTCAGGGACTCGATACTGAAGTAGATACTGAAGATACTGAAGGAGTTAATGAATGTGATACTGAAGTAGCTTTAGTTAGCATGCAATTCTTGTTTTATATTCTGCTAGCCTGGGGATCCATAGGCTAATATTTTCCTTTCTTAGAGAGTAATAACTAATGAGAGTGTAAACCCTATCCAAGTGTTTTCTAGAATCAGTCTTTTTTAACAAACCAGAAAATATTAGGGACATATTTAGTTTAGTTGAAGATACGGATCCAAATCTCCCAGCTGCTTGGAAATGTCATGTCACTTTCTAGTTTATTTTTACTTCTTTAAATGAATGCATGAAGGACACTAGGTTAAACAAAGCATGACAATCAAAGGATATGCTGCTTACCTTGTGTATCTCTGAGGGGTTCAGTCATTTTCTGAGAGATTGATGGCCCATTCCAAACAAGATCTGATGGTTCAGTCTGTCAGATTTGCTTACATGTGATTTTTCCTTCAGTTATTTATTAACAAGTTCTAGACCTTTAATTACATGCTTTGTTTATTCACATCCTTTTCTTGTTTATTGTAAGACATCTGGGTAAGGTATCTCAACTAGTACTTGATCATTAAGAATAAATCTTACACAGAAAATGGCCTCTTTCAGGTGACTTAATCCGAAAGTTCTGTGGGGTTTGGAAAAATATCAGAAATATTCACTTTTTACCACGCAACTCCATATAGAATTTTAAAAATATGTATCTTTATATTTATGTATTATATGAACTATTTAAAAGGAACATATGAATAAAAGTACACTAGTGGGTCTTTTCCCAACACAGTTCATTTGCCTATAATTTTCTTTTTGGAGCTTTGTAAAGCTTTTGTGGAGCTTGGTCATAGTCTCCGATTAAGTGGATCTGCATTTCAAGAACATTTCTCAAACAGAGGGGAAGATGTTTATACTTGAAATTCTAAATTTTATTTCCAGGCAACATAAGTATTTATGTTCTTGCATAAGCAAATAGGTAGGAACAAATTATATTACTGGACTGTCACTATAGTAGATCTGTATGCTATTAGCAGGCAGAAAATTAAGAAAATGGTAGAGCATACACAGAAGATTAAAGCAAAAGTTACATGTGGGTGGTGAAAGGCCTTTCTGGATGAGGCCTTTCTGATTCTAAGAAAAGCAGTGAGTCAAATTTAAGTTTAACAAAAGCACTGTACTATAACTAAAATGTTTCTTTTAATCTTATTTTAGCTTTCTGGCATGTAATATTTATATATGGTTGTAACTGTTAAACTCATTTTAATGGATGAATTTTTATTTGAAAGTAAAAAAAGATGTTCAGCGCTGCAAGCAGCAGGTGTTTTTAATCTTTAATAGGTCACCTTCCTCAGTGCAAGCAGGCAAGCTGTTATTGATCAAAGAGGTTTTGTTGGGTAGCTCTCAGATTATTGAGTGACAAACTTTATTGAATTTGACTTAACAGAAGTCAGAAGACAGCTGAAGCATAAGAGCTTGCACTACCATCAGAGTCATTTTACGACAGCCAGGGAGCAAAGCTCAGAGATGGATACTGAGCTCTTTGCTGGCCCTTGGAGATTAACTGAACAGCCTTCCTACCAATTCCCAGGCCTGTCAGCAGAACCAATTAGATTTTCAACCAGTAGACAAGAAGGGTGGCACTTGGGGACCTTTTTGCTTTAGGTCGAAGGCTTTTCAGACTGCGATGAGATGACATTGATGATGACACGTTGAGCATTGGTTGGTTTTAAGACAAGTTAAATTAGCAGTCTTGAAATGATTCCAACTGTCTCCTGACTTCTCACTGTTGCCATATTCAGTGGATCCTGTCAGGAGCAGGTTGATGACTTAATAGTCTTTCTTGAGTGGATTTGAGCACTTTGGCTGTGTGTTTATGTGTAGTTGTCATGCTTAAAATATTCATATAAAGGTTTGAAATATTTATTTGAAGGAGCCTTCTGCAGAGTTCAGCAGTATGGCTCTCAGCGATTCTGCCTAGTTTTTTTTTTTTTTTTTTTTTTTTTCTTTTTTTTCTTTTCTTTTTGCTGTTCTAAGCAGTTGTTGCTAAAAACTGTCTTTAACTACATTTGATCTGTGTAAAGTGATGTTGTTTCTTGTGGCTATTGATAACATAAAGCACTTAGGAAGTTTAAGAGTTTATTCAGCATTTGATTTCCAAAGCTCCGGATGGCAAGTTCCGATCCCACCTGTACAAACAGTACAATGGTTTTGAGACCATTTAAGATTAGGAAAGGTGTATTCAGCTTGTACAGTCTTGTAAACATTTTGTAATCTTTGATTCTAATCCAAATGGGTTGTGATAGATACAGAAAAAGGGGCAGAGGAGACAGGGACAGGAATTAAGATGAAGTCTGCAACAATTAAAATGCCTTAGGCTATTGAAGCAAGTGAACAGGATATCATGAAGTTGTTCTTCTAAAACTATGTGATACTTCAGAAACATTTTGTAGTGGATTGGCTGCTACTCTGTTGTAAAAGGAGCTGTAGAAATTAAAGCAAAGCAAGCTAGCTGACTTTAAATTTATACCTTAACATAAACAAAATCCTAACAGTAACTAGAAATAAATTGAAACTGTCAACATGTAGGTTTTAAAATTAGCATGCCTGTAACTTTTAAGATTTGCTAATATTAAATACTCAGCATTTAAAAATTATGGCTAGATTTTTTTCTTTCTGAATACCTAATGTTAAACTCCTACCTCTAAATCTATGTTTATTCACCAGATTAGGTTCTTAACCTGTATTTAGAACCTGATGTCAAGCATTCATTTAAAAAATGTTGGTGCTATTTCTTTGAATTTTAAATTCTCAACTACTATTTTCTCTCAGTAAGAATTCTTCATCTTTTTTAAAGATGGTGATTTAAAAGAAAAAAATAAATGAGCAAACACCTGCAGTTTTTAGACATTATTCTAAGAACCACAAGCAGGATAACCTGCAGGAGACCGACTGCTGTTTAAAAATATATCAACTCTAATACTCTAAGCAACAATATTATTTTTTTCATAAGAAATATTCCTGTTTGTCATAGCAGCACAAAGTGATTGTACATAGATTAGGGAAAAAACATCCTACAAGGGAAGGAAAGGTGGTCTGTTACACATCTATCTACTATGGTAAAACCAAATGTTGTGTTGCATGTCTGAGTTTTAAAATTTACTATTAGTATCATCCATTTTATATCCTAATCTGACTTTTGCAGTACTTTGTGCCCTGCTGTAATGAGCACTGATCCCCAAACTGATGTGATCAAAGTCAGAGTTAGGCAGTCAGTGATGAGCATAGGTTTGAAAATCAGTGACTTGCAGGATGGTCATGGGACAGAGTATCATCTCTCTGTGCCTTAGTTTTTCTGCTTTAAACAGGTGTAAGTCAATTGTAAATATTTGAAGTGAAAGATGATATAAAGATCACTTATTTACCTAATATGTACTATATTCTGCATCTGTAAGGTATTTTCCAGTTTAGGAGATAAATAACAAGTATTACTTTTAAATATATATATATATATATATATATGGAAATTTTGGCCACAAGAAGAAAAGTGTGGGGTAGTTTTTTATATTGTTTCACTCACTTCCAAAAAATACTTTAAAGATTATTTGCCAGGTCCTGGGTATAACCTTGCATTCCCTGTTGGTCTATTAAGTTTAGAATATATTAGAATGACTTTTGAAAAACAAAATAAAACATTGTTTTTGAGGAGAGGAGATGCATCCTGTGCCATTGCAGCTAACATCTGAAGCCGCAATGTTAGTTGTAAATAAGAAAACTGCCCATATATAAGAGTAGATGACCACTCTTGTCTCCTGATTATGAAGAAGGGGAATGGGACCGTAGAATTGAATTGACTGAGCTAATCCCACCTTCCAGTGAAAGTGCTAAGAACAGTGAGTTTTTCTGGGGCTCTTCTTACTGGACCATGCCTTCCAATGTATTCACACCTTTGTGGAACTTTTGTGTCTGTGTTTAAGACTGAGACTGGGAATTTCCTAAGTTCTCCCTTTGAAGAAAATCAGAACATCTTAAAAAGTTGTAATGAAGTTGTCAGTAATGTACAAGCCACCAAAATACTTGGCAGTTACTGTCTCACTATTGACAAATTCATGCTTGATTTTTTTGTTAGTTTTAGCTTCCAGCCAATGAATCTGGTTAAAACTTTCTTTCCAACTAGAAACCTCTGTTACCAATTTTCTCCCCATGTAGGTGCATGTACATTCTCAGTGGGCACCCTCCTCACCTTCTGTTTTGGAAGCAAAATTAATAAATCTCCTTTAACTTTTCCCTTTAAACAGTTCTTCAGTAAATTCTGTAGTTCCTCTCTGAAACTTCTAGAATTGCAGAAATCAGACCTGATCTATTATTTACTACAGCCATATTAGCTAGGAAGTAAACCTGATGTCTTAACTGCATGTAATATACGCTGCTATTCATCCAAGGAGTATGGTAACCCTTTGGACAACCAAGTCTTCCATTGTAGAAGCATTAGCAAAATCCTTTGTTCTTAGATTTGTGAGTTTACATTTGGTGGTATTAAACCATAAACTGCTTGCATGCATCCTGATTATCAAGAAATTCTGACTGCACTGTACCATTGAACTGTCTTTATGATTATCACCTACATCAGTTTTTATGCTATCTGCAAATTTTATTTGTAATGATTTTATGTGTCTAAGATAAAAGACAGAAGGTCAAAAATATGCCAGGCCAGGATCTCAGGAGAAATGATGCTCTTGATAGTAAATTCCATTTTGACACCTTAGTAGTAGTTGTTTTTGCTATGCCGAATTTCTATCAGTATAATATTAGAATTTGTTGTTTTACAGGATCTTTATCAGCAAACTCTTTATCAGCTGGAATCACAGACTTTTCAAAAAATAAAAATCAAATTGAAAAGATGAATTCAAAAGATCTGCTGTCCATAAACCTTCAACTCCTTAATCAAAATCTTGTAATGGCCATTGGTTTTCATTCAGTGTTAAGTTAAAAGTCAGCATTAACAATGCAAGAAACTACTATGCTATTACAAAACTCCTAGCTACAAGTTAGCCATTTATATGCACTGATAGAAAAAAATCTGGCCATAGTAGCTGTTGTTTAGTATCTTCCTAACATACTGTTGAAAAAGTACTTTTGATCACTTGATCAGAACAGGTTATCCTGCTTTATTTTTCAAATGCAGAAAATAATTATTTATTGAACTTTTCAACCTTTTCTGCATGATTTGTGATGGCTACAATTTATAGATCCTTTGTTGTTTCTAGTAGGTCTTGAAAATCATTTAAATTATCCTTATATCTTCCAGCAATTGATTTCTTTTTGCATCTGTTTGCTTCTCACATAAACTTGATACATTTCCTAGCTTCAGTATCTAGTTCTTTAAATACCATTTTTAAACTAGTGTAGTTTTTTCATAAATCTGGAAAAATGGTTTTATGGGCATTAGAAACAAGAATCCTAGCCAATTTTCATTTCCTTTGAGAATTTCTATGTTCAGTTTCTTTTCCCACTCTGATTTAGCTTAGAACCATTTTCACACTGTGAAACTGGTCTTTTAAAAACATCAAATCTGTATTATAAGTTTGGGTTGTATACCATCTTTTCTTGTAGCAAATGTGTTGACACATGATAGCTTGACTCTAAATTGCCTCTGATTTTTTATTTCCCCAACAAATCTCTCTTTTTCTCTCAAGATGAGGTTTAACATATCACTTTACTTTGTTGACTCTCAATGATTTTCCAATTAAGACATTTCAATGTGATTTTAGAAATTCCATAAATATTTTAGAACTAGCAGTTTAATGTTCTTGACACATGTCACAGAATCACAGAATCACAGAATCACGTCACTTGATGTCAGTCCCTAATGAGAAGACATAATTTTTTTCTCTCCTTCACCTTAGTGATAGGAGCTTATGGGGATTAGTTGTCCTGTTCTCCTGTGGGACTTTGTTGACTGTTGCAGACAATGGCAAAGACCCCCTTAGCCCTTTGTTCCATACTACTTATTCTCCATATCATTCTTGCCAATGATATAGGAAATGCTGGTATTGATTTCAAAGAAAAAAAACGTACTTCTTATTCACAGAACAACATTAATCTAAAGTGGATGAGCATATAGAATAGCAGTGTCGTAATGCATTGGAATCAGTTTTCTTGCTCAGTACGTAAAGAGGTAACAGTGGCTTGGAGTGGAGATCCCTTCAACCATACATTAAAAACTAATAATTCTTTCATTTGTGATGATTGATAAGGTTGTATACTTTCTGCCCAGACATTGCTATCTATTTAAAGTCTTCCTTAATTGTTTTTATATGTTTATGTGTATTGGAAGAAAGAGGTTAATTGATATTAAATAAGTGTGTTTGAAGCACAGGATATAATAGTATACTCTTACATATTGATCTTTTAAATCTTGAGCTATGCTATGTGAAGGGATGAAGTAAGACCAGTGTCATATTGGCACTCTTCTTTGGTTCCCTTCAATCACAAATAGGACCTCTCAACAACTTTTAATCTGATTTAACGCTTGTGACTAGTGACCAAAACGCTAGACAGCCACTTGTGTTCTACTTGTTTTACTACTGATCTTCACTAGCAATCAAGAAGAGGGAACTGACACATTTATGGCCTGTGGCAAAAGCTAGGCAATTAGGAGAATCAGTATTGGATTACATCATCTTAAAGCAGATTTCTTGTGAGTGAACCAAGTTAATTTTCACACCCTGGATATCACAACAGTTTTAATCTTTTAGTAACATCTTGTGTAAAAATTAATCATCAGTTTGGCTGGATTATTTTTGACAACCAGGAAAACATCATGAAAAGCCATTTTTGTGCAGTTTTTTGATATGCGGAAGATATGTCATAAGTCCTTTTCTGAAAAAATATGCTTCCATTTTGCTTCACCATTTGCACAGTTTAATCACAGTGGATTCAGTAAATTAGCATGGAACTCTCAGTCTCTCTATATTATTAAAAATATTTGGTGCTTAAGGATAGCACAAAGAATCTGGCAGACACTTTTCAATAAGAAAGGCCCCCCAATCCTTGGCTTCAGGAACATTCAGCTTCAAGAGACAGAGGAAGGGGTTACATCATATAGAAAGCTGTTGAAGACACTCCTTATGTAGAACTTTCATTTTATTTTGAAAGTTAAAAACACAGTGTATTTATTTATTTACTTATTTTTTTTTTCCTCTGCTTTTGTTACTTTGGGCTGCATAGATGTATTAAATATAGCATAAATAATTGGCAGGGAGAATTTCATTGATAAAGATGTTCTTTACCAGAGTAAAGGTAATGCATGTCATCAAGGTGCCCCTTCTATCACCTCATATGGTCATATGAGGGACAGTACTAATTTGGCAGGCAAAACTCTTCCACATCTGTCCCCCTTTGGGGCTGGATGATTTCCCTGAATTCCTGTCTGTATGAGTTGGCATTAGCTTGGACTAGCTACTGAGCTTACGTCAATTTTATCTAAGCCTGGCAAGACACTGTTAAATCTGTAAGCACAGAGAAATCACTTTTAAATTGGTATTTCCTATGAAATTTTAGTATGCATTTGCAAAAGATATCGTTTGCAGTGATGTTTATACAGCATTTCACAAAATCGAGTAAGTAAATTGAGAGGCTCATGTGTACATTTTTAGTGTATGTAAGCAAAATAAAATGCAGTATATATGTTACACCATGCATGCTATTTTGATTAAAAAGCAATTTTCTGGTTACTGATAAAATATTGGCTGTATGCCAGAACAACAATTTAATGTGAGACCCAATGGGGGATGATTAAGGCTATGA
This sequence comes from Nettapus auritus, assembly GCA_011076525.1. Lineage (NCBI taxonomy): Eukaryota > Metazoa > Chordata > Aves > Anseriformes > Anatidae > Nettapus > Nettapus auritus. The sequence goes on along the minus strand of CM021767.1, from coordinate 30,600,308 downwards.
GCTCATAGCAGTGTAGCCTTCCATTCAGTGCATAAAAAAAATATTATCCTTAATAGACTGTTGTTTATAGGCAACTAGCTTTCTCTAAAGCGTTCAATTAATACATGGAAATTATCTACAAATAGATAAGTCTAAGAGATCACCTGTAGACACTTTGTTGTTTTGTTTTGATGGAAACAGTAACTATAAAGTTGTCAATACAAATGCTAAAATTACCATCCAAATCACCAAAAAGGACAGATTTTAAAACAGGAGATTGCTGTTGTCCCTACTCTTCCCCCACAAAAAGTGCTATCCATGGACTAGTACATTTGCTAGGAGAAACAAACTACTTGCTGGATTTTTGCTAGGCTTCCCAGAGACAGTTTAGAAGATAACTTAGCTAAGCAAAATTTTTGTGCACAGTAAAGATTTTTTCAGTAGTCTTACTAATGTTGAAGACTTCAGCTTAGCAAGTAAGCTGTTTAAGTAAGTTTAAGTAAGCTGTAAACTGGGTATAGATCTCCCAGTCTTGTCTACTTAGTCCCAAGCACTGTGGAATGCAACAGTAAAATGATAAAGCAACTATTGGAAAAAGGACAAGGAATCAAACTCTGCTTAAAGCTGGTACATTACAAAAGCAACATTTATGAGACAACAATTCACAACCTGTTGACATTGTTGACAAAGAATATTAAAAGCTGAGATATAAAATGGTATTATAGAAGCCTAGATTCTTATATATTTGTAGGGAAGAAAATATGGCAATGTGTAATTATCAACAGATGACTTGGGGTCATGGGAGCTGCCAATTCTTCATGAGACGAAAGTTAATGTTTGAAAATAGCTGTGGAGTGATGCAAGATACACTTTGATTACATGAAATTGTCAAATGTGTGGGAAGAGTGTTTTTCTACTGGGGGCTTGGTATGAACTTGGAAAGAGTTATAATAGAGGAAGTGGGCAGGTGTTGTTTGTCCTGGAAGCTATAGTAAAAGAATAAGTACTAGAAACTTATTTCTCGCTGAGAATATCAAGGTAGTTTCAGTGATTAAAGATCCTTACTTAAAAATGTAAGTGTGTGGTGACACTACCAATGGTGAATAGGAACCTGCTGACTGTAGGCAAGGATTATGAAGTGCATATGCAAGGTCTGTCGTAGGACTAGTAAAATAGAGAAGAAAATCAGAAAAATGGACTGTGCAGCAATCAGCAGTATGAAGACCTTAAGTCTGGGAATCACTCTGACTGAGAAGAGTTAGATTCAAACATATGGAGCCTATATTAATTTTATAAGGGGAATGGTATACCCTGGAAAAAAAAATCATTGCACAGCAGCTCCCCTCTTCAATTATAAATATTCCTCCCTATCAACAATTCTCCCATGTCTGCATTTAGCAAAAGCTCTTTCCATCAGTATTGCTGGAGAAGGTTTTACTTTAATCACACCAGTTCGTAATTAACATGTAAACAACCACAATGCTTCACATAGAAGACACTGGCCTTTATTCCATGCTGTATTTATTTTGCCATTTTCTGTATCTTAAATCAAAGTATTTTATGGTCATGATTCACTGAAGTAGAGTGATAAAATCCCGAATATGGCTTTAAGATTTCTTTGACATGCGTGGGTTGTAGTTGATCTTTATAAGCAGTCAGCTCATCTTTCAGGAATTTTGATTTACTAATAAAACATCTGTATAATAGTAAATTATGTTGTTTGATTACTTAAGGTCTAATCAGTGTGCAAGCTATTAGCCATAAAAGAAAGCAAGCTACATTTCTGACAATTGTCAGTTTTTCAAAGGACATTCAATGAAGGGTTTCATCATGAGCAGTTAAGGTTTACGATAATGAAACAACAGATGTAGTATGTAACACTGAGCAAAATGTCTAGGACAAAATGTATGGATATATGCCATCTTTTACATAGGCAGCTAGTGATAAGACATGGGAGAACAGTTTTAAAGAGGGAAGATTTAGATTAGATGTTAGGAAGAAATTCTTTACTATGGTGGTGGTGAGGCACTGGAACAGGTTGCCCAGAGAAGTTGTGGATGCCTCATCCGTGGAGGTGTTCAAGGCCAAGTTGGATGAGTCCCTTGGCAACCTGATCTAGTGGGTGGTATCCCTGCCCATGGCAGGGGAGTTGGAACGAGGTGATTTTTAAGGTGCTTTCCAACCCAACCCATTCTATGTTATTAACTGTACTGGCATGGACAGAAATGGCATTTCTCTCTACAGCCATATAAAAACCTTATCACTATTTGCAGTTTTTCAGTCATATCATACTATACTAATTTCTATTGTATCAGTAAAATACAGAAGTGTTAGTGTATCCACTCAGGATTATATAAAAAATTATTACCATTGAAGTGTCGCAAAACTGTTCAAAACAACAAATATTTCTGGACTGTATCAACCTTATGAATGGCTAATGTAAAACTGATAAACAGAAAATGTTTATCATTTTCCAGTGAACAAACAGCAGCAAAAACAAATCTTTTAGGGCAGAGTAATTTTTCTGTATTAAAGTGTGATTTAAATAAGGAGCAATTAAATTGCCCACAGGCTTCCTACTTTAAGAACAGATTCAGAGGTATCTTAATTCACTTTCATTGCCTTTTCCTAAAAGTGAAAACTTCTGGAGCTATTTTCTTTACTTAGCCATACCTTCACAAGGACTCTAATGTTGGGATGAGAAAGTCATTCTGGTTTGGGTAAATCTGATATATCATCCTGCAAAGACAAAAATGTCTTCATGGAGAAAGACATTCAAATAAATTTCCAAGATTGAGAGTTTTGAAGGTGAGGGGTGTGAGGAGCTTCCAGAAGATGACTAACCAAAGTCAGATCACTAAACTGTTGAAAAAACATAAGAAGTAATACTTCATTCATTCCATAGAAAAAAGATGCTGCAGCAACATTGAGAAGGAGCTTACACAGAATCTGCATAAACACTGGTCACATACCCTGTATCCACTGTACTGGAATAAGTAGTTACATTGTTTGTCAAACATGTACTTTTCCTTGCCTTTGCAGTAGTCTTGGTTTTCCTGAAAGCTAAACCACTGAAAAGTTGCAAATACTAAAACTGTACCATTCTCTCAACCAAAAGTTAATGACCAATAACATTTAAGCAACTTGTATGCAACACAAATTTTCAGGTGTTCATAAATGACATCTCTAGATACAACCTATTATTCTCAGAATTGCCTTGCTTAGGCTTTGTGTGTCTCCTTTGAAATGTCAGTACTTTTGTTATGGGGAATGATATATCCATTTACTCTTGCAGCGGTTCTGTTGTGGTTGTAGTCTAACTAATACCTTCCCAAAGAAATCAGCTCTTATCTGCCTTCTCTCTGGAACTTGGAGAAGATATCATAGTCTGTAGGAAATAAGGTTAGAAGTGAGCTCCAAAGGTCATCTAATCTATCCCCATTACCTTGATATCACCTCCAGGGAGTATGGCAATGGCATATACTCCTTTCTTATATTGTAATTCTTCCCTGCTTCATGAATTACTGCTGACAGAAAAGCTCTTTTTTTTTTTTAAAAAAAAAAAAAAACAAAAACTGTGCAGGTGTTATTATTCCTTGTACTTTATTATTATTATTACTTATTTGTTTGTTTATTTTAGAGGGAAAAATCAAAAGTGTTTCTTGTTATCTGGTTTTGGTTATCTGTTTGTAGAAAGAACCATTTCTGGATCAGTCCATTCTATTCTCAGTAATATTTCTGAAGAAGAACAATTCAAAAAGGGGAGGAAGCCCTAACTGTAAAGCCCAGAAATTTCTCATCAAAATATTCAGCATTAGAAATTACAGGAATGACAGATGGAATTCTCTGTGGAAACAGTTTTGGTGAAATTTCTATTTTGGAAGAGAGACAAAGGCTTCTATTTGTCTGTTATATCAAAAAGTCTCTTTTGAAAATTTTTCAAATTTCAAAATTTCATCTTCAAAACTAATCTTTACTTCAAAATTTAACATTATGAACAAATTAATTAAAATTGCTATGCTGTGCTTTAGAATATTTAAATAAAAATTTCTATTATTTGAATTCTTTTAGTAGTTGTTGTTTTCCTTCTTTAGATTGTCAGCATGGGACAGTTTTAGGCCAGAATCTATACTGGGATGTTTACCATAATTAGAAAAATATCCAAAGGCTGTGGAGGAATTTAAGGTCGAAAAGATCATTGATACGCTGGAGAATGTGAAGAAAATATTAGTTGTTTCCTAATGGGTCTGTCCAGAAAATAACGGTTGAAATCACCTGTCATATCTGCTTTATTATAAGATAGATTTAAATTTCTACATACTTCAGTTTAGGTGGCTGATTTATTAGAATTTATTTATTAGAATTTTATTTATTTTGTTATTCTTAGAATTTATTTTGAGACTTTATTGGGTAGCCATTCATAAATAGCTAGATTTATATATGTCAAGATGTAGGCAGCTAAGAATGGAGATACTTTGGAAAATGTAGTTCTTTAACAGAAAATAAGTAAACAAAACATGCTTCAATATGCAGAAGTGACTTTTTCAATCTCAAATTTATATTAGGATGCTCTTTTCCTCTGTCTTTACCCTCATCATTTCAGGCTTTAAAAGATTGTTAAGACCACTGACAGTCTGTCTCAAGGAGAGATAAACATCCATAAAGCTTTGAAAACCATCCTATAGAGCCATGGTGTATCCCTCTCTCATCTCCTTCTCTGATCTATTGAAATACAACCTTTGAGTGAATCTGAAGTGAGTATATTGTAATTCTTCAGACATTTCTGAGAAGTTAATTTTGTCCACAATCTGTAATGTGTTTTTGTTTGAAAATTTGCAAAAGAAATTAATTTTAGTAACTGTAAGGAAGGTGTAATTGACCTCCCTTTCTAGATCAAACTAAAACCAGTATATCACAACTCAAAAGGCTTCTTCTAATAGCTAAATGGTTCTTTTGCACACTGAAGAGCATAGAGTATGAAAATTGCATATTTTATTTTGTTGATGTTTTAAATTAAAATTTGCTGGCCTTGCTTTTGAAGTAATCACAATATTTTCTTGCTATAATTCCATATTCAGTGAGACTGAATGAAAAAGTTGTATGGTATCACTTTATACAGTTACCCTTTAATCTGTCTTTCTTGGCAAGTAAATGCAACTTCTAAATGTAATTGGTATTATTATATGCACTGAACAACTTTATGTTGAGATTCATGTTATATCACATTTTCCATTTAGTATAGTTAATTTTATGTCTATATTGTAATTATTACTTGATTCCTTCTCTGACAAAAGTTTGACTAATCTCGAACTTTCAGCCATATCTCCTAGCAGAAAATACTCTTTTTTTTTTACACATATTCTACCTACTTCATATTAAAATGAATGTGAGTTTATTCAGTGTTCATATATATGAAAGGAAACAACCAAGATTTTGTGCATGTTTCCAATAAACACACATGATTATTGTTGTTATACTGTAGCTTGACTTAAGAAGCCTGTCCTAAAGTAGAAGAAAACATTTGCTCTTTCGATGTTTCTCTAGTAATTGAGCTACAGGGCTTCTAAAGGGTATCTAGTTACTAAGCAGGGAAGAGATGAGTTTACACATGATCCCAATAGATCCTAGACATATGTTCATCAGCTTCTGCCACAGAAAGTTGTACAGTAGGGCATTTCATTTCCCTTCTGGTGATTTTGTATACAATACTGGGTGAAATTATATAGTCACAGAATGGGTCAGATTTGATCCTGCCAAACAGGATCACCTAGAGCATGTTGCACAGGCAGGTTCAAAACCCAGGCAGGTTTTGAATATCTCCAGAGGAGACTCCACAACCTCTCTGGGCAACCTGTTGCAGTGCTGTGTCACACTCACAGTAAAGAAGTGTTATCTCTTTTTAAGAGGGATTGTATTTCTTGCCCAATTAGATATCAGAAATTATTATATTTATGATCCCTCCCTCATTTTTTTTTTTTTCTTCTATTTTATATGTGTGCCATAATATCTTTTCATGCACTTGGTATGGAAATTTTGGTACTTTATGTAAGCTTTTCAACACTTACACTAACCATTAGTATTCCAGTAATTTTTGGTGACTATTTTATATATTGTTAAGTGAAATATTTAATAAGCTGAGATGTCAAAAACTTTTCCAAGTGCGTTAACTTTAAAAGCCTCTCAGAATAGTATTCTGGCAGGTTTGCATTCTTCTTCAGATTTGCAGTTTCATTTAAAACAATAAAAATAATTTAAAAAAATTCAATCCTACATGTTTTTCCAAAAACACAGCTTAGATTTTGAGGAGAGGGAACATTTCTACAACATTAAAATTATGTGTAAGGAAAACTGCATCACTTTTAAAGTCTTTGCAGTGCATAGATACTATTCAGATACAATTTGTCCTCCAAGATGTGTATACCTAATGATTATGCCAAATCAGAGAAAGCCAAAGAAAAGCAAAACTGTTGCTTCAGGTTAGCAAGAAGTTTATTGGACAAAGCGCAAAGGAGATACTGAAACATATAGTCAATATCGCACTATAGCATATTAATCGAGGAATTACTAAAGGTAATTCATTTTAAGTGTGAAGTGTGTAAGCAATGCTGCTAGTGATATTTTGTTATGGGAGCTATTGGAAATAATAGCCTACTGTGTGTACTATATAGAAATGACAACACTTGGCAAGTGCTTTCATGCTGTTTCCTGATGACAACTTTTAGTCAGGATTAAATAGTTTCATTATGTTCCATTAAAACAATCCTAAATCTGAAATTTCAGTGATTTTGAAGTAAATTGATTTCAAGAACTCTGGACTGAGTTTTCATACTCTGAATCAGGAATGTTTTAAAAAATGTTCTTAATCAACAACATTGAAAAATCATGTACATGTGCTTTTTTAAAAGAATGAAATTTATTCCTCTATTTTCAGTTGGTCTGCTCAATCAATTCATATCTTCTGGTTCTTCAATAGTTTGCAGCAGGTGAAGGGTTTATTTTACCTTTGTCTCTGACAGTTGTCTACAGCAGCAGGAATGAGGGATCTTCTTAAGATAATGGCAGGGAAGGAGGAAATATCAGTAATAATTCAATCTAATATAAAATGTTTCAAATAAATTACACTTACCTCTCTGAGGTTATTGATTGCAGCTATATTAAATAGATTTTAAAGCAAATGATAGCACCATTTTAAGCAGAACATCATGTTAACCTGTAATTTTGCAGGATTCCTTAGTCACTATTTGTTTTAGAAAGCACTAATTAGAGAAAAAATAAAACAAAAAAAACTTCAGACCACCCCAAAATTTTCACACACATTTTGAGGCACTTCAGGTGCATTAATACTGGGCAGTTCCACTTACAGTAAGTGTAAAGATTTATCTATTAGGAATAATGCCTCTTCGCTACATTTTATAATAAAGTCCTGTATATAAAAGGTTTTTAAATGCTTGGAGATTTTCTTTTGCTGTTATTCTTCAGAAAAAAAAAAAAAAAAATCATTCAGAAAGAGCTGATGAATAATGTTCTCCTTTGGCGTATTCTGTGGACAGCTTCCTTCTTCCAAAATTGCTACTGCCTCCTATTGCTCTCAATAGGATTGAAACCACATTTGCCCTAAGCCAAGACACACTTCTGTGAAATGACTAATGCTTCCTATTGTTTTGAATACAAGTGGAGCTGCTCTTAGATAGAATAATTGTTCCTAAAGCATACGAAATAGAAAAAAAAAAAAAAGCGAGATTAATAGTGACTATCTCTGAGATGCAGGATTCATAATTTAATTTGTCTCAATAGTTTTATTTAGTCTAAAATTTCGAGTACTGTTGTAAAATAATTGTATGGAGTTGCAAGAAGGTTAAAATTAAAAAGTTCTGGGTGATAAAAACATAGAAGTGCACAGTGATACATTTAATCCTGATAGTTTATTGGTTTTTATAATTTTTATTCTTTAATTTTTGTTTTCAATGGCCATGACAGACTTGTATTGTTTCTATCTTTCAACGGAAATATTTTCCGTTTATTATACTTCTTATGAGGAAGTTAAAAAAAGGCGAATATTCAATACAGCAAATTAGATGGCAGTCTTAATTATTCAGAAATGTAATTAATAAATTATTCTTTTCTACTAATCTATAATAATTGCGATTATTTTTTAAAAAAAATGTATTTCACTGACATGATTTAGTTCTTATAAATACAATGAAGAGTACTTAATCCACTTATTATATTATTAATCATTATTTAGTATATTTGATAGTATTTTGAGTGTGTAATTCTGTAGTTCAAGTAGGTTTCAGTTATTGCTGTGAGATCATGGACTGTTTTAGAACTTAAAGCAGACCTCCCCGTTTTAGTTACTGACTGTAGCTTTTTCTTTTTCAACTTTTTTTTCAAGGCTGTATGTCTGACAAATTGTAAGAACACAATGCAGAATGATTTCACTTAAAATATTTGAAGGACTATTTAATAGTAATGCTTATAATGGGAAAAATACAATGCAGAATAGAATATTACATTTTTTTGCAAGTATTATTGCTTTATTTTATATCTGAAAATGGAATGTTTGCTGTTTGATCTGTTGACGTCAAACTGTTTTTTGCTGGAGGCAACAGTGTCAGTAGAGCGTTTCGACCTTGATTTCTTCTATTTCACCCTTTTTCATGCCATTTGTTAGCATAAGCAGAGGATACACATATTTTTAAATGACAATTACAAAACTAAGGCCATGTATTATTTTTTTAAAGAGCAAAATGAAAGAGATTTTTTTCTTCTAGCAGGATATTTTGCTATTGAAACCTGTATTGATAACTTCAAGGCATATCCAGTAATCTCATAAAAGGAGTATGACATATGATCACAAACGAAGAAATGTAACAGTTGTAAAAACAAGCAATAAAGAAGGAATGCTTATATTCCCTGTCATTCTCATTATTGTAACTCAGTGGACTTTAATGAACTCTTGTCTTGTTTTTAGTGATGAAAGATCAGAATTATCTCCTGTCTAATTTCTTTGTTCGTATTGGTGTTTTTATGATTTTAATAGCAAAGCCATGTTAATATAATAAGATAGCATAAGTCATAAGAAGATAGCTCACCATCTGTAAGTTGTGACCTCTTTTTGTATAATCACAGTAAAAGCATAGCCTTAATTTCTCAAAAAGACTTCTCGAAGGATTTTTAAATCCTTGGTTTGTAGATTGGAAGGGAAATGGATGCCCCAGGCCAAGAGGTATGTTGTAATTCCTGTACTGGGTTCATACAAAAATTACCCCAGAGAACAGAAGGACAAACACTGGGTTGTTCTATATACAAGCTCTTCAAAAAGAGGTTAATAAATATTTTCTGAATATAACATTTATTTTTGAGACCAAAAAAATAAAAAAAAAATAAAAGGGTCAATGGATATTAAGCTTCAGCAATTATGAGGACTGTTTAGGCAAAATTATTTTAAGATTTAAGGAAACCTGTACAGGTAGTGTAAGTTTAACATTAAAAAAAAAAAAAGAAAAAAAGTTGATTTCTTTATGCAAGTAAATGGCAAAGAAGCTATTTCAACCATAAAGAAGCCTTTTAAACTTGTGAAGCTGGCTCTGTTAAAACAAGTGGCTGGGAACAATTTACAGCCAGCTAAAAGTAAAAGGGAAACTGAAGAATCGAGGTTTCTAAGAGGAAACTGTAAAAATTTGCTTAAAAAAGCATCTGTTTCAGAACACTAACATCTTAAATATCAGCCTGTGTCTTTTAATCTTGCCTATTCTTGTAAAGTGGAGAACTGAAGAAAAGATTGCAATGATTCCTAGGCTGGATGAGGCCCTGAGCAACCTGATCTAGTGGGTGGCATCCCTGCCTATGGCAGGGGTGTTGAAATCTTTAAGGTCCCTCCCAACCCGTGCCATTCTATGATTCTATAATTCTATGATTCTATGATTTTTTCCCTAGAAGCCATCAGAAGAGCTAGGAAGTTTTGAGAAAGTAAATGGATCTCATAGATCACCAAAAAAAAAAAGACTGAGATATTAAGAAAGCCCTAAATCTTTAAGCCTAGGTGGTATGTCTTCAGGAATTTTGAGCAAGGTTGTCTACAAAAAAATTGAGCTCCTAACCACCCCTACTACTTCCACTCAAAAAAAAATATCTTTCAAAGCAGTCATAGCAGACCAGTGGATAGGAAATATTGTACAATAATTTAATCAAATTGTCAGGCTACTTGGAGTGTTTGGGAGGATTTCCGACAGAAGGTTTTGCTGTTGTCCTTGCTCCATTGGGTAAACCAATAGGAAAAACACAACACTAACATCCACAGAATGTTCTTCACACACACCTAAAGAAAAGACAGTCTGTCAGGATGATAATGTACCAAAATAACATTGTATTAACAGGGTCCACATTCAAAGTAGTTAAATAGATAAAAATACTATATTAATTTTTATCTCAGCTACTAGGTTATCATTTGTCCTCAAAAGAAGGTTAAACTACGCACTGTAGGAGTAACTTACATTGAGAGTGAGAGTGCAGTGAGAGTGCAGAAGACCTCAAAAATTACTTTGAGAGTTTAAAATGACAAATATCAACATTGTCTGTCCCAGAGTAAGGACAGACTTGCCATCTGGTTAGGTTCAGACACATAAAGTGGAAGGATGTGAGGACCCTACTAACTGGGGCCATTTGCAGGAGACTGATATTCTTACTATGCCAGTTCCTAATATATTTTACCAAAGCATTGAGCTGTTGATATCCTCTTTTCCTTTCACCGAATCTGAATAGTTTTGAATAGCTTATGATTATTTACAATTGTAATGTAGCTAAACTTAGAGTGTACAATTACTCTCTAGTACTTGGGCATCTAGTAAGAGGTACTGCCATGAACAACTCAGGGTAAGGGAAAAACAAAAAGCGGATGTGATGCAGAATCCATCACAAAACAACTAGACAGATTTTTGAAGACCATGCAGAAGGTTCGTATTTGTTCTGGGAGCAGAATGTAGATTCACACCTTGAATTACCTTGAATAATTGAGTATGACAAGTTCTGCCTTACCAATAGAATAAAATGAGGAAAGCAGAGTATGAGTGACTTGCTCATTGTAACATGGGAAACATGTAGCAGATTCAAGAAATAAACTAGTTTTTCTCACATTCCCAGGTGATATTGGCTGTTCCATGTTGAATTCAGTGCAAATTTATCCAAGACTCAGGTTTTATACTTGCTGAAATAAACAGACAGCTTTCTTATGGATCTAGAATTGTAAACTGTTAAACAGGAATCACAGAATTTGGTTGTACATTTTTTTTCTTTTTGTAAAATAACAAGATTTATCATACTCTATAAGAAATAACAGCATGCTGAGTCCAATGGTGACCATTCCTCATGTTGCAAATAAGTAAGAATATCTTCTATATTCTGTACATGTCCAGTGCTTAATGTGAAAGCATTCTTCCTCTGAACCTGCAGAAGTCAGTGCATAGTCTGATGCATGATATAGAATTATCTTATTTAACATGCATAATTATGAACACTATCATTGGATAAAAAATCTCTTTATCTGACCTGTTTTAGATGGCTTAAATATTTTGGATCCATATGTAGATGGAAATTTAGGTGACAATTTTCTGGTTCAAGACAATAGTTGATCGTAAGTGCATGTCTGTCATTTTAAAACTGAGCTGCAGTGTTGGATATAATGAAGTAAATTCACATGTGGCTTCACTGGAAATAATGCTCTCTTGTATGGTGGTGCAAGTAAGGATCATATTGCTGTTTAATAACACTATAGCTTGTTGCATTGTTATTTTTGCAGGTCTTTACAGGTAATTCTATGTGGTATTTACTTTCTTCTTCAATTGCATTCCTTTTTACATTTAATAATTATTTCAGTTGGAGTTTTTTCAAGCTCAAGTGATAGTATTGAAGTAATGCATGCTATTCTGTGTTCCATTGTCTAGGAATATTGAATGACAAAAATAACATTTGAAGTGATAGAAAGAAGGAAAGAACGAACAAAAGAAAGAATGAATGAATGTTTTAGTTTTCTCACCTTTGAAATCTATTCAAATATTTTTAGCCATTTTTTAAATTTGTATTTTGCTTGTTAGATCATCTTCATTGCATTCAGCCTAGATGAATGGAGCAAAGCAAAATGATCTCTCAAGTTCTTGCCATGGAATGACTCAGTTTGCACAGTCACCCAGGATTCAGAACAGGTTGCTTTAGTATAACAATATGGCTTTAATTGTATCTTCAAATTAGTATGAGGAACTCTGATATAGGCAATAGTAAAGGAAAAATGTATTTCCGTTCATATACAGGTATGTGTATGCACACAGTATAAAATTCTGACTCATACTAATTTTTCTTTTCATTTAAATGAGGTTAATAATTCTGCCTTTCTATTTAGGAAATACATGACTCAGAAACAGAACAAATTTAAGCCAACTAATATAGTTTAGACTATATTGTATTGTCATAACATGTTCCTAAATTTATTTATTTATTGGCTACTTTTGGTTGTAAAGACATAAGTAATATGAAAAAGTGAAAGTACATAGTCAAGATCCATGGCCAGGTCAGTGACGTTTTACTGACATACTAGCAAAGCTCTTCAACAGTGTATATTTCACTAGTTTGGAGAAAATTATGTCCAATATCCAATGTCCATTGTTCTGTCATTAATTCATATTATTTGTCCTTAATGGTATATTGCTTATTATGTCAATTCTATTTAAGATTCCACAATATCATGAGTTTTTATATTTAATCACAAAATAACTTTTTAAGTACTTTATTGTGGACTCTGAAATGAACTTTTCCTTTAGGATTCTTGCAGCAGCAAGGTTTGTTGTGTCAAGATGTTATTTTGTTGCTTCCCAACAATAGCAATCCATTGCATTAAATGGATTTCCAGTTGATAATAAGAGCTGTGAAAGTATTTCCAGATGATGTTACCCAGAATTTTTAGATTGAGAATATTCTCCTCAAGAGGGGACTATTCTGCAAAAAATCACACTCAGGATGCTGAATTTTGAGAATGTCACTACATGAAGTACATTTTTTAAATGCTGTTAATACAAACTGCAGAAATCCATAATCCTTAATTAATGTACATTGTCAAGAGCACCTCTTGGATGCCAGAACCTCTCAGGTTTGTTTTACGCTTCTTCACCCATATGACTTATAAGCAGATACTCTTACACTGTAAGAATTTCCCCTAAGATATGCATTAAATTGTATTATGTAAATTCAGCATAGTGTGATCTGTCCAGAGTATTATTGCTATACGAACTTGTAGAATTCATATTTTGCAAAGTCCACACATTAGTAATCCCAGAGATATATAGTGCTAGTAATACTATGGAAATATGCTATGGAAAATCCTATAAATTTGACTCTTTTGACTGATTACAATAAATTGAGTCATATTTGCAATTTCTATTTTATATCAAGTAACCAAGTTTTGTGTGCATTTTATCAAAGCTGCAGTGTAATTTTTTACTACTGTCTATATGGACAGAGCCTGTAAAAGTGTGGCAAAATGGATGCATCACGAAGTTAAAAGCCTGCTTAATATTGTGCACTACCATGCATATGTATGAAGAACAGAAAATAAATATGTTAGAAGCTATTGTGTTCAGTGTGAGTAGTGATACTTTGTTATTTTAGTCTGATAAAATAAACATTCTGGGTTTGGTGATTTATGAATTTTGGAAAAATTCAGATTTGTGTATGGACCCAAGTTTAGAGCAAGACTTTCCCATTAAAGTAAGCATCAATTTGATTACCAAATTCGTAGAGAAACAGGTGGTTTCCTATCACTACTTGCACCAATATTTCTTTTTCATAGTAATAATGACATATGTAAAATGGATCAAAAAGAAATTATATGTGTAACAACTAAGTAGAAATTCAGTTTTACTCTTTCACATTTTCAGAAGCTTGTGTATGTTTCAGAATCTGGTTTATGGTACTCTGAAATTATTTGCAGTACATTTTCAAACTGGGTAGGATAGGTGAGCCAGAACCTCCAGAAATATCATTTGAGTACCAGTGAGCTCATTCATTTCATGATGTAAAGGATCATTAAGATCCCAAGAATGCTCATACATGTCAAATTCTTTCTCCATTTTGTGTCAACAGTTAGGTTCAGTTTATCTTAATTAATGGATATCAGTACTGCAATTGCTTAAGATTCTGAGTTTCTCCTATGAAATTCTGTATATCTATGAGGACATCAGTCACCATGAAGTAAAGTATGATTTGCAAGCAATGCATCTCTGTTGTCTTAATAACAATTGAGTCTTTGTAAATTCTTAGGCAAATCTATTTAAAGTTAATATAAACCTCAAATGTAGTACTACTGTTTCTCTTTAAAATGATATTTCTGTGATCCCTGAGTGGCTTGAAATGTTAATTTTAGATGGCTTTTGAGATGATCTTAACAAAATGTTTTTTCTTAATAACTATATTTATACACAGTTGGCAAGTCAGATCATTTATGACGGTCAGCCATTTTAATTATTTGTTTCCATGCTAATGTTTCTGTGCAAGAATCCAAATTATATTTCACACAGAACCAGCATCTTGTTTAAAATTTAAAAATATATATATTTCCAGGACTCTTATTTTTATGCTTGCACATGATAACTTTTGAGAACTAGATATTCAAATACAATTTATCATTTAATTTGTCTTGAGCTCTCTGTTAGCAATGATTGCAAAATTGAACTTAGAGAAGTTGGTGGACTTCCAAAGGCTCAGCTTGTAGAAAGTTGGCTTCCTATGCACAGCAGATACAACTTCCCAGTTCATGGATGAGCCAAAATTTGCAAGGCATGTATCTCATGTAAAGTGCTTAAGAACTGACCAACCAAAGATTTCCTTGTGGGTTATAATTTTCCATTTGAAAGAGAAACTTTTCCCAACTCAGTTCTCTGAAAGACTTGACAGCTGTGCAAAACACTAGAGGAAATTTTCTCCTTGTCACAGAGGAACAGATGTGACCCTATGCTCTGATACACAGCTTCCACATACTTCAGCAAAAGTTTGTTGGTCAGGTATCCAGAGAGGAATACTAGTGCTTGCATGGGTTCAAACCGACTAGCATACCTAATCTATCAGGTTTGAGGATATGATCAAGAACCACAATATATTCTCCGTCTTATTATCTTCTTCCTTTCTCTTTTCTGCATGTCATTCCAGCCAGGACCACTGTTATGATTCACCATTCAAGGCATGACCCACAGGCACCCTCATCTACACCCTTTCCTTTCTGTTCTAAATCCTTTCCCTCAACTCAAAGGTTATTTTTAGTCATAAAAATGTTGAATCACTGAGGCCCACAAGGGGACTTCACTGGGCTATGCCCCTCATTTCCTGCAAGGGATCTACTTCTTCCTGTTTGTAGGCAAGGGGTCAAAAGGCAAAGCCAATGTATGGTAATCAGCGTGCCCTGTGTAGAGCACAGTCTGTACAGAGCAGTCTGTACCTCTGACTTTGCTTAAGAACATCTATAATGTGGACACGTGTGCTTAGGGGGCATGGTACCCCATTATGTACTTTTTCCAAATGTTAAACCATCCAGGAAAGTATCCAGGAGCTGTGCTGTGTTTAGTGCAGCAGACCTCAAATTGCTCATATGGAGGGTTTTCAGACCTGTCTGCTGGCATCTGTCATTGTGTTTACAGTACTGCCTGGGGCTGACTTGATGGGGAAGGCGCACCTAGGCTTCCTTTCGAGGAAGAGACAGTAGATGCTTACCAGCAACTCTCTAGATATATTTTGAAATCGTTCCTGTTCTGCTGAGTTTGGTTGCAATTTTTAGAGCAGCCTAGTGGATAGTAAATGTGCTACCTTACATCATCTTCAACTGAGCAGGAGGTTAGGTGGGACTCGTGTATGCTGTCAGTAGTTGTGGGAGACAGAAACAGTCTCTAGCCTTGAGCAGCTCTCCATGAGAATATATACATAGAGACAACTCATCTTGAAGAGGCCTGGTTGCTAGAAACAATTTTTTTAATTATTATTATTATTTTTTTTTTTACTGCTTTACAATAAAACATGATCAATTTATTGCTTGTCTAATGAAGTGTAGATTTATTACCAAGTGATTATCATCTAAAAATAAATATTATTTCTAATGTGAATCAGAAATAAACAAGTTATGGAAATCCTTTTTTTTAAAAAAAAAAAATATATGAAATCTTCCTATCAGAAGCCCTGGTGGGGAAATGTTTACCATACAGATTTTGATACAGTTTCATGGAATTATATGCTTTTATTGACCACTCTCCAGGAGACTGATTGTATCTCCCCTGTTTCCTTATGTAAGTGGGAACAAGATATACAAACATAATATTGCAAAACCAGTCATGATATTCTGCAATTATAATGTTAGCTCTTCTGAAACATACAGTCAAGAGGATCCAGGTATTTTGGAAAATCTGCAATAAAACATGGCCTTAGAGCACTAGCCAACTCTCTATTGGAGGTCGTACAGGTATTTAGCTTTTCTATCACTAGACAAGATGCATTCTATTCTTGGATCTAATTTTCCTGTTCTCTACTTAATCATTGGCCCCATGGAAGTCAGTGGAGTTATACAAAGCTTAAATAACAGTGTGATTAGAATCAGAATTTTCAAACTGCAAAGTTATACATGCAAAATTAATGTTAGGTTATGGAAAACCACATCAAATAAATATGCAATAAAGTTCAATATTTCAAGTTTTAAGTGAGTATTTTATGCATGTGTATATATATATGAATGGTTAGATACTAAGGAAAGCATTCAGCATAGCTTTACTTTGTTTTACAGTTTATACGGATTAACAAGATAGTGAACATGAGTTTTAGTCATGGTGACTTGTATATGGTTTCATGATATGACCATCTGTCTAATGCAGCAGACATTACCTACAATTCTCCTAAAATGATCCAGTGCCTATCATAAAAAGTGAGGTTGTTTGCTTTTTAAAGGAACAGCATGATAGCACTTGGCGGTATGCTTCAGTTTACTAGCTAATAGGTCAGACAGGCTAGGACGGCTCTTCTGTCCAAACAGAAGGGTTGAATGCATTGCTTCTCTCTTATTTCTGAAGTGTATAATCTAGTTCCAAAGACCATCTGCTTGGGTGCTGTAATATTTCTCCTCTTTATATGCCTAACAAAACTAAGGTATACAACAATACTTGGGATAATTAGAATGGTACCCTTAAGCTGCATGTGAGTATAATTTCCTATTTTCCTGTTGGGACTTTTTAGCAATAGATATACAGATATGTTTTTTTGTTTGTTTGTTTGTTTGTTTTTTGTTTGTTTTGCCTTTCATATGTTTTCATATTTGATTTTTCTTTCCCAGAAGGAAGATTTTTTTTGCCCTAATAAGCATTATTGCAACAATGTTAATGCGCCGTCTGGCACTTATGTTCCCAAATTTATGACCAGTACTAGCTTTTTATTGAAACAGTTTGTTTCAACAATTTACAGCTGAATTAAAGATGTGATATTGAAATGTGATATTGCTACTTTGCTGAGGTTAAATATTTGCACTTTTGTTCATTATGAATATAACTATCTCAACATTATTTAGAGGCTATCATAATGTATTGATCTTCTGTGGGATATGATAGTTTAAAATTCCTATAGTGTGCATGTCAATTCACTTGAAAGAATAGTTTATGTCATAGGATATGTTTTAAAAAGAAAGAAAGAAACAAAGAAATAAAATGAACCTTTGGAATTCTTATTAAATAATATTACCCAAGCCAGCATGGATCCCTAGAATATAAACCCCAGAACGTAATAAAATAAATAAATAAATAATAAAAAAGAGTGATGTAAATCCATTCTGTAGTCAGTCAAAACTGAAGTCAGAAGGCAAATCTGTAAATAGACATGCTAGGTTCACTCATGTGCCGTGACTGTGAGATAAAGTGAACATGCCTGGCGCTGCAGCAGTCAGGGCGGTGTAACACTTTTCGAACCACTCTTGTGGAAAGAGAAGTTGGAGAGGACAGAATGTGAGCAGTGATTGCATTGGTCACGTCAGGCATGGCATGGGGATTTCTGTGCTGGCAGAGCTGTCAAAGCAATGATTGCCCCCAAGGAGGTCTAGCGGGACAAATTCCCTTGGGTTCTTTGGAAATTACTTTGGAGGTATATGGTTGTTGAAAAAGAAGCTAATAATAATAATTCTGTAAACCATTGCTTCCTACAAGGAACAAATACATGCACACATTGGTGGTTTTATAGGTATTTAAAAACCCAGCTTCCCAGATGTGCTTCTACTAGGTAATAAATGGAAAGCATTCAAGATAAGCATTTGAAAAACCATTATCCCAGTGCCACATTTTCATTGTTAACCTTTGTACTCAAGTCAGTGGAGGCTTGACTCTATCAAATCTGCCACCTTTGTTTTGTTTACTGTGTTATTCCATGTTTGGAAAGTGGAGAAGTAGCATGCAGTTAGGTACAGAATTTCTGATGGAGGGTATCAGAGGAGTGTCACCATAAGTCTTCATGACTCAGATGATCAGGCTTCCATATTCTATTCAAAATTTTCTTAGTTTCTTTGTTTTATTGTCACAAAAGCAGTATAAGCAAAAAGGAATATAATTATGTGGTTGGTAGGGTTTTTTTTGTGTGTGTTTTAGTTCTTAATTGTTTTTGAGAAGCTGAAGTAGGCATGACTAAATGGAAAATGACAGAACCCCCTAGGTAATGAAGAATAATATCACTTTGGTTGTGTTTTGTCATTGTCAAGTTTCTTGTCAAACTCAAGAATAATAATCCTTATTACTTAGGGAATGAAACATGAAAACCTTGAGTGGATATTTACAAATATCTATTTGGTCCAGATATTTTTACAGTGACTCTAATGTATAATGTCATGAAAAACAGGGTACCTTCTGCTTCTCCGTGATTGTTAAGATTTCAAGGTCCAGTTAAGTCAAACTAAAGAAAAAAATCATTCCTATTAAAAGTATTTTTTTTTCTGTGAAAATTGTATTTTTATTTATTTATTTATTTATTTATTTTAAGGAAAAAGAAAGATGATCCTATTCTTTTTCCCTATAACTCTTTTGGTGAAAGTATGCCACCCTGTCCACTTCAGATTTAACTTTACTGTAGATCAGTCTTCCTTACCAAATGGATTGTAATTTCCTGAACCAATCCTTCCACTTGAGGCTAATCCTTTTGGGAAGAGGTAATTTTCCTGTTTATCTTAATTGACGTGCTCCCTAAATTTCAATCTGTACATTAACTTGACCTTAATTATGTGGCCTCATTGATAAAATGAAGGCTACCCAACCAAGTTCCATACATGATTAATAATTTTCCCTGTGTTTGTAACAATCAAAAATCTGAACTCTCTTCCTCATCTTTAACTTCAATCATTTTAAAAATTTAAATTTAAAAATAATATTTATGGTACTTGTTTATTTTTAAGAACTTTATGTGTGAGATAGATACTTAGATGTAAATCTGTATATTTCCATGTGTCTATTTCCATAAGAAAATTATGCTTTGATATCATAAATGCTATAATTTAGTTTTGATATGTTTCTTCTTATTATTTTGTAATTTTTAATTATTTTTCTCCTGTCAAACGCATTATATACAGTAGCAGATTGTTGAAAATCTTCTTGCAATGTCTGGAGTTAGTGAGCATGTGTGAAGTAGAATAAAACCATCACAAGAAAACAAAAAACAAAAACCAATAACAAAAAAACAACCAACCAACCAAAACCCACCCTCATGCAGTGCATACCCAGTTCCATGCTTTGAAAGGAGAACTTACACAGCTTTTCTTGGCCACAAAACTGATGTTCAGATAGACTGAGTTAATCTTGAAATGTGAGCCACTGAGTCATAGTTTATAGTCAGTACTTATTTGACTGAAATTAGAAGAAATATTTCTGATTTGAGCTTCAAGTGACTACTGGCTTTAACTTGTAATGAACAGTAAATTCATGTTAGAAATTGATTCTCATGATTGCAGAAGGTTGAGCAGTCTTGCAAGTAGGAGAGGACTTCAACCTTCAGGCATTTTTGTCCTGTACAATGGATTGTTAGAAAGGGACTACAGTACACTGGAAAAATCTAGCACTGCTGTTATTATCAGTAATGTTCACAGTTGGTTTGTAGTAAAATGCAAGTTAGTCTAGTCTGTGAATAAGTATCTTCCTGACTGCACAGGATGATAATTGCTCTGCCTGCACTTTCTTTGGCACCTACTTATCTCAGCTGAAATGATTGATAAAAATATTTTTGTACTGAGGTTGAACACTTCTAAATTATCTAATGATTTTTGTATTATTTCACATTTACTCTGAAGAAAGTTCATGCTAAATTGAGTTTCACTGCTGTCAGTATCTTTATTAATCAGAATAGGAAAAGTATGGTATGCTTCCCCTTTTTGCGCAAAATCGATTTTTAAAGCAAGACTTCCTCTTTCTTTTTGTGGAATGATACAGAGAGTTATGGATGAGGATATCAAGTAACTGACTTCAAACAGAAGACAAATTCAGTAAAGTGAAAATGATTGTGATAGTTCTCTAATTTCCCCCACAGTGTATGTAAAACTGACTTTTAAAGTGTTTAGTGGATAATGGATCATGTAAGGTCAGTACTAGCCATAGCTGTTATGGCTATTATTTTCTCCTTTCATGGGAGGGTGCTCAGCAAAATGAGATTGTCACGCTCCTTTTTTTTTTTTTTTTTTTTGAGAGGACAGCGACAGACAGTTAAAAGCCTCTTCATGTAAGGATGTTATTTCATAAAGACACCAGCACTGGATTATCCCCTTCACTTTAAACTTCTGCCAGCTTGTACAAAGAGATAAAACAAAATAGCTTCAATCCCAGGGGTGGAGAAGTGTTGGCCAGATCTGCCCATGTCCACAGCTTTCATTTTGATTAGTCACATGTGAGGAAAATTCACTTAGGCTGAGAGGTAAATTTAATACCAGTTATGCCCATGCTGTTCATATCACAACCATTTTCACATGATGCCACTTAATTCCCTAAGAAGCAGAAAGGTAAATCGGTGGCTGACCAGCTAAGGTGTCATAATGCATTAGGACCAGGGCTCGCTGCAGGGGATAATGGTTCTGATTGCTGTTGACTCATGTCTCCACCAACCGCCTCATGTAAAATAAGTGACATTTAAAAGGCATCAAGATGTGAGAAGAGGTTAAAAAAATGAAGAAAAAGAAAAAAAATGGAAGAAGAAAAAGCAGAGTACTAAACTTGCCAGTAGAACATAAAGTCCTTTTTTCACCCTAAGTGGTATAAAAATGATAACTCGACATGCCATAGGTGACCTACACTACTCTTTGAACTTCCTGTCTTGTGTTTTTAGAGAAAATCTGTAAAATTGCTTCTGGGAACTGTTCCAACATGTTATCATTTATTTCCCATTTAATTTTTTTTTTTTTACTTTTATTTTTTTGCCCTTGGATATCAGTCTATTCATCTTTTTAAAACCTTAAGGCTGAATCAAGTTAGGCAATGGTATACAACAAGAGGCAGCCTAGTCTCTGAAGGCCCATTTAAGTCTATTTTTATAAAGAGAATCAAATTCCAGTTTACAGTAAGCATATGCTTCAGTTGACATCTGTTTCTAAGACTTGGATGCTTTGTTTGCATAACAGGCACCAATAAATGGCCTTGTTTTAAGTCTGCTCACTCAGTTGTATTTGGGTTGTTCAGCTGGGGATTTGAGTTGCAGCTGATCCCCTACCGCTCATAGCAGATACGAAAGTGAAGAAAAAGAATCTGAGAAAACCAGTCTTATTTATTAATGCAGATTTCAACATTCTCAATGAACCACTTCCTTTTGTTACATGACCACTAAATTCATGTTTGCCCGAGCAGAGAAGTGTTTCAAAGTATCAAATTAAAGATAATAAAGAGTTTTGGTTTTTTTTTTTTTGTTTTGTTTTTGTTTTTGTTTTGTTTTGTTTTTTTTTTAATTTTAAAATGTTTTATTTAATAGTTGTTGTATCTTACTTAACTGACAAAGCCTGGTATTATGAAGAACATGTGATGTTGGGAATTAAATGGATGATATGTTTAAGAAATGCATTTGTTTTGGCAACGTATAATTACATAGTATAGTAGTTTTTTTAAATATTGTGTTTTCTTTAAATCACAATGCTTTGCTGATGATGCAGTTTAAAATGCATTGTAAATAAAATTTGATGACGTCTGCTTTCATGGACGAAAATTCTGGACTTCTCAAGGAAAATTATAAAAATATATATGTTTCTTCTCTTGTGTTCAGAATGTAAGCCCTTCTCCGTGTGATGATGCATTATTTCACAATTGTTGTTTCTGTGATATCTGTAATGTAATCTAAATAAATTTCTGCTAAACCTAGGAAATGCCTATAAAGAGGACAAAAATATATTAGTAGTATCATAACTGTATAATTACTTTGCTTAATAACTACTGTAGGTGTTTTTTTTAAAGCAATAATATCAGCACTGATTCCTTTTAAGATTTTGAACACACCCCCCCCCAAATTGTTGTGAAGTGCTCTCAAGTACTTTACAGCATAAGTAACATATTTCAAGTGGATTTACTTATCAACTTTTTCTAGTGGTACCAACAGCAGTAGTATGAAATATATCTACTCCATTTACTCTTATCCATTGCACCTACTTTCTTTTTCCCTTTAATTTTTATATATGGTAAAAATTTCATTGAAGAGAGATTTTAGATGACAGGACTGTAATTTTAAACCCAATAGAAGAGGTGTAAGCAATTTGAGCTTAGCTGAAGCATAATCTTAGGTTGTCAAGAAGAAACCCATTCTCCCTATGCTAATCAATCAGTGTATCAACCGACCAATCATCTCCTCAGCTTAGCATATATCCTAAGGTTTGATATATCTATTAACTGCCCATCATGCAGCTGGTCTCTGGTTGATGAGATTCCCCCTATCTTGGCATTTGGAGGTAGACAACTGAGCTATCACAGCCTCAGATAAATACTAAAGTGGAGATTTCAATCCTGCTCCTGATAGCAAAGACAATCCAGGAATATAGAACGTATTTTCAGAACAGAACACACAGAGAATTACATTTTCAACGGTGTGTTATATGTGAAAATTGCATATATTTCATGATCTCTTCTTCCACCCCTCTCTCTTCCCCAGAAGTAATAGGAAATTAGTCTTATATTGTGACTCAAACTCCCCAAAAGAAAAAAAAGGACAGGAATGTGCTAAAATTGTGCTAAAATTTGTTGTTAACTGCTGATTACTGTAATGGTGACTTACAACTACTTTTTTTTTTTTTTTTTAAAGTGTTTTTCCTCATTATTATAGTGTTATTAATTTGTTGATGTAGAGATATACGAAAATAGTGTCACAACATATTTAAGGAAAAAGTTGGAATTTCAGAAGATTATACACCTGCCTGTCCATCTTGAATGTCTGAGCTCAAATCTCATTAAGCAAAAACATAGTCTAGATATAGAGTAGGCTACCTGTTCTGTGAAAGTTCAACACATATTTTTAACATAGTGTTTAAAAGTCTATCTGAGCAAGAAATGCTGTAGGCATTGATGATTTGCTCTATTGGCTTTGTAGTTAGCAAAAATCAGAATCTGTCTCAAACAATAAAGTGGCCTAAATTAGATACTGTTAAAGCTTGCTTCTGCCCAGGGAGAATCTTAGAGTTGCCAAGGGTCTGTGGTCATCACAGAGTTAGGCATACAAAGGAGAAGTCCCACACTCAAATTGCAGTGTCAAAAGATGGGGGCCAACTTCTGTGCTGGTGTATGACTGAGCAATTACAAAACTCAATGAACATGTGCTCACTTTAATTAAGAATTTGGTCAACTTTCTTTCAAGACTTAACAATAATAAAACTAAACTTGTTTTTATGAGGTTAGCTCATAGGCTCTTTACTGCCTTCATGCATTTAATTGGTTGGGTGTAGAGATTTTCTTAGGTTTTCTTCCTTTGCTTTGTGACTCAATTCACTGGACATTCTGAAATAACTTCTTTCAGCACCAAAAATGTCGTAAGTCCCTAGGCTATATGTCATAGCCAAAGCACATTATTCTTGATCTAAGAGTGCTTCTATCTCAGAGTATAAAGGAAGACAGCTCTACAATGTTTTTTCAGCTAAATTCTTGGAGCACCTGTACTGCCCTACTGCATACCTTGTGAAATAAGAATATGGTCAGTTAGGTCATAGTTTAATACAGTAACATGGGAAATGTGGAATTAACCAGGGAAAAGCGTTTGTTAATATTTCAGACCACTTTGGAGACTAAATTCTGCTCTTATCATTTTTATATTTTCTCTTTACATAGCCCACTGAGCCACTGATTTTCAGAGGAAGATATCCTTGGATTCAAATCTAAGAAATGATCAAGAGCAATATTATTAGCATATACTAGTATAATGAAATCTAGTTATTTTCTCAGAAAGACCTTATCACTTGCATACTTCAAATTCAGGGCTAGTTCAATAGCTGGGATACAATGTCATAGCTTAACTGTCAATGAAGCTACACTGCATAATACAAGCTGAAGATCTGGCCTATTGTATTTAGTGCTAATGAAAAATTTCAAATCAACAGTGTTGGCTATTGAAACCTGTTCAGGCAAAAACCAGCCATAAGTGAGAGCAATGTAAGTTCTCTTGTGATGCCTTGTAGATCTATATCAAACCTGACCTGGAAGGATCTGTAAGAATATTTGTGTTTGTTTGGCCTTTCAGCAAAACTTCATATATATTGCCTCATTATAAATGTTAACATTTGCTTCAGCTCTTAAGTATGAATTCATATGGTACATGGATGCATGTGGGTCTATAGATAGGTGTGATGTTAGAAAGTGATTCATTCTTGTACAATGATCTCAAGCAAAGAGCTCTTTACCAACCAAATCCCATGTATGAGATGTTAACAAGGTTTACAGGCACCTAACATAGGATGGTTATCAATAGTGTAAGCTTTGAAAAAATGCACTTAGGGCCACTTGAAGATATCCCCAGAGAAAAAAATCAAGGCTCATTGACACTCATGATTTAGTGATTTCTTTTAAGAATATGTGACGTATGTATATATACATATATATATAGTTGTCAGTATATGAATTTCCAAGTACTGAGATATATTGTTTTGTTAGAAGTGGTCTAAAGCCTTCACACTGAACCCTGCACACAATTATCTCTGCTTGCACACAATTAGTAACTCCTGGCAGCACAGAGCAGATGCTTTGCTAGTGGTTTGGTAAACTATGTAGGATGGCACAGTTAAATAAAGGAGAAACATAATAAATCAGAAGATACTAGGATCACAAAGGTATCATTTTTGTTTATTTAATTTGATGAAAATAAAAATAAAATGAAAAACCCTCACAAATACAAGAAATCCAACATTCAGGCACCACTTCCAAATACAAAAAAAAAATCCCCCCCTTCCCCCCCTCCAACTCCATTTTAAATTATTTATATTGAGCATTCCAGAAGAATACATAGGTCAGTTACACAAACTTCCATGTTTGCTATCAAATACTTGAGAAAGGTAAGCAGTGTTAGTAACCAGGGTTAATCTACAGGTTGTTGCTCTCTACAACCATGATATAACATTACAAATTAAAAAATGAAAAAAAAAAAAAAAAGAGAAAAAATATTGCTCACTTCATCTATAGACAAAAGTGAACTTTGTATATTGCAATTAATTGACTAGATAGGAGCACAAGATTACAGTTGAGATAATGTAGATTACATCGATAAGTTATTGTGAATACCGATCATAAAAGCAGTTATTTAATTGAAATATCCAATTATTATTTGTCTGGACACAATTCTTTAAAATCTTTTCTATATAGGTTTTTGTTTTGAAGCAAATAAACATGCATGTACTCAAAAATGGTTTCTACATATTTAAATGGTACAGTTCAAATATCATTGAATATTCTTTTTCTACACTTCCCAAAACGAGTGCTCATTCAAATCAGGTACTATGAAAACCCAGTGACTAATCCTAAATTCAGGTGTACTACCACTCGGGGTAGGCAGATTGCTAGTTGATCATGCTAAGATGCTCCCTTATCCATTATTGGATCTGAAAAAGAGGAGGATTAAGAATTATCTGACTTCTCAGTTAATGTGCAAATCATCTAAAAGCTCAGCTTAGAAAGGTCTTAGAAAGCAGAACAGCACTAAAATAATAATGTCTTTAGAATTTTTAATAATATAAATGTGCCATATCATATTTTTAGTGTGAAAATAGAGTTTTATGCTTTAGATCTCAGATGTTCTTTTATCTTTCTCTTCCTGTTTTCATAATTACATATGAAAATCCTATAACTATTTTTAATTAAAATTTTCTTTATTGCAATTAGGAGTTTTCACTTGGGACAAACTCACACCACTGAAATTTAGTTATAATCATGTTTCTTTCAGGCAAGAATAGAAAACAGTTTGATAACTATCTTTAGAAATAAGCATTAATGCTAATATATCTACTTTTAACAAAACATGAGAGAAGGAAAAGTGTAGCTCAGGAAATATAGCTGTATCTCTGCAGGTTTTTTCTGTGATACTTGTTTCTAGTATCTTTCTCTGCTTTTGGTTATCGTGAACAAACTCTTCATTGAAAATATTAAAATACTGGTTTTCTGTATTTTCAAGGGACAGGAGAGTCCAGGAACCTGAAGTCATCTCTTAATGTTCCGTCTTTGCATTTTTAGCCTAGTTCTTTTGTTTGCTATAGCAATATTTGTTTTATCATTTTTATCATTCCAATATGTATACTTGCCTTTCAAAATCTGTGAAAAGTATTTAAAAAGGAAAGAGAAAATGCTAGTATTTCAAAACCCTATTATAATGCATTTTCAAATATGTCAGACACATCTTTGTTAAAATTAAACCAAGGATTGGTTTTGAGCGAATAGCCCTATATCCTTACAGATGCTGTGGATGGATGCATCTAAGCTGCTTATTATATTGATGGGTTTTGCTGCTCTGCAGCAAATGAAAACAGGCAGCTGCTTCCTCCATCAAAGCAAAAAGCAGCCTGAGTTTTTATTAAACGAGTGTTCATTTCTTCTATTGCCAAAATTCTTACACAAAACAAAAGAGCAGTTTTAGCACATTATTGCTTAACTAGACATGAACAACTGACAGCAAGTGATAAGCCTGTCTGCTTTTCACAACTGGTAATCATTTTTGGAATAGATGTTTTAATATAGTTGAATATAAAATTTTGTAATTTACATCTACAATGGTACATAAATTTATAGATCCATTTTTTTTGCAGGAGAATGAAGGCTATAATCACAAAGGTTTGTTCCAGTGTTGTTTAATTTTTAATAACTATTTGAAAACTAAGTAGAAAAAGCACACACACACAACACAATCAAATTCATTCATTTGAAAAAAAAAAAGGATGCCAAAGACAATCATACAAGTAGATTTGTACAGTTTGACGATTTTTCTTTTGGAAGAGGTATGTGTACATTTACAGCTTTGACTTCTTACTGTATTTCCACATCAGTTCCACCGAGCCTCCTAAGTTTGTGCTCTAAAAGAAATTTGCAGATTGCAAACCATCATGTTTCCCTCCTAGTCATGAATAATAATGAGAATGAAAGTGAGAGATACAGCACTGAGGCCATTTCGCCTAGGCTGAAGATCTCAGCCAGTGCTTATACATATTTTCCAATGATCTGAATATCATAAATACTGTTTTAGATTGAAAGAGAGACAAGAGTTTCTATAAAATATATGTGCATAGAGAAGAATGGTGAGATGTGTTTCTCTCTTTATCTTCTTTTTTTTTTTTTTTTTTTTTTCTAGTGTTCTTGTACCTATTGAAACTCACTTATAGCAATCCTGCTGTTGAAAAGTAAGCTAGCCATTCTCCCTGACACAAATTGTTCCTCTTCACCAGACTTGAAAGGTGGTTTGCCATATGCTAGAGTCAGGTGCAGTAAGGCTCGGGTGTTGGGTACCATTGCTAAGGCTATTAAATACTTTCCTTTTCTTTGCACTGTACATATTTATTTATGAAGTTTCTCACTTGCAAATTTTGGATACATTTCAGAATGTATTCAGAGTTTTAGATTAGACAATTGGACTTTCAAAACAGGTTAGCTTTTACATTGACACTTGAAGTGGCCAAGCATCCAGAAGGAATCAGTGCTCTATGACTGTTCTCCTTTTGAAAATCTGCTCCCAAACTGAGTTTTGACCTCTACTGGAAAATTGTTTTATAATTATGTGCACACTATATGCAAGCAATTTGGTGAAGATGATCCTTCTTTTATCTGCCTGTGCTGTAAACTGATTGGTGTAAACTTAAATATGAGAATACAAGTTTGAAAATGGGGTTTCACTGTACTGCAGACACAATGACAAGCTTAAGTGTTGGTGTTTTTATTTTGTCCTCACTTATTAATTCACTTCATTTCTTCAATTTTTTCTAAAGTAACCAGACTCTTGTCATTATATTAGTATAAAAGCTATTTTCTGTGGAAGGTTTTCACTCTTTTATACTTTTTTTATGACAGCCAAAAAGTTGAATATTTATGTTAATAGTGCATTGTTATGTATGCTTATGTTTTTTGGATTCAAAAAACCTTAGGTGGGATCTTAGGTTACCTGGACTGATGATTATCCTTTCATCTGTATCAGGTTTTACATGCTAATTGAATGAAAATAAATCCTTTACTTACAGTCTATACTAAGCAAGTTTCTGATGATAAAATTACATTGATAAGGGAAACTTCTTACTTTTTCTTCCACTTGGAAGTGAATTTTAGTGCTCCATTAATAGAAGGGCTCATAATATTGGTTTTTGCCTTGTTTTGAAATTTTCTTCAAATTACTGTGCTGTTGAACCATTATTCACCTGCCCTCTCACTTATCCAAGACCTCCAGTAGGTGTACCATACTTCTTGCTGTGCTTGGTGGTGGTGATACACACAAAAACTAACCAGAGTGAAATCATTAGACTTACATTCTCTTGTGACCTAAACGTGGGACATAATCAGTAGAAAATAAGGTTTTGTACTGTAAAATCAAGGTCATATCTGTGCTACAGTAGGAGTTTCTGCTTTCCACAAACAATGTGTCTTGGTCGTGAAAGAGAATGAATACTCTCCTTAAGGTCAGAACGCATTTCTTCCTTGTTCAGTAAAATTGGTGCTACTTCTGTTGAGATGTTATTAATCTCTTTGCCCATAATGCTTTTTATTTTAGTTTTTCTCCTGATTTGATTAACATTAGATCAAATAAGATGATTTAATGTAGTCCACAATCAGGACAATTGAGAAAGAAAGATTTTTTTGAGTATATTCAACTGGGGAAAAAGGTTAACTTTTCAAAGTTAACCTGCTTTTGCACTTAAGGGTTAAGATTTACTTGAAATTTCAGGTGAAAGGAAGATGCTTGATAGTACAAATAAAATATAAACTTTTGATAAAATAATGTTTTGAGATCAGACATCTGTACATGTGGCCATGTGAAGTGCTAGGAAAAAGTGACAAAGAAAACTTGCCATTTGGCCTGGCATGGAAAGAAACTTGTTAATCTCCTAGCATAAGTGAAGCATTTGTAGGACAGCTTTATACCTTCTACTCAGAGCTTCAAGGGATAGTTCACCTGTCACCTCCAGTCGTGTCTTTGTTTGCTGTGTATAGCAGTGGCAGACAGTAGAGCAGAGTTGCACTAATCTCGTGCTATGCCAATTAAAGTAATCAGCAGCTACTGTGACTTCTGTGTACCTGTGAAGCAGTGCAGAGACCTAATGGCTCCAAAATCAAATGTCTTCATTAAAAAGACAATGTCTCAAAATTCTCAGCACTCTATCAGTGCTGAAAATTTTTAATAACATACCATTCTTTAACAACTTTACATCAGATCTCAGTATTTGTTATTCAAATATATGATGCCATTCTTTAAAATTTGTATTAAAAGCCATAGAGAAGAAACAGTAATTTTGTTGTTGTTGTTGTTGAATATTTTTAAAAATATTTTTAATATAAAATTTTCTGTTAATGTCACACATAATTCACCATCTATGAAGTAGTAGTAGACTGAATAGCACAGAAAAACAAAAACAAAACAAACAAAAAAAAAACAACAGATTTTTTTATAACTGTTGAGCAGTGATGCTCCACCTGATGATTACAACAAAGCATCCATAGAAGCAGTCTACACGTGATATAGTCCACATGAGTCAAAGGTTGCTTTAAAGAACTTTCGTGCCATGCCGTGCTAAAGCAGATGAACCTGATTTATTTGTTCTTATCATTATTGTGCCATTTTTATTTTAGTGTTTTTCCTCTGTAGGAGAAGTTCAGTTGTGGGGTGTTTTTATTTTTTTGGTTTTGTTTGTTTTTTTTGCCTTTTTTTTTTTTTTTTTTGGTTAAATCATACCTCAAGGATTTTGAATGACGAAGGCCTTCTTTGAACGACCTTTATCCTTGGCCTTCCTGTAATTTCATTTGGTGTGCTTAAGTAGCTTATTCTGCCTCTGTCTGCTGGGGTGGTTCCTAATGTGCAGGGATTGGAAATTCATGATGTCATCAAGTTCTTGTGAGGTAGACTCCATTATTGTGGTGAGATGTTATGATATGGGTATAAGTACTATAGAAATACCTGCATTTTGTAAGTGTCTGCATATATAATATTTCATCATCCATCATTACACTAATTTATTTAGGGATGATGTTTTTCTAACATTACCACCATAGTAAGTATCATGAAGCTGTCTGGAAGTAGACATCATTGGTTTTATGGCACATTTATAAATGGAATAGTAATAACACTTCATGGAGCACTGGATCTCCATCCTAATGGTGAGAAATGAAATGCTGTAAGACATTGTTCTGTGAGCGCGGTCTTTCTCCCGTATCTTCAGACATGCCACATCACAGTCCTTGAGGCTGCCCTTTAAATTCCAGCACAACTTGATTTTTTGTTTCAATAAATATTCCAGTGCTTTGTGGCAACTCTTCTCTATTTTCACATCATAGATAACAAGATGGTAAAGATTTTTAAAACCTCCAGCAAATTTTGTGAAGTATTTATTTTTTGCAGAATGAAACTCTTGGTTTGCTCTGTTTCCTTTCAGAGTGAGATTTGTAGCCCTGCTGTCCAGGTCTTTTAGTATGTTTATAGCCTTTTAGATACAAAT
Source organism: Nettapus auritus (assembly GCA_011076525.1). Classification (NCBI taxonomy): domain Eukaryota; kingdom Metazoa; phylum Chordata; class Aves; order Anseriformes; family Anatidae; genus Nettapus; species Nettapus auritus. The sequence goes on along the minus strand of CM021767.1, from coordinate 30,569,170 downwards.
ACCATTTGGAGGCCTTTTGATATTCTTTTGCCTATATATGTGTAAATAATTGACCATTGTGTGTAAGTAATTGCACATGCAAATAGGTACCCATCCAGTGTTGTGTATTTATAATCAAATTCACAATTCAAAATATGAACAATTTTATTTTGAATATCAAAGAATTATAGTATATTATTATTAATGTCATATTTATTATATTCCATTTTCACAGGAAACTTAATACATATATACATGCATATATATAATACGTATAAACTTAATACATATATCTGTATTTGTTTGCAGAACAAAAATTATGCTTTTAAAACTTCGTGTTAGTTGTTAACTCAGGACTTGCTGCATTTCTGCATGAGAGCTGAGCATTTTTCAACAGAAGCAGAACTATCTTATACTTAAAAATGTAGGTCATTGTGTTGGTAAAATGTAGGTCAGAGTGCAGGGGAAGAGGACAGCATGCAAACTCCTCCACATGCATCTTTAAGCTTATCCCTGTTTTGAAGGCAAAGAGGCTTACCTACCTGTTCAAGCAAGAGAAGCTTTTCCTTTTACTAAAATTAACGCAGGTATTCTTGCTGCTGGCATCTTGGCTTAGCTGTAAGCTCTGTGTGCTTCCCCACTTGAGACCTGTGCTTGTGAAAGACCTTCTGACTCCTGCTTCTTTAGCTGCCAGCCACTCGTATCATAGCTGAGGTGATACCTTCTTTCCTATGGAGAGGGAAGAAGAGTCATGTACGTCACCAGCATCTGCCTAAAGAAAAGCCTTGTCTTTCCAAAGGCTCTCTACCTGTCTCTCAGCACAGAGCTATCTGATATACCTGCAGTTTCAGCTGGTATCAACATTTTAACGGTAGCAGGGCTAAGAACAGTGACCCCTCATAAAAGATTTAGCGGCACCATTCAAAGTGCCCTGTCAATAATAACCATAGAAAAGTGAGTCGTTTGACTGTGGGTACTGAAAACTCAGATGTTGAAGGATTTTGCTGCAATTGACAAGTGTTTTTAAAATCTACTTAGGCTAGAAGTTTGCTATAGAAGAGTTTAGTTTTTTAGTGATTTTTTTTTTTAAATGTGTGTGTAATGTGAGGTGAAGTATTATAAATGGTATTAAATTAACCATGTCTTTAGTAAATATTAAAAAAAAAACCACTTTTATTGCTTGAGTATACACCAGTCACTGCAAAATGAAACATTCTTTATATCATACATGAAAATATTTAAACAGTTGTTATATTTATTGCAAAATCTGTCATTTTAACATATTTCAGTGCTCAAAAGCCTTGAAATACTCAAAAGGGAGATGGAAAATCCTGTACAATTCTTAGTGTATGTTTCACTGAAGAATGGGTAATTGTGTGTGAATATTTCATTTTAACCCTTAGCAATCTGAACAAAATAGCACATTTGCAAAAACCTAATCAACCTAACTGGGAGTGAACAGGACAAATAACAGTTGTGCTTTAGTGTTCTTGTCATCTTTAAGAATCATCAGTCTGTTGTTTTATATTATTATTGTTGTTGTTGTTTTGTTTGTTTTTGTTTTTACCTTTAACATCTTTGTCATACAAAAGTTACATGCAAAGTTTTGACCAAATCCTTGCTTCCCCTGCATGCAGACAACATATTCGTAAATCTTCATCATTCATCACTGTGAGTAAGGGTTGTTCAGAGTACTTACTAGATGGACAGGAAGAATTACATATTTAAGGGTTACAATCAGGCTGTAAGTGATTTAAAAAGAAGACAGTTTTTCTCCCCAAATTCTGCTTCTATTAAATATGATACGAAATTTTAAAGTCTCTGGAGAAGAAAAAATTATAAAAAATGGTCTAAAGATACTAAACTGCATGGAATTCAATTTACCTGTCCAGAAACATCTAACAGATGCTCCCAAATGTCTGTTTTTAAGTTTACTGAAACCACTGAAGTGTCTACAGTTTATAATATTAAGTCAGGCTTCTGTCATATTGCTTATAATGCTATGTATGGTAGGGGGAAGCTAACCCTAGTTTTGACCTGTGGGTAGACACGTACACACGTTTTTTCATTGCTAAGCAACAACAGATGGAAAGCACATACAACTGTAATTTGGCTGCATATGCCTTTGATTCATCCTCCCTTAACTTTGGGAACCTATCTCAAGTGCCTGAATACGAGTGTCTGTTCCCCAGGCTCCTCCAGTGATGGAGACAGATGCCTGCAGGAGAGCATTTGAGCCCCTCAGGACTGCACTGCCCTCTTCGTGGGCTGCAGTGCTTCAGTTATGTTGTTCAGGTTGGGTGGAAAACTGGTCTGATGTGGCAGTTAGTTTCATGAGTGAATGTTATTGAAGATGTAAATTTGCAAGGATGCCTCAAAATATTTGCCAGGGTTGGCAATGACAAGCATGTTTTATGATGGAAGCTCTTATGGTCATAGATAACACGGAACAGGTGAAAAAAGCATGATTGCTCTGCCTGTACCCATATGAGAACTGGAGTCTCAAATGGTAATGACTGAGATGCAAGTATAAAACAAGAGAGAGGAGATGCTTCTTTATACAGCACAGGAAAACTGTGGTGCTTTCTGCCACAGGACGTTGTAGCTATAAAAGTTTGCTTAAGTCCAAAGAACAAACAAGAAATACTTTGGTGATGTTAAAAAAGAATTTATGGGTTGTAGCTCAAGAAGCTGCTGAGGAGGAGAGGAGAGATGACTAGAAATTATGCCATGTTATTGCCTTCATCAAGTACTCATCCTTAGCATGTGCTGCTGATCAGTGCTCCTTAGGGTCAGACTGATAGCTGACCTAACAAAAGCTAAGAGGCCTCCTGAGAAAAGGAGCTAAATAAAAAGGAACAGGGAAGAAATGAAATGACTACAGAAGTCAATGAATGAAAAAGGAGGGGGCTCTTGTCCACTGTTAGAGACAGGCTGCAAGGCAAGGTGGACCTTGAATCTGGCCTGAAAAAGACAGATTGATGTTCATGTGGATGCCCTGATGTCAGAGGTTTTTTAGAATTAAATTATGTGTAACGTTTAAAGTCTTGACAATAGTATATATATGCATACGTGCATGCTTTTGTGCGTAGGTGTATGAGGATGAAATCTATGAAATATTCAGCTCCAAAGCTTAGAATCAGAAATCTGCCATTAAAAGTCATACTTGTTTCTTTATTCCATGGTATTCTGGCAAGTTTTAAAAATGAAACAGTTGGCTGAGGTCTGCAAATGATAATACATATTCAAAAAATATTTTAGACAAAAAAAAAAATCTGTTTTAAGAATGTGAATATCTTTTGTCTTATAGGTCTCTGGCCAGCTGAAGAAGTACTGGCTTACTACTGCCTAAAGCACAATGAAATATTCAGGTACAGAGTTGAACATAAAAAGATATTTTCCAATCTATTAGTTTTATTGTATCTGCATGGTAAAGATTGCTATGATTTAAACCTTCAGATTAAATTTAAAATGTTCAAGGTGAAAGCATGTTGCTCTTAACAAAGAATTCTGAGCTGCCTTTGGGTACTAATATTGCACAGCAAGCTTTCTGCTATATGTCAAAGACTTTTGATTTCCACTCAAGGCGTTTTATTTCACTTTGATTTTTGGGAAACAAAAGTGAAGCTCCAATCGATCAGTACTGATTGTGAAGGTCAGGAAAAATAAAAGACATTCTTTAAACTGACATCTGTTGCAAAAGGAAGAAAAATATTGCCTGATAGAGTACATAATAATCCCTGCATACAGTGATGGAGGAATTTGCACCTATATTTAAGCTTTATGAAACGTATTGAGACATACTGCACTTGTATGTGTTTTTTCTTTTTTTCTTTTTTTTTCCCCCACATATTTTCTAAACTCGTAGAAGACAGGTATCAAGCATCCAATAGGAATGCTGAAAGATAAAATCTATCCTGCATCCTGTCTCCTACCCCTTGAGTATACAGAGCCTGGTGCTTGGAAATCCTTGAAGTTTCATTGTCCAGGTGGATGAATGGGGCATAAGAAAAGCTGTAGCAACACTGCATTTGCAGGTATAAATTGTGTTCTGAGCAAGGCTAATACCAAGCAAACCACCCCGGAGTATAGAAAATCTGTGTACATATGGTGTTGGGAGAATAAGGAAGACCAAGGAGCTTCAATCTGTAAACTGCTGCCCCTTGCACCAAGCCTGAGACAATTTCCTGCAGCTTGCTGAATACTGCCTGAATCCAACAGCTTAGTACTAAAGCATGCCCTGGTCTATACAGCCTTATTTCTGCTCCAGCAGCCACATGAATGGAGCACACCCCATCAGAAAAGGCAGCTAAGGCACCTCTGCCTCACTTGTGCTGCTCTATTAGCTATCCCTGTAGCGCTTTACCATCCCAGCACACATAGCTGCTTATACACTCTACTTGCCTTCAGAGGCTCCTCACAGCAAAACTCCTGGTGGTGGTCACTAAAGTGTGTTTGGGTATCCAAACCTGGTTATTCAGAGATGGTGATCAGTCAAACTTCCACGGAGGAAATGGGCAGTTTCACCTCTTGAGTGATTCTGCCCTCAGGGCCCTTCAGTGTGCCCAGGATTCTGCCCTCTCAACTGCACACCCAGAGCAGAGTTTCTTATTTTAATTCTCATTGGTAAATGTCACTAAATATTGCCAACATAGGAACTTTGCACTAGAATAAGTGATTTATATGTGTAAATATGTGTGTGTGTGTGTGTGTGTATATGCATACAGTCACACATATATTACATACATACAGATTTGGTTCAAAATGCACCAAAAATCCCACACTGGATCCTTTCTGTGTTTATTTTGATAAATGTGAGAAGTGCCTCCTAAATCCTGTAACATAACCTTATGTATATTAAAAAAAAATGCATAAAATATGGTTAGGAAAAATCAAAATTTATGTGAGGAGAAACTAAGAATCATTCTATATAAACCACAAGCTGCAGATTTCCCACAATCTATTTTTAATTCTCATTGGGTTTAGATAAACTTTGTTCCTCCAAACTACCTTCTCCCCATTTCCATTAAATAGGACAAATAGACTTTTTGTAAAAGGAAATTTGCAGAGTCTTAGGAAAATAAATCTATACTATCTAGACAGTGAGCATTAGTATATTGTCATACAGCCTAGCCCAGTGGCCTCAGTGAACAAAATATCAACATCTGTATATGCACACTGAGATGGCATCTGAGATGCCCAGTGTAGGGTAAGTGGTGAAATAATACTTTCACACAGAAGTAGGTTTAAAAACATTGGTGTTTTAGGTCAGAAGAAAAGGTGCACCAAAAAATCTGCTTAGCTGAAATTCCACTTTCTGCCTGTCAAAAATACTTCAATGGAAATGCTTCTGGCAGCTGTACCAGTTGCCATAGATTTAGCTCTAAAGCCGCTGTGCTTCCAAACTGAGGCTCTGCCTTACCGTAAATGCTGCTTCACGCAGTTTCGTCGCTCAGTCAGCATCCCTCCCTCCTCCCCTCCCGGGGCAGGCGGTGGCTGTGGAGAACATTCTTTATGGCTCCCCCTGCGAGCCCCCATCCGGCACGCTCTCTGCACCAAATTATATTTCACTTGCACGTCTTAATAACCGTGCTCTGCGGTCTGAGCTAAAAGCAACCTTTTAGACCAGGTATTCAACCCTGTGCTTGGGCTCAGCTTAGATTCTTGACACTAACTTCATTTAGTTTTCTATGGCTTAACTGTTTGCAGTTCCCATCGTCGTTCATAACAGTATTGTTTGTAGGTCACTTGCGGTTTTAAGTGCTAATTGAAGGATCGGATTTCTTCGTGGGTGATTGTTTTGTGGTATATGGTGTGATTTAGAATTTCTCTTTTTTAATATCAAAAGGCTTTCAGGCATAACTATATAGAGTGATATATAAATAATATTAATTTCTCCATTTACTTCTCTAACTGTTTTTGCAAGAATGAATGTGGATTAACATTGTTATCCTTTCCTAACAATTATCTTTCGCTACTCTAGCTAGTTTAGTTCTAAAAGACAGAGCCATTGACAAGGGAAAAAAGGGAACCTTCTCAGATTTTTCAGCTCAGCGGTGGTAATGTTGCACTGAACACTAATGAGGGAACCCCCACTGATTTGCCTGCTTTGTGACTTTTCTATTTCATAATTATTTTTAAAACGCAAAACGACATGAGGTAGCCTAGTCATGTCTCTACAACTTCCTGGTAGCTCCGTTCTTACTGCAGATGGCAATTTGTTCTTGTAACATATATGTCTCTCTGACCATTTTCATCTAATTTGTATGGGTTCTACCATTTCCTTTCTCTCTTTCAGGGACCTTGCTGTGTGTGAGCTAGGGGGTGGCATGACATGCTTGGCTGGGCTCATGGTAGGTCTTTTCTCAATTCCAACCCCATTCAGAGGAAGAAACAAAAGGAAAAATGTTCCAGTGCCTCCAACTGCTGGGTCAGAGAACTGTCAACAGCCTCAGCTGCGGTCAAGCTGCAGAGTCTTGAGAGACCTTCTAGATTGACTTGCTTTCGTATCATATTGATTTTATGGTTGCCTCGATGAGCAGAAACATTTTACCTCCGTGTAGTCAATATCTCTTGTTGTGACATTCCAGGCCACGTACGGTCTGTCTTTCATTGCCATAGCTGAAGCATTTTTTTTTTCAGATTATAGTCCCATTTGCTAAGATACAGGAATAGCCTGGCGAATCACAGTTGGAGCACCATGATATAGCTGCTAATGTTTTGCCTGCATTATTACACCAACAAACATGATCCAGAGCTCTCGGTAATTAGATTCTTTTGAATTAGATTGGCCATTCAGGAGAGTCGTTCACCATTCTCTGGGTTCTGAGTCATGTATTCAGGAGATATTATGTAGCAGTGCAGTGCATTAGACAAGTTTTTATGTCTCTACAAATAAAAGCATATTGTTACACTGATTGGCATTTGACAAACCTGTCGCTCTTATACAATGTGTCGAGGTTACAGCCCAATGTGCGAGCATGTCAAAGCTCACAAAAAAATTACCCTTACAAAGCCATCTGCCTGCAATGCAAAGTTATATGAAGGGCATCAGGCAGTCAGACAGAAGCAAGCTGAAAGGCAGAGTGACAGCCTTGTATGATGGCTCTACTAGATAAACAGAAGCCCGCAAATGAAAGCCTCTCAGAATACCATCATCCGCTGTCACAATGCAATTACGGAACAGAATGATAGCAAGATAGAGGCTCCCGCAAATGGAATGATAAAAGTATTGACTGATTTGATTGAATGATTAAAATAATGCAGACATAAAATGAAAAAAGATTGAAGATTGTTACAGAGAAATAGGTGAGGAAGCATGATACTGAAGGCTTGTCACTCCTGTCTTCACTTCCACACAGACAAGCATATTTGCTCATTGTTTGCTGTGCTCTTTTTTTCAGGTTGCTATTTCTGCAGATGTCAAAGAAGTTCTGTTAACTGATGGAAATGAAAAGGCCATCAAAAGTATCCTTATTCAGATAGAAAACTGGTTTGTTGTGTTCGTTCCTTTTTACTGGCTGAGTAACAATCGATATAAAGACAGACGGCATGAGGTATATTAAGAAGTCCCCACATAAGTAATTAAAAAATAGATGCAAAATATCTTGAACAGAGCTGCAGCTTCCCCCATAATAAATTTTCTTCTTCAATTAAAAATATACATGTCAGTATAGAGCAAGTACAGTAGTAAATATTTGCCTTATGGTTGAGTGCTGAAAGATTTCTTGTGTGTAAGCTGCACGTTACAGGAGGTATAGCAGTGAATCAAATCATTAGCTCCCCTTCCCATAGTCATTTTGCAAAAGAAACTAGGTTTGTGGGTGTGGTTTCTTTCTTTCTTTCTTTCTTTCTTTCTTTCTTTCTTTCTTTCTTTCTTTCTTTCTTTCTTTCTTTTTTTTTCTTTTTCAGATATTCACCTCTTAAAAATGCATAGTATTTGTATATTGTCATAGTGTATTTTGAAATGCATAGTTTCATTATTGCTACAAAGTTATAACTGCCTACCAATTATCCATTTAGTGTGCTTAAACAATTATCAATTTAATCATTATTTCTCTTGATGAAAGGAAGATTACAAAACTCCTCTGTCCCTTGTAAAAAGTATTTTACTGTTTCTTACATTATTTTATTAGAATAAATTGCTATTATGCCCTCCTAGTATGAAAACATAGTTCAGAAAATTGAACTGTACTTTGGCTAAGCGAGAGAATGAGTGAGCATAATTTGTGGCCACATTAAATATCAGCACAGAACAAGAACAGATATATAGAGAGAATATTAATAGCCCTTAGAAATTGAGAGGAAAAAAAAAATGGAAGATATCTATTTGCTTTTGTTCTTGGTAATATTTCCATTTGCATGTTAAGCCAACCTATTTTTTTCAGGTTTTGGCCCCTGCATCATCAAAATTGTTTAGATTTGAGGTTTTTTTTATGTATTTGAAAGCTAACATAATGAAAAAAAAATAAGTTAAACAATGTTGTGGATTAGGAAAATAGCAATTGCTTATGACTGTTAAATCAGGAGACACAGCAGTGAAATGGTGCATTATTATGTTTGCTACTACCTCCAAACACTCAGAGGTAACACAGGCAACTATAACTGCTTACACTTTCACAAGTTCATGGAAAAAAATAGCCAACCATATCTTTTAAATCTTGAAGGAAGCCTAATGAAAGTTTCCATTTTCTTGAAAATACAAGTTCTCAGTTGTGTTCCAAGGGTTCCTAAAATATAGCTGATTATGCTCATGGGCTGAGGAGGAAGTACTGATTATTCTGTGCATTTTATACAGCATCTCCTCTTCCTGTCTTACTCATATGTCATTGTGAAGATAAAAAATGTAGGAGAAGTGTTTCAAAACTAGCTTAACAAAACAAACAGATGTTTTATGAAAGCATAGTTATTTAACAAAAGGTTATTTTACCCACAGAAAGCTTCAGGTAAGCTCACTAATCATCAAGTCTGCACATACCTTGCATAGCAGATTCCACAAACATACCTGAACTTTTTTTGTAATTTAGACGTCTTCCATGGTAAAGAAAATCAGTGAGCACTAGAAATATTGAACCAGTCTTTGGAATTAAACTAGTTAAAGTGCTTAAATTTCTGAAAAATATATGTTAATATATTCTAATTACCACACCTTAGTTTTCCACAATATATTGTAAAATATTTTTTATTTCTGAAAGTCTTGCAAGAAGTCTTAATCTGTATTCACTCAGTGAATCCCTTTCAGAGGAGTGATTGGTGGAAGGCTCTAACAGGAATTTATTTTTCTTTTTTAACATTTGGTGCTCTGAAGGCTCAGCATTCAAAGTGCTTTTATTGTGTTGGATTTTACAATGGGCTTAATATTAGCAGGGTGCCAAAGTGCAGCAGACTAAGAACTTTACAGTGTAGGTGGAATGTATTCTTAAAAGCACACATAATAAAATTTATGTTGCATTTTATGTGTTTCATGGACTTCAGTAGTAATTTTATGATCTGTTTAATGGTAATTTTCTTTTGCATTCTTTTGTATAGTGACCAGCTAGAACAGAAGTTTAGGCTAAATTTAGGTCTGTTTCAGTCACACCAGACTCACAGAAATCAGTAAGAATTTTTAGTGTAATTGGAGAGAGTGTTTGTCTCCAAGTGGCACACACTACACATGATGCATTTCTGCTAATTTTTATTATTTCTGGTGATATTTTTTAATTGTTTAGTGTGCCAAATTAAATTACTGGGGGATAAAATACTGTTTTCTTGTCTAGATTCTGCTTTTCAGGAACAGTGAATGCTTAGTATTGTGCTTTTTATGTAGGTATTATACATTAAAATAATCTTGTTTAAAAATTACTGTTTACATCTTCCCTTTAAATTTCTTAGGAAGCTTAAATTACATGCCAGTCATACTATAATATCCAAAAATTACTTTCCAAAAAGTAAAAGTGGTTGTCAACAAAAAAAGAAAAAAATCCCTGTCAGAAGCCAGGAAATCACCAAGCAAGCCTGCTAATTATTCTTAATGGGCAAGATGAGCACATTAAGAAACAAATGAATACATCAGTGAAATGTAATTGAAAATCGACCTGGCAATAGTGCATTGCATCTGAGAATCTGCCTTTGTATTATCATCATCATCATAATTATTGTTGTTTTTGTTGTTGTTATCGCTATTCAGTGAGCGTAACTAACAGCCTTGCTTTGTGAAGCCTCAAGCTTTTGAGGATTTGATTTTTCTTTTAGTTTTTGACATTTTTCACATTATTCTTCATTTCATACTGGCACGTGAAGTATTGACTATGTATGTTGTGAATATGTTTATCAGGATATGTTATCGAAGTATTACAAGCTAAAACAATTGATGAACATGTTAACTTAAAATCATTGTTGTGATTGTAACCATTTCACTGTGAAATACATAGCTATATTTTATATTAATCAGTGCTCTTATGCATAGGGTTTATGGAGGTTTTTAAGTGAATATTATTCTTTAAGTTACTAATCCATTTAAAAGATTTAATTCTAATGCACTCCTTTTGCTTATCATAGACAGATTTTAATCGATTAGCAGATCATTCATGTTGCAAAATCAATGAAATAAAGATGGATGGTCTTGTTTCATTGAAAACTTTATTGTTGACTTAGTATGTTTTATCTAACTTCCTTCACGATCATTTAAATGAAGATAGTATTAAAAAAGAAAAATGTAAATATTTACATTAAATATTGAAGATTTATGTATGCAAAATTATCGGACTCGACTCTCTTTGAAATTTTGGGTGATATTCATCCAGATACAAATTTTCCAGGTTAGGTCATTTCTACAACAAATTCAATCATGGACATCAACTCCTATTTCTCTAGAGCACTGGATGCATCTATACTCAGACACTTCTAAATCCAAGGATGTGGTTCATTTTTACTAAAAAATTGTCTCCTGTTTCAGAGAGGCTGTGTACCTTCTGCCTTAGCTCTGTTTCACACCATGCAATAGTGACTTGAACTGCTGTTTGAAAGCATCAATAATACAAAACATGGTTGCAGTACACTATAATGGCCATTAAAATATAGTGTATGGATCTTTCAACAGTCCTGGGAAATTTAGGTTAGAAAGGTCATGTTCAGCCAGAATGCCTGAAGACATGGGCTTATAAATTATTTTTCAAAGCTAGTCTTAACATGGTTGCAACAATTATTTAGTTTTGCCCAGTTATGTAATTTAAGTGCAGTGTAGCTAATTTATCAACACCGTTTCTTCTGCTTCATCATGCTTTGCTCCTGGAATTATCTATGCCTTCTTTCTGCATCACAAGTATTGGCCATTTATTACTGCTTCCCAATGCATATTTTGGAACAGATTTTAAAAGCATGTCCAAAGTACAGAGAATTGTTTAAACCACTTCTCTATTACTCCATTTCTACTCTTCAGAAAATATCAGTTGTCTTTTCTTGCACATTGTTTGGTTAGAGGCTTTTCTAAAATAACTTATCTTAAACAGTCAACAGTGTTAGGAAGGCCTATTATGAGATTTAAGCAAAGCAAATAAAAAGATACATTAGTCATTTTTTAAATTAGCCTGACATTAGTGTTCATTTTTCTTAGAAGAGCTCTTGCAAAGAATTTGACATATTCTGTGCACCTAGGAACATTCTCCTCATTAGCATCAGATTTCCTATACCTTAAATAAGAATGAACGATCATTGATGTCTTTATGAAATTAGTCCCTCTACAATAATTTTTAATATCTGAGAGTGAACTGTTCAAACACGTTCACACTGGATGCCAGTTAGTGTTTTCATAGTTCTTTAGTTACTTGCTACATCCTTTCTTTCCAATGGCTACCCGGAAATGATTGGTTATGAAGGTTTTCTTTCCAGGTATAGATTACTGGGCACAGCTCCCTTTGAAAGTTTTCACTAACAGCCCTTACTTTGGCCTGCCTTTGTGACCTGATCTTCCAAACTGAAAGAAGCTGAGACATGAGGCTGAGGCACTGCTACAGTGCCTGTGGTGAAGGAAAGGCATTTTTAACTTTGTACTGTCCTTTATGGCATTTCCAAACTATTCTCAAGAAAGTAAATGGACTAGAAACTCCCTTGCCTACAGGTGAAGGTGCTCCCAATGTGTGCTGGATTTCATCCAGAGAGAGCCAGGAACAAAAGTACATACCTTGTGGCAGGACTGGAACTCAAAACCATAAGCCTCTGAAACCTCAGCACTGTGATCTAGTGATACAGTTGAACGTGGCACAAACTCAACTATACATTAAGTAAGCGTGCCAAGACATTTCTGTTCACCTTGGCAGTAATTCTTATATTTGTAAATAATAGTTGCTTTTAAATGTACGTAAAATATGGGAAAACTTTTTCAGCTTCCTCTGTATCTACAGCATTAACAATTTTGTAAATGGAAACATTAATAAAAGAATGGTTGATTGAGTTAGGCAACAAGAGCAAGTGGCTGAGTAGTTTTACAGCTGATGTAACAGAGTAGTGTTGTAAAATTTATGCTTTTGAAAAGAGTGACTATTAGCACAGTTTAAAGATGAAATAGATGCAAGGTATTATGAAGGTATTAATGATGTAAAAAATATTTTGATGAATTTTAATGCTGCTCTACTTTTACGGATAATTCTTAACAAATATGCTACAGATGTAAGTGACATCATTGCAAGAAACCAAACTGCAGGAATATTTAAGGCTCAGAAAGTGTCAAGCTGGTAAGATTATACCAAAGTGTTTTATGCATTCTCACATAACTGTTTAATTAATGTAAATGTGAAATGTAATCAAAAGTGTGAATATGTGATATTACTGACATTGACACAGGTATGTATACAGCAAGAGTATGTACCTATCATGGGTTAAGTGATGCAAGACAGAAAGTATTAAAAATATATTAGAATTCCTTTTTATCCCACCAAAGTATGATTAATCTTGGTGACATAACCTCCTTTTTTAATTTTAATGTACAGAGTTTATCTTCAAACTGTAACTCAGTGCCTGATGGAAATTAGGTTGCTTGAGAGTCAATATTAGCCATTTTATTGAATATGAGGCTTGAAACAAATGTACCTAAATAACTGGCAGGTTTTATTTTTAAATTTCTCTGAGAATTCAGGGTGGCAATAGACGTCACTTATTCCTGGGGCAGATGTCGTTGGAGCCCTCATAAAAGGCTTTTGGGCGTCTTGTGTGCATAATCAGTATCGTGTTGCTTGTGCGAGGGTAAATTGGGAGTGTGGGAATCAGGCACAGAGTGCTGGGGCCCTTCTCTGCTCTTACTTTGTCCTAAAGTGTGGGGCACATTCAGTGTTTTTCTCAAAGTGCACCAGAGCATTGTCTCCAAGTTAGCCCCAAAGGCATGCTTTGGAGGGTGAGCATTGTAGAAGTCCAGAGACTTTGGTTTCTGATAATCTCCAAAGCCCTTCCTGTGACACCCTGTAATTGATGCTACTGAAGTTAGCTATTTAAGTATTAATTTTATTGGTCTCCAAGTGTGATAGAGACTGGAAACTTCAAAGAATGTGAAATGAGTTAATCTTTTGTAGTATTTAAAAAGTAAATTGTAAAGCTCTTCGTATTTATGGCATATGGTTATGAATAAGAATGTGCTCAGAGGTGGCTACCAAAGATGAAATAGTGCATTCTTACATGTGTCTAAATCTTCTTCTTCTTCTCCCTTTTTTTTTTTTTAATGATTCTCATTCCAGAAGAAGGGCTCTCAGTTTTTCTCAGAGAGACAAAAATAAAAATGAAAAAGGGCTAAAACCACCAGAATAAGCTTATTGACACAGAGGGCTAAAACAATACAATTTTAATGGCTATCATTCACATAATTTATTCTATGCTTATGTAGCCATAGAGTATAGAGAATTTCTTTAAGTGAGCACTTAGGAAAATTCTGCCTTTGTTAGGGCATATGTACATATAACTTAGAGATCTGTGCATCCTGATACTTGCCTGCCAAGTAGACAAGGGCTACATGGCCCCCAGGATAAGTCTTTTAGGTTGTGTGTGCTGAACGCTTCTTGTGAGCAACCTCAGATCTGTGCAGTACATCCATCTAGAAGCCTAAATTTTGTAGATTTCCAGTTGTCCTCTACTTTGTATAAGATTTCAGATTTCATCCCTTGTCAAGACTTCAAACCTGGTCTTTTAGATATCAATCAAAAGCACATTTTCTACCCTGTCCTCATTTACATTTATCTAATGCTTAAGGTCATTTGTGATCATTTGAGTGTATTTCAGCATATGGAATCAGTGAATAATAGATTTCGGCTTCATGCTGTGAAGAAAGATTGTGTTTTTACAAGACATGATGTTGTTTACTGGGTGTTAATAATCACTAATTAATAAACATATCTAGACTTCATAAAATATTGCATTTTAAGGAGTAAAAATGTCAAGTGTTTAACTTATTGAGTGCAATAGCATTTGGGACTTGTTTGCATTAAAAATAATTAAATTACAAAATAAAGTGAAATACTGTATTGAAGCATAAGGTTCTCATAATAAAAACTTAGTTTGATTTTTAGTTCTACATTCTTCAGGCTTTTGCAGGTTTATTGTAGCATTGTAGATTCTTATAAAATGTGTTATGACTGTAATCATCTTGCATTTCTTTATGTTATGCACATTAGTAGTTGATTTCTCATGTAAAAATAAGGTTTTGCTTAGGTTAGCTATTTGTTAAGTGCTAATAGATGGATCAGTCCTTCAGATTCAGTAATGACATGATGAAGACAGTAACAAAGTTATTTAATCACTTCTAAAGACCTTGTAAATAGTCAAAAGGCTGATGTAATATCGGAAATATTACTGTAACCCTGATTCATTTTACCTACAACCCAAAACCTGTGTTTTGCATTAAAAAAAAAAAGACAATAAAATGTGATGTTTCATAGGGAAGAATGCAACAACGGCTTGCAGTGATATTAGGTGACTTTTTTTTTTTTTTTTTTTTTTTTTTTCACATTGATCAGAGCTTGCAGGCAAATGAACATAATGATTTATTTAAGTGACATACTGTAACATTAATTTAATCTGGAAAAGCCCTATGTGTTCCTCACCCTGATGTATCATTTAAACAGTGTCCAGTGCAAAATTATAATACTATAGCATATAAAAAATAAACGACCCTTCTTACTGCACCTCCATCGCACTGTGGGATCTTGTATCGTTCTCCTTCCACGTGGAGTAAAAATTATCTGTATGAGACTCAGTTTATGATATTCCAGACATTCAAATCTAGACTTGGAAAATATGCCAAAAAATGTATGGTACAAAAAAGAGCAATCCGGTATCAGCCAAAGCAAGTTAGATTAAGACAACCTGCCATACATTTATTTATTTAGATTTATACAAAGTGCAGTAAATGAGCACTTATCTAGCTTTCTGCCAACTCTTGATTATTGTTTAAAAGTACAGTAATGTAAGCCAAACTGGCAGTTTGTCATATTGTGTGTTACAATGTAATAATAGATATTTAGTAAACAGTTTACTTCAGCAATGGCTATACAATTCAAGTTTATTTTTAGCTTCCAGTAGTATGTTCAGAATTTCTTGCTAACACTTACTGGAAAGAGGTACAGTAATGCCAATAAGTTACTAATAATGACTTGCCATAGAAAGGTGAATTGTTAATATCATGTATAAGTTTGATGATTTTATTTTCACGTTCTGAAATTATTCTTGAACTACTTTAATTTTACACCACAACATAGCATACAAGTTATCCTGATAGCATTCTTTATACCATCAATTGTTTCTACTTTGACATGCATTATATAATTATTTTGAACATGTCCACCAACAATTAAATTAGGAACAACAGTCATAAAATCTCTGCTCTTTTTCTTCCCTTTTCGTGTGGAAATCTTCCTGAAGTACAGGTTTATGTTGTAGAATTTTGAAAAATAGTTGTCACAATGGAAAAGCTTTATCAAAAGGAAGGATTTGCAGTATATTCTAAATGTTATCAGACTCTTTTATTCTTATCCAACAAGGAGTTTGTTGACCAAGTTCCTTTGCCTGAGAAGATTAGATGTTAAGAAGAAAATTTGTGTACTTATTACTGATATGGGACCTATAAGTTTTAGGCATGAAAACTCTACTGTTTTGCTAAGAGCTGCCCCAGAGAGATTACATTTTACATGAGTGTAAGCAAGTACATACAACAGTGAGAGAAATGCTTATTAAATGATGCATGGTTTGAATTGATTAGTAGTAGTGTATCATACATTTTAGCTGATCTTGTAGTCAACACTGGAACTCATACCAGGAAAGTATAATAAAGTGACCAAAAGTGACAATTCCTGCTCCTTAAAAGTTAGCAGATGGGTAATCATCTGTTACTGAAGATTTTTATATTTTTACAAATATAAAAATTTACAGGCTTCCTGATTTAAGCCTGATAAGAAAAAAAGGCTTTCTAAAGACTAAATTGCACTCAGCATAATAGTAGGATAAGGTCTCAGTGATAGGGCACTACTACATAGTCCTGATTCCATTCTTAGATTCATTACCTCTTATTCTGTAACTGCCACCATGTGAATATTGTACCTTTCTGCAGCGTACTTAAGATAAACTAGCTTTCTAACCTTCTTGATTTGAGTGGATCATGTAACAGGTTCCATCAACATAGGACAGCTTTAATAAAACTCCCTCTATGTTTTCATTCATCAAATTAAAGTGTTGCTAAGTTCAAGCTTTTTGAGACCTATTTATTGAACTAGTTGTGTTTGTCAGCTTAGTAACCTTAAAGGAATCCCTTTCTCCGAACTGCTTTTCCAGTCTCCCCATGTAATAATGTTCCTGCATGCACAACATCTACTGGCAAGGAGGAGGCTGCCAAAATAATAATTTCCTGCCCTTTGGTTAGAATGAAAACACTCCTGGATCCTTCTATCTTCATTTGATGACTTTATGTGTGTGTGAGAAAAAAAAATAAACTGTCTGTTCACGGCCATTGTGAATTTGTAGCTCTCTGTCACAAAAAATTTCAGCTCAGGTGGAGGCAGTTCAAGACCTCTGATCAGACTTGCCATTTTCTATTTCTTTTCCAGTTCCTACTCCTTTTCAGATGAGGGTTAGCAGTACTGCATTTGAAGTATGTGCAAATTATAGATATATATAGTGGCATAATTATTCTTTCTGTTCCTCTTCTAAAAATGCCTAGCAGTGATTTGCTGTTTGACTACATTTGAGCACTGATCTAGTATATTCAAGAAACTCTGTCATAACATGAGGAACTTCGTGGTGATGGTCAGTTTTCTCTACTTCCTTTATGAAGCAAGGATCATTTTTCCCCCTTTCCTCTTTGCATTTATCCACACTGAATTAATCGGCCATTTTATTGTCTAAAATCTCAGTTTCATCTTTCTGCAAATCTTTACAGCCTGCTCCTTTCCTTACTGTCTTGAATAGCCTCATAGCAACTGCAAACTTTACCACCTCAGTGCTCATCACTTGTAAACATGTTGAATAAAACAGGTCCCAGGGAAACTCCATTGATTATCTCCCTCCATTGTGAGACCAGATCATTTACTACTACCTTGTTCCCTGTTCTTTTGTTCCATTCTTTAGCCATGCCAGGACTCATCCCATGGCTGTCTACTTTCCTTAAATGTTGTTGGTGAGGGTCTTTGCCAATAGCCTTTTGGAATCAAAAGCAGCCTGTGCTACTCAGATCACCCTTATCTAGATACTCGACCCCTTTGAAGAACTCTTGAAGGTTTGTAAAGCAGGACTGCTTTTTACAGAAAACATTTTCCATCAAGAAAAGGTTCTGTAGTGAAACTGTCTTCAGTTTCTTCTGCAGTGAACACACAAAGAATTAATTTCACCTCTCTGAAATGGTGCCATTCTCTGTGAGTGCTCACTCTAAAAACCAGCACTCTAGACCAAACAGTTTAAAACCAGACTATGAGGTGGCAGGAAGATTTATAATAAAAGAAAGAGTACAATCATTCTTAGCCTGCCTAATTTTATTATTTTATTTAATTTTCCAAGTTCATGGTCCTTTCTTCATTTGTATGCAACTTCAGCTTTTTCAGGTATTATATCATGTTTTTCTTTACTGTTTGGCAATACCAGCTAACATTCAACAACTTCCAAACCTCTGCTGTTTGTGTATTTCACCCATTTGTGTTGACGTAATAAAACTGCAATTTGTTTTAAATCACATTGTAGCTTTGTCTTTCATCTTTATATGACCAGTTAAAAATATGTAGAGAAAAAAAGCAAAAAATTAGCAAGCTTTGTTGTGAAATTTCTGTAAGTTTGGAAGAAAAGGGACAGAAAATCTAGATGCTATCTAAAAGTATAGCATGATGTTATTTTAAATAGTTCTTGGATAAATTTTTGGCTGCGTTTTATTCTGGTCTATTCTTAGCTTTAAAAACATCCTTTGGGTAAAGCTGTTACTCTTGTACCCTCTTTGACTGGACAGGAAGTCTAGATGGAGAGGACTGATATAAGAAAGCTTGTGTCTTTCTTCTCAGTGCTTTAAAGGAAAATGTCCATGTGATGAAGAATCTTATTTATTTATTTATTTATTTGTTTTATTCCTATGCCCTTTTGTGTATCCATAATTTTCGCCAACCTTTACAATGTGTTTCCTGGTTCATGTTGTTACCAGTATACCTTTGTCTACCCTTCCTTATCTACCTTAGCTCTAACTTAGACAACCATCAAATCCATTTTGCAAACTTTCAGTAAGCTATCTCCTTCACATCTTTGCCACAGATACAGGAAAATTGGGACAAACTTATAATTTTGACAAAATAAGGCTTGTAGTGTCATCTTGGCTGATTTCATTAATGTTCTGCTAATATGCGGTTATTCAAACACAAACCATGATATTGAAAACGAAAGCGATTCAGGAAAGAGGCATGAGTGAATCAGGATTTGGAAATTAAAGAGTTAAGGAGCTCTGTTTACTTAACTTGTCAAAGAAATGACTTGATTGTTGAGAAATGAATTGATTTTGATCTGAAAGTCTCATGTGGAGAAAAAAAATCTTTAATAGAAGATCACTCTTTAATCTAGCTTACAAGTACCTAACAAGATGTAGAAATTAAAGCTCGACAAATTCAGTCCGAAAAAAATGAGATTTGACAGAAAATGATAGTTAATTAGAACATCCTTCTATAGGAAGTGGTAGTTTCTTAAACAGTGAATGTATTTAAATCAAGTTTGATATCTTTCTGTAATGTGTATTAATTTACTGAGATACATGGTCTTGATGCAGGAATTTGAAATCTTAGATGATTATAATAAACCATTTTGCCCTTAGAATGTAAGAACCTCTGAATGACATCCCTTCTGCTGTTTTTTAATTTTTCCCCGTTCAGTCCTTCTGGACCTGCTTGGTTCACTTCATCTTTTTTTTTTTTTTTTTTTTTTTTTTTTTTTCCCTTCTTATTCCCTTCATTATCTTCCATGTACTCATGGATGGACTGTTTTCCATTGGGCAAGAAGACATCTTCTTTTCCTTCATATTTTTACTCAAAACCAGTTTTTACAAAGCTTTCATTCACTCATCATACATGGTCGTGCTGCTTATGCTGTCTTGCTTCTTGAAATGACTATACCATAATAAAATATATCAGTCTGAATTAGAATGTGAGAACCATCCATTTTGTGTATAATCACCACATGACCCTTGCTAAAAACTCCTAAATAATGATTTAGAATGTGTTGATGTAGAGGAGGAAAGGAAAAGGCAAATTCACACCTTATGATGATGATGATGATTATTATTATTATTATTATTAACTTTTTAATGCAAGATTAAAAATTAATCACACTTGTGTTGAATGATGGCTTGTTGTGTGTCTACAAAATGAAAAACTTTATTCTGTAACAGTTGTATTTGGTTGCAGTGTATTTATTATGTCCCAAAATTTTAGTAGCAGCAGAAGCATGAATGTTGCATTTGTTATTTTTGATGATGTATAACTGTAATGTTCCTGTCTGAATTTTAGCAAAATATGTAGTTGAGGTGCTCTTAGAATAAGGACTAAGGGAAGCAAATAACTTAGTTATCCACTTTTGAAAGGCAACTTCTGGGCAGGAAAACCAAGATTGTTGGTTTTGGTGTGCTTTTGTTTGTTTCTTTCTTTCTTTTTGTTTGTTTGTTTTTAATTTATATTACTACATTAATGTGATGGAGCTTCACCATGAATTGTTGTACCATGCACTGTATGAACATAGAGGAAAAAGGCAATTTCTGTTGGAGAGTCTATGGTCTAAGACCAGAAATGTATATCAAGAGGAAGGATGACCAGGATACCTTTTTAGTCAGTGCGACAGACAAAAAGGGTGAGGCGCAAGAGCAGCCTAACCTCTTTCCAGTTTTTGTAGGCACTATTTTAAAGGGGATTTTCAAGGGTAATGGAGTAAGTTTGCATCTATTCATGACAGAGTGGAAGAAATTTATTAAAGGTCCTGTTTTGAAAAGCTAGGTGGAAAATGTAGGCTGACTTTAAGAAGGAACTTGTCCTTTCAATATTGAATGAGAGATAATAAATAGGGAAGTGAACTGTTGTGAAGTGTTTGGAAGAAAACACTTGCAACTTACCTGGAGGACAACAAAGAGGAAGGTGAAAAGATCAGGAATATAGGTAAGAAAAACAATATTTGCCTACTGAATAAATATTAATTGGGCAAGACTGCATTTTTCAAGAGAGAACAATATCGTGATGTTAAGATGTTAACGATGATGACATGGTTAAAGAGTTAAAGTTGAGTGTGTAGATAGGAAACTTCTTAGAGAAGTTATACAAACAGAATTAACAAAATTTGAACAGAGATGAGGTTTAGAGATATAGAGGAAGGTCAAAACTAAATCTAGAATACAGATTGGAATTAATGGTTATGTCCAAAGGGCTCAAGAAAAAGGGGTAAGAATTAAATTACTCCAAAATTATTGGAAATGTGGGAATTTTCCTTCAGCAATTCTACATATTGCATTCAAACTGTTCAGAAGTGTGTGAGGAGATGGAGAGTGATTGATGTTGGGTACTTGTTCCCAAAGTTTAACCTTGGTGTCTCGCTACTTGGTATACTCTGTAAGGAATGAAATAATGAATAAAAGTAATGAAGCAATGAAAGACAGAGCAAAGTGAGGCAGTGAAGGTAAGAAAGCCAGGAGGTGGAAGAAGATGGAGAAATAAGAGCAACTTCATGAGAAAATAATAATGGGGAAATGGTAGCAGGCGAACTTGCAAGACTGTTCAGAGGAGTTGTAATAACAGGCGTATACGTCACCTCTGTCACTAATTAAAATTCATCTTTTTGATCTTTATACAAAGTTGAGGAATCTCAAACAAAGATCAAGGTGTGGAGAAACATTCTGGTGATGCCTTTTGTTAATGTGCTAATGAACTTCCTTGGTTAATGTAATAGAAAGTCATATAAATCCCCAGACAAAACCTTTTACCTGAACCTGTATACATACGAATGATAATGCTTTTCAAAAACTGAAACCTAAATTAAAATATGAAAAGAAGAGGTGGGTAGATAGGGGTTCTTGGTAGCTGCTCATCTGCTAACTGGGGCAATTTTAAAAAAAAATCTTTATTACAACTATTAATATGTACTGAAGCAAGGCAGGCTTTTGTGTCTTTTGTCCTCTCTTTGAATTTTGATTTTTTGTCTTTATTTGCACAATGACTCTTTTGCTAACTTGAGAGGTACTCTAACCTATGCCATTCATCTCAGAAACATCTTAGAGGGACTTGGAAATGTTTCAAGTTTCTATTATCTGAGACTTAACCTGTGTTTTCTTATGTAAGTTACCTGCCTAGACACACTGGGAAGACAACCATTGAATAACAGAAGTTGAATAAAAATAGTAATGAGGAATTTGTATGAGAAATGAAAACCTGGTAAAATCAGGTAAAATCTTTTGTTGTAGATTGCTGCGATGTTTCTCTAGTGTATGAAAGACTGTTGACAATTGTTGGGCTATCCTCCATATATTAGAATTACTGTACAGGGGAAGTGTGCAGTCTTGGCTGCCATAAATGCCCTTGTGACATTTGCCATTTTGTTGTGTTTTTTGTTTGTTTGTTTTATTTTTATTTTTTCCTTTTTTTCTTTGAAATACAGGAGGACATTGTGGTAAGTTGATAGTACATAAAGAAAGGATGCTCTTTTTTTCAGTCTCTGTTTCCTTAGTTGATCTTTTTGTTCTATTATCATTACAATTGTTTTTATCTTGACCCTAATCGCATTCTCTGACTTACTTGGTAATTTAAAAGATAGATCAGCAAAAAAAAAAAAGTAAAAAAAAAAGAAAGATTCTTTGATTCTTTTTTTTTTTTTTTTTTTTTTTTTTTTTTTTTAAATAAATTTGTTGCTTTGGAATGGTGTAAGATTGACAGCCTAGGAAACTAAAGCATCAGTACATATTTTCTCAGACTATTTTGATAGTATGCTTTATCCCTGACCTGGAAAAGCCACATCTGTGTGTGAGAGGATAGTTCATTCTCCATAGCTCATTTCAGTCCTTGTCCTTTTTGCTAGGACTGCCATCAAGATTGCTAATTATAGTAATAGGTTTGTGACGCAGGTACTTTTCCTCTGAAAACTGGTCAAATTAATTTGATACAGTCCATAAAGCAACCATTAGTGGGTACAAAGTTTTAGTCACCATCAGCTTGGCTTAACAATAGTAGATACACTAACAGTACTGTATTTCCAGTAGTCTTTCCCTCACATCTTGTTTTATTTTTAATGTTCTTGTTATAGCCAAAAAAGCCCCCAAACTATTTTCTATTTGCAGTTGGTTTCAGTCCCTTTTCTTCTGAAACTAAATTGCTAGTTTTCAATTTCATGAAACTAAAATTATAAAAGTTAAATAAGCCAGCACAAAATAAAAGTGAAGAGTGTACTTTATACACCCTAAATATGTTATTAAAAATAATAAAAAATTGAAGGTGTAGCTTAGAAATGGAGTGAACAGTACACTTCCTGAATTTACAAAATAATTTCAACTGTTAGTAATGTAGCATCTTCCCTCAAAAGAAGGATATAAAAATATTATAGCTTTAAAACTTTTTATTTTGCTGGAAGCAAAGTTGAAAATAAATATTCTGAAGCTTCAGAAACTTTGTTTTTCTGTCTAAATTTGAACTCAGTCTTATCTACTTGTGTTCATGATTACCACCCAAAGACTTCAGAGACTGAAAAAACAACCCTACAGAAATCTTCTGCTCATGCTTCCCAATTGTTTGGCACCGAAATCCTTATGTTAATATCAATTCACACTTCTTATTCATTATTTAATAACTACGAAATAAAATCTTCTGAATTTCTCTATTTCTGAAAATAGTCCATTTTATGATTTACTATCATTGGAAAAAGAACAAGAGAGAAGTATTACTGAGGCTTGCATTTTTTTCATGGTGGCTCTTAACATAATACTGGCAACTGAAAAGACATTTTGTGCCATGGCATTGTTTCACTTTATTTCTTTTTTTTTTTTTTTTTTTTTTTAAGGAAAATTTATAAAGACTGAGATTTTGGGTGTCTGTTGCTAACACTTTTCTGGGTTTCCTAGTGGTATTTTTCTTTAAATCGAAATGCAGTTAACTCTTACTTCATGGTTCCTTCAGAATTTGTTTCAGGACTGACCATGAAGTCCAGGAGTCACATCCTTAATAATCCCTGGAAGAAGTATTGTTACCTACTCTCTTACTGCGTATAGATAAATGCATTTAGATACACATACGTATATCTTCACTTTTCTCAGAGGTTTTACAATATCAGTGGATTTTGCTGTACTTCAGATTCAGGAATTGTATTTAGATTATGGGAAATTTTATTGATAGTTGATGTATTTATACATGTTCTGACTCTGATTCACTACTTCCATCAGTCCTAGAATTGAAAATAATTTATTCAGATTCAGTATAAGGCTGATTCTGACATTGGTGTTAATGATGTAATAATGCTGATTCCGAGCAGAATTATTTCTGATTCCCTAATATGTGGGGGCATGTCTGCTTTACAGGTACAGATGCAGATGTATGACTAGTGTTCATGCAAATTCATGGAAGCATTAAACATGCAAGAGTATAGATAGGGTAACCCAGAGTTAACTACCTAAACAATTTCTGAAGTTGCACCTTCGTGTACCCTAGATGTGCTTCACTTACTAGTCATACTTGAACTTGTCTAAAGATAGTGAGGAAAAATATATATCTGGTAGTTGCATCTTTCCCATCAATGTACATACATCCTGAGTGAGATCAGAATGACTTCTGTTGTGTTATTTATTTTATAGAAATTATCTTTAGTTTACATGGATTTTTCTTTCCCTTTTGAAAGTTAATGGCAAAGTTGAATTTCAAAATCTTGTGTGCAAATTTATCACTGGCCTCTGTATAATTATGTCTGTTCAGGAATACAGCTGTACTGGAACTAGAGACCAACACCAGACCTGGTGCCAGATCAGGAAAATGGTGGAAAACTGGCTTATGGCTGGATGTGGAGCCCTGAGCTCTCTCCTTGTAGCAGCGTGCATGACAGTCACTTTGCACCGCTGCTCATGCTCCTGGCAACTCACCTACTACAGATTGTGCTCAGCATTATGGTTTCTGAGCTTTTGGCTATCTGCACCACATTCTTTGGGTGTGCACAGAAAATGCTGTGTTCTGGATGCTCAGTGGGAACCTGAGAGAACCTGGGAACCTGACAGTAACATGAGAGAGACTTTTTTTTTTTTTCCAGGAGGTGGCACCTGTGATGCCTCCCAAACTGCATGTGTGAAGTATAGTAAATATATGGGTTAAAAAATCATAATTCAAATCCCTATAGTGGTACTGATCAGATCTCTGTTTCTGTAGCAATGAGAACCAAAGGTGGCCTTTTAAAGCTCACAGTTCATCTACCAATTTCCAGTTCTGCTTCAGGATTCTTAAAATATTAGAGTGCGTGCTTTAAACCCACAAAACTTACCTTTACCTAATTTTCACCATTCTAACCTAAGTTTCCACGGAAACAGGGTTGAAAAAGCCACTGGTAGCCAGCAGGCAGCCAGCAGCTGAGAGTGAGAACTCTCCTTTGTCACTTTCCACTACTGGATGCCTGCTGCGTGCCAGTGTGCAAAGCTACCTAGGCTTCTAAAATCTGGAATACTTTCAATTTGAGGGGGAAAAATTAAATTAATCTACTCTTTTCTCTCTTTGGATTGTCACAGTAAATTCCAGGAGGGCAAATGGGCTAATGAGTCCAAATCTGTTCAGATACACTGAGACCCACATAATCAAAGCTTTCCCAACCCATTGGGCCTCTCTTTTTGTAATTTCCGTCTTTTAAAAGCATTATTCCTCAAATTTTATCTATGCATATAAGCAGGCATGTACTGGTACCTTAATTCTCTGTGGGTCTATTTCTGTCAATCATATGTTTACTAACGTTTTGCATATAGTATGGACAATGTAAAAATTTTTCCTTTTTTTTTTTTTTCTGCATACTTAGGGAACATTTTTGAATGAACATATTATAACTGATCCTCAGTTAAATATTAGGAGTAGTATGTGAATGGAGATGGCTTTTAACCAGAAGTAGATTATAGCTGCGGGAAGACTAAAGGGCCTATTTGGTCAAGACTCATACAAAACTGAGATAAGCATGCACAACCTGACAAGATCAGATTAGACCCTTCCCCCACAAGTGCTTTTCCCATAAATATTTATCTACTTTCTAATATAAATAACCAGGAAATGAAAAAGAAGGATAGGTTTTTTTTATTATTATTTTTTATTTTTAATAGCCTAGAAATAGAAATTCAGCTTCAAATATTCGAGGTTATGATATTTTAAGTGTACAGTAAATTCCAACACTGGTTTTCTGTTTTTTAAGAGGGAGTCAAGCAATGAAATTCTTCATGGCAGCTACATAAATTGGTAGCATTTATAAACAAAGAAGAACTTTGCACATATATGCATTTTTGCCTGTTACTAGGTATCTTAGAATTAAATAACTTATCACCTATGAGAGAATAGATGTTGACAGAGGCAGCACTGCTGTACTTTTAAGCTTGCCTGAGGCGACATTGCTGGCACTGGAGTTAAGCTTGGCATTCTTTCGCCCTGTCCCTCCTCTGAGCCTAAGTGAATGCTCACTTCATCAATGAGAAACACGACCAGCTCGCCTGGCAGATGTAATGGAGATCCATGAATTCACATCTGGTCTGCAAATTTGTATTTCACTCAGATTGTCAATACTCGGGCTTCACTTCCTCATGCAGTGGTGTTAAGGGGTAAAAATTGGTGGCTGTACAGGTGCCACTAACTCAGAAATGAATGTTGGTGATCCACTCATGAGAACCTGTGTGGATTGCCTTTCTAATA
>CM021767.1:30527834-30540334 GCA_011076525.1 Nettapus auritus | reverse complement strand
TCATTTTCATGTATTTCTCTTCAAGATATAGAATTGGCTTGATAACTGTTGGCAGGATTTTTGCTTTCTGAATTTTTGGGGCTGTCATTGAAGAGGAAAAGAAATCTCTTCTTACAGCTCCTCAGCTGAAACCTGAAGTATGAAGTGATAAAAACAGATAGAATAGATTGCATTTAGTTTAATACCACCATATAGCTCATTGTCAGTCAATAAAATCTGGGATTAGAGCAGGATACTATAAAGCAAAAAATCTGAGTTCAAATATTAGGTACATGGATAAATTTTTATTGAAGTATTTCCAGCAAGGGTGATATTGTCTGATTCTCTGAATAGCTAACCAGTAGTACTGCTTGATCCCATTTACATGAAAACAAGCTCTATTCATAAACATATTCCAAATCCACATGGAGGTTCAAGTAAAAATGTACATGATTACAACAAGCAGCGATATGTTTATATTCATATATTTACAGTCAGACTTTAATAAACCTTGTGTGCAGGAGTGGAAAATAAGTTATTTCCCAGAACAGACAGTCTATTAGTTAACAGCTAAATTTAGTAGCTCAACTAGATTATAAAATAAATAAGAGGCAAACTGTGAAAGCTAGTCGTTATTTAACCATTCAGGATTTTGACAATAAAAATAGTTTCATGGTTCAGCAGTTCCGAAATAACTTGTAAAATGTCAACTATGAGATAAAAAATAAGGAAAAAAAATATCTCGGCAAGGCCACACCTGGAAGAAGGATACACTGGAAGAAATTACTGAAATAATGGAATTTTTAAAGCATATCCACCTACCTCCATTTTTTGAGGGGCTGTTTCAAGGCCAGGTGAGTTTTGGACTTTCGTTTGACCTGCACTTGAGGGTGCAAAATCATGCAGGTGCTGGACATGTAAAAGTAAGAATGAATGAAAGGGAGAAAAAACAGTTGTCTGCATGGCTGGACCACAAACAACATTCATCCGAAGCTCTTGAGAGCCTCAGATTTCTGATTATTTTCTTTATTAAGACAAATAAAGAGAGTCAAAAATAGTTGCTGAGATTTTTAATCCAAGAATGCGGTCAATGCTGTTATGTGTGATCTAGCAGAAAAATATTTTCTTTTCAGGTTCTTACAAACTATGTTTTAAAACATGTAATTTTAACATAGAAACAGAATATGGTCTAAATCCTCATATCACTTTGTAAATGCATAATATCCCACTTTATTTAATTAGACTGATCATATTCTTAAAGTTTGGCACACATGTAAGGATTTGCACAGCAGAAGCTGGCAGGCCTGTCCCACATTACTTTCACTGCTAAGATTCCTGTTGAAGTCACGGATATTTGTGGATTCACCAGGTATGCAGAACTGAACTGAAAATATTCTTTACGTATGTGCAAATATGTCCATTTTGTCCCTGCTAGTATTTCATTTAAAATAAGGAGGTCTGTCTGCATGAATGCAGTAAGATTTCTGTTCTTTCTCAATTTAAATTTATTATTTATTTTAAGCCTGATTTCTTGCCCACACTTTCAAGTGCACTGGAATCTGATGATATAGAAGTAAGGTTTTTTTTTCAATTTATGTTAGCCAAGTAGTTGAAGATGAACTGAAAGATAAATAGCTGTATACACTAGGCACTGTACATGAACGTCTGAACTTATTCATGTCTGAAGTACACCTGTAAACTAAGCTCTTTTCCAATTGCAAAATATTTAAAAAGGAAGATAAGTTCACATCACAGCCTATAAAATGTAACCATATGCCCATTGTTGCAAGGTGCAAGACAATAGGACAAAGCACTGGCATGAAATGAGTCAGAATCAACCTGTTTATTTAATTTGTTTCATTGTGGATTACTGTTACTTCCATGCAATCTTGGTGTAAACTTTCATGTGGCTTTAATTATAATTCTAAGTAAATAAGTAGATAGACAGTGAGAAAGGAAGCAAGGAAGGAAGGAAAGAAGGAAGAAAGGAAGAAAATGAGAAAGGTGGCAAAGTTGCCTGCCTGTTCATCTAGATTTCACAGGTTAACAGCACTGCCTTAAAAAAAGCCATAAAAGTTGTAAACCATGTTCTTTTGTCTTTACTGACAACATCAGAGACTTCCTTGCTAACCCCCGAAAAACTTTGCTATTCTTGATCTGCAGTCCTTACTACATAAACATGAGATATTTTTAATAGGAAAAAAAAAAAAAAAGATTTTTTTAATAGAAAAAAAAATAATAGAAACAAATATGGAGACCACCAAAGTAAGCCAAGCCAAATTTGAACTGAGGTATGCGAAACAAAGTGAGAATGATTTAGAACAATATACTATGTATGATTTAGAACAGTATACAATTTCAGTGAACTTTTAAAGGATTTTCTAAGGGGTACATTTTCTGTATGTTGTATTAGTAATTAATACACAAATTCTAGTGGTAAGAGAAATTGCATGACTAAACCTCTTTCTATGGGCCAAATCCTATGCTGAACCTGTCTGTCTCACGGATTATCTAACTACTTCAGGATTTTTAAGGCATTTTCTGACTCAGATGGAAGATAGAGGATAGAGCAACTCCCTGGAGCTGCTGAGTTGCACTGAAGTTGCTTCCAGTCATCCATGCTCCCTCTGGTCAGAGGATGTGTCAGAGCTGAGTCTTTCACTGATACCACTGATATCAAGTGGGAGTCAGGCAGAAAAGGTATCCTTGAAGTTGTCCAATCTCTTGGCAGGTCACCTGAATATTTGAATTTCTTCGATGCTAAATTTCTGATGAAAAAAAGCCTGTACTTCTGTCATAAAAGAACAAGATTGGTAGCAGCAGTTGTCCCCTGTCTCATTTTAAAAAGTCCAAATGGTATGAAGGTCCATGAAAAATGAATTTTAGCACTTGTAAAGTAAAACAAAATTGTTTCCACTATACTGTCTTCAGAAATAACAATATAATAATTTTCTCATATATTTGGAACGTAATCTTGTCTACACAAGATCTCAGCAAGTCTTAAGTGTGTGCACATATGTGATGTTTCATGCTGAAGAAAATTAATTTATTTTAGAGATTCTATTTGAAGAGGACAGTATATTCCACCTCTTCTGCAGGTGGCTAAGTTCCTGGTGAAGTAGTGTCTTATGGTATCTATCTATATAGGGATGTTCCTGAAGCAAGTGTGATCAAAGCTCCCAGGAGACATTAGAGAGATCAGCTGCAGTTTCAGTGAATTAAATTTACACAAACATTTGTACAATCCTTCCAGTAAGATTAATTGAGGTTGAGGAGCAGCCATTGTGCTAAAATTTAAATTTCCTTTTTGGCAGGCTATCAGTTAGCGGGTACTTCAATATTTTATTGAAGAAATTCATAATGTCATACTTCTACACAAAATGTTCTTTAAGTACGGATAGCCAGTCTTAGCCAGTCTGGGGTTCTGCCAGATTTTAGTGACGAAATTTGGTTGCTGACACATCTTCTTATAGGCTCTTTTTTTTTTTTTTTTTTTTTTTTTTTTCCTTCCCAGCGTAGAAAAAGTGCTTATACAGCTGCTTGACCCTATGTTACTTGATATTGTGTTCTCATTGGCATCTGTGGAGTGTCTTTAGCTAAATATCTATACATATTTTGTTCTTAATGACTGGTGTGTAGTTAGCAGACCACTTTTTTCTCTTCAGTGGTTTCACATATTCTTTATATTCTTTTAGAAATTTCAAACCTGGAAAAAAAATAACCCACTTTACTTCAGAAAGAAATGTTTGAGAAAAAGGGAATGCAGACTGTAGAAAAGCATCATAAAGAATGGACAAAATCCTTCTAGTGTGGAACTTGAGCTTGACACAGACTGGGAAGTAGTTTTATTACAGAGAAAGCATGAAAAAATAATGAAGAAAGAATGACATTATTTGTGGCCTGCTTCATAGAGAGTCTTTCTTATCTGAATTACCAATATAAATGCAGCCCATGGTAGTAAGGACTGAAAGGCATCAGTTGCTATCTGATGGTTGTTCACTAAACATTGTAAATGCACTCTCATCCACAGTAACTGCATGTCCACAAATATCTAGTCAAGAGTGATTGGCACCTGGGTTGCCAGTATTAGTATATAAATTAAGGTACTGAGGGGCGTGAAGAATGAATTATCCCCTCAAATCATGAGGTAATCACACCAAAATAGGGCTGTGCATGTTGGCAACATTGCATGGGAAAATTGACTCTGCTGCTGTCAGTGCAGGACCCATGCTGGAGATGAAGGGTTTCACTCTTGAGGGAGGACAACTCTGTACGATCTGCGTCATTGTATTTGAACAGCTTTTGAAGGAGAGAGAAGGCAGGGGCTTGTAAATCTTTACATGGGTAGATAGATATAGACATATAGGTAGAACAAATACACATAATACATAATAATGAATTAATGCCATAATTATAAAGGGAAAGGGAAAAAAAAATTACCCTTAATAGGAGCACCTGAAATACAATAGAAAATACTTCTAAAAATTCCTCCCTCTTGTAAAGAAGGCATTTAATACGTTACCTTTGTATATTGATGCTGAATTCTGATAGGGTCAAATTTTAATAGTTAGCATATGTGATCTGTGAATATCAGCAATATTAAGGTCTGTTTCATGCTGATAGATTAGCTTTGGTTTAAATAATATTTGCTTCAGGCTTCACCTATTTTTTGCATATATATATTTAAAATTTATTACAAAGTACCTGAATTGGCCAGAAGTGTAGACCATGGTTTCTCTTTTACAGCATTGTGTAAACACATGTAATTAGCCTTGTACTTATCTGCATTAGTATCATTAGAATTGAAAACCCATTTTAATCTGGATTCTGTTCTCTTCTCAATGTCAGCCTGTTTCTGGACCGGTACAGAGCTAGCCTTGTTGATGCAATAAAGAGATTACTCGAACCCAGTGTAAGTACGTTTCTATTTTCTCCTGAACACTGGCTTCAGAATAATTAGTCTGTGCACAATGATTGAGAGAGTAATGGAATGGCAGGATTAATGTCATGTAATACTTTAATACTTATTATGTCCAACTTCAATTGAGTCTTCTAATCTATCAGATTCTTTCCTAATCATAAACTAGGAAACTTCTTATACTTGGCCTTCTGATAAGGAACACAGTGGGTAGTAAAATAAATGAAACCGCTTCAAAGATAGTGTGAGATTATTTTTATCAAAGCGTTTCTCGAGTATTTTCCTTTGATAATAATGTCTTCATATTAAAGTAAAAGTATGATATTGAAAGTTTTTATGTTGGCTTCTGTCATTTGTAATCCCTTCAATTGTAACCTTTGTCATTGTGTATTTATTTATTATGAAAGAATATTTTTCTTTTCATTTCTGTGTATATGAAATGAATAAACCCCTTATGCATATATTGTAGCCTAAAACTTCTTTTTCCATGGAGTAAGGCCTGTGTTTACATATTTTCTATTTTTGAACATAGCTTAATATAATGCCAAGTTCTACTTGAGTGTCACAGTCTCAATCTAATAGGCTATTAAAATAAACCCGAGAGACCTATAGGCAAAAACAAGCTGTCATACGCATGTATTTCTAACCAACAAATAATCGTGAATCTCAATATTAAAAAAAAAAAAGAAGAAACAGAGATCAAAAGAAGAATATGAGAAAACACTTAAAGTAGTTGTGTAAAAAAGAAAAAAAAAAAAAAAGAATTTGAAACAGGAACTGTACCTTTCAAGCTTACCATACAAATCTTTCAATATGGGAAACTTTCCATCTCAGCACAGAAGTGTTCACGTTAACAGTACATTCTCCAAACTTTAAGAATTTCATTTTGCTTTTTGTACAAGAGTTTTTCTCCGTAAAAGGAATAGAATACTCAAACATGCAAAGACTTAAGAAACGGAGTCATTTTAGTCATGTAAGTAATCCCATTCTTTGCTAAGAGTGATCAGGTTTCTATTCTTGGTTCTATCATAGACTTTCCTGAGTGACTTAAGGCAAGTTACTTAAGACTGAATAATTTTAATGAGATGTGGATCAAGGCTGCCAGACAGACAGGAGAAATGTAGCCACCCTCGGGAAAGGTTACCCAGATATTTTTGTTGATGGCAGCAATGGCAGTTAGGGAGCTTCTGCCCAGTTTGATACATTCTGACTTTTGTGTTGTACTGTCAGCTGCCAGTGTGCAATAATTTTGGGAAGTAGAGGTGATCTGGAACACAAAGCTGATCTCAATTTTAAAAAATGTAAAAAATGTTTTCTTTCAGCCCAGAGCAGTGCCCTCACCTAGCTGACCAGGTATCACCATAGGCCACTGTAACTGGTTCCACGAAAGGATGTTTTGGGAAAAGGATGTGAGTGGCAGGAAGTGTCTAAGAGGTGCCCTTGTAATTGTGACTTGTCTAGGGCCTTTAGCTGGAGTGGAATAATAGCTACCAGCTGCTTTGTCTCCCACCAGTAGTGATCATGGTGGTCTATATTAGCAAAAGAATGTGTGCATGCAGATATATGTATATGCATCTTGTAGGTCTTTATCTTGTAGGTTTCTTCCAACCTAGACTATTCTGTGGTTCTGTGATTCTATGCACAGACACATGCATTCTTTACCTGGGCTGATTAACCGAAGTGGAGGATTTGAATTAAAACACGGTGAGGGTAAGGAAGCCTAAATTTTAAATAGTGTTCACAGCTCAAATGTACAGACAGTCTAGAAATCGTTAATCTGATTTTCAACTAAAACCAACCTGACTTTGTTGCTTTTTAACTCCGGTCAGCTAATTCAAATTCAGAATGTGCCTTTGTTTTTCAGGGCACGCGAGCTATAGTTCTTTGTGAGAGTAGATAGAGTAAAGGGAGATGGCTTTTTAAGTCTTGTCTTCCCAGTCTGGCTTACTTCTGCATGCTATGAGTAATAATACAGACTGTACATATTTTCTGTGCATTTTAGGCCATGATTTCTTTCTTTCATCAGAAAAGGTAGCTTAAGAAATTCTTGCTCCTTGCCACTTGTTCCCATCTCCTGTTCCAGAGTTTTGGACCAAACTGTATTTTATACCTAAAGTCATTTGCGTAATCCAGTTTGTGGATAGCCATGTGGATGGATATCCAGTTATGGCATGTATGGCCTTAAAAATAATTATAATTCATATATAGGTGGAGAGCAAATTATTGTATGGGGTAGAAGTTGGGAGTATGGACATCTTAAATAAGCTCTCTTGTCCAAAAAAACCCATGTTGAATAGAGATACCATCAAGCATATGCTCTCATAGTTTGAAAGACCCAAGTCTTTCATATGCTCATTTGAGAACCCAAGAGAAGATGTAATCACGCATAATAGTTAATGTTTTTCCTGTTCTTTGTTACTCTGTTTAAATCCAAGGATAACATCAGAGGAACCTTTATTAAATGATACTATACTTCAGCCTTTAAAGGAAAAATAAACTAATAGTGAAGTCATTTGTCAGCTGTAATAATTAAGATTTGTTTATGGGCATTAGTTTATGCTCAAGATAAGCCATAAACTACTTTGATTAAGGTCACTCTTCTACATGAATTAATTTGTCTCAAATATTGAAGTCACATTTCATTAGTAGTAATATTTTGGCAAATTGATAAAGGAACAGGTTAAAGATATAGAAATAAGACATCTTTCAAGTGTAAATAGGATACAACTTAGGTACAAGTAGAATAAAAAGATTAGGGAAAATAATAGACCAGAGAACTGAAAGAAAAAGTGGAGTAAATAGAAAATATTGGGTATATTAAAAAGCAGTCTTGAAGGAGAAATGCAGCACAAATGATTTATTTTTACTGTTCTTTATAAAAGATTATCATTGGTATTTCCTTTTTTATTAAGGATGTTATTTGTAGTTATTTATTCGGGGCTATCAGTATCCTTATGGCATCAGAATGTCACAGAATCATGTGTCTTCTGTAACTTTTTGTTTTCCTGGATATGCGGATTCTGGTTATTTCAGTCATCTGATTCATATTATGGCTTCTTGGACAGTTGTGCTGGCAGAGGAAGAGAGGACGAGAAATTCATGCAGGCAGAAATGAGCAGCTTTCAAAATTACTAGGGATTGGAATTTCTTATCTGAATTTGTTACAAAGGCAAATGTCACCTGTAAACTAATTCCAAGAATTAGGCACTGAATTTTTACATCAAACAAATTCATCTTGATCGGCAATATCTTATTCCTCTTATAAGCAAGCTACTTGATTTACATACATTTAATTTTACTATCATTTTGTTTTTCCTATAATTAAAATATTATTTTAGTTTTAGTCTCAGAATAAACAGTTGCTTGTTTGTTTATTTCCATAATAAAAATGTGATTTTTTTTTTAATTATTTAATGAAGGACTTTATTCTTCTGTGGCTTATCCTTTCAAAATCCCAATGAAGTCAATCAGATGTTATTAAACTATGTACCATCAAATAAGGCTGGTTTTAATAATGATTGGTATGTAAAGGCAGTCATAGTCATATCTAAAATCTCAAAATCTGTCCCATTACCTTACTACAGCATTTTAGTGACACCTTACAATATTGTAAATATTGTGAATATTTAATAGTTAATTACTGAAATAGACATTTTCCCCTGGGTTTTCTTCACAAGTTTACTGGAAGTATTTTCCTGGGTGAGGAAAGGTCACTGTGAACTTGAAACATCATCCTAAAACTGGAGGCATTTTGAAATTACAAACTTTGAATTAAACAACCTTGGCATAGTCCATCAGTTGTAGATCCAGGACACTGGTCTAATTTTGTTATTGTACACAACCAAGAAATGAAAAATATTTTAAAATCAGAAATGTGAATGCAGCCCTAAAACAAGTAGCAGAATTACACAGATCAGGCAGTTGACCAGGAAGTATTTTATATCCAGATTATGTTAGACTAGAATTGACCACAGTACCTCCACACTACCTGTCAGTTTTGAGGAGATTATTGTAGTGATAAACTTAATTATGACTTCTTGCCTTTCTTATATTTTTTTATTATTTGTTATTATTTTATTTTATTTTATTTTATTTAACAGCAGCGTTAAGATCCTCAAGCGTTTTAGATGAGCACTAAATTCATTGAAGGAATGACTTTTTACACCAACTAATGAGCAGACCAAAAGGAGTGGTGTGGTGATTTACATAAAAGACCATTCCTCTTTCCTGAAGTTATGACAAGATTATCAATCTGGTGTTAAGAGATGTTTTATACCCTGTTACATTCTTTTTTGCTGTATTTATCTTTCAAAATACATTTTAAGTAATTAGTCTACACTGGGAGAAGGAATGATTGCATAGTCTGCTGACTCCAAACTGAAACCTGTAAGAGTGGTGGTGGTGGGGGTGGGGGTGTATGAGCCCTGCTTCCTCCTTGAAGCTGCTGGAAGAGTGGCTGACATTGGGCTTGCCTCCCACAGAAATTCAGTAGGTTCAGCCATTCCTGAAATCCCCAAGTGAATTGTGTGGTCACTAAAAGCCCTGGGTGGGGTACTTTTCCCATTACACTGAGCTCTCTGTGAAGTTGCTAATGAAAATGAGGGACTCCAGGGGAGCCTCATCCTTCTTATGCCAAGAAGGTCCCTGCAGAACAGCGTTCTAGGAAGCTTGAGACGGCAGCAGAAGGAGAAGGATCCTTGGCTGAAGGCTCCCTTACCTACCCACTTCTGCTGTTGACGTTAAAGCATGCCAAGGATGTGAGGGAAGTTACAGTGCACATTTTACACTGATTGTGAATTTCCTGTGTTTAATGTTTTTCATCCTGAACCTATATTCAGACCTGACATTTACATAAGCAATTCCAGTGCCTTTGGTGGGAGTTACACCCCTTTGCACCTCATGTTTAGCCACAAATTAAAAATTAAAGTTACAGTTACACAGATGAAGGGGAATGAGTTGATTTGGATGTTTTCCTTGGTCTGCTTTGTGCTTAAATTTTCCTTGAGAAAGGTGAGGATAACAGTATTTCCCTATCTCACAGAGACATTGTGAGAATAAGTACAGTGTTATGGTATTAATGACTGGAGTCTTTTAGTACCATAGGTACTGACAGAGTTTTTCTTGCTGCCTCAGTGAAGTGTTGTCTCAGCGTATGGGTGCATGAGCTGTAGCACACATGAGCTGTAGCACACATATTTGTTACCTATATTCCTCACTAAGTATCTGTGTCAGCACTAAAAGTTCCCAGAATTCCTATTGACATTCTCTCATTTGATTTTTTTTCTGATACAAAAATTGCATTTTCTTAGGCAAAATATTCTTCTACAGTGTCATTTTTATAACTTTGTCAGACCCCTAAAAATATTTTTGACTATTCACTTGATTACAGCACCTCACAGATTAGTCTTAGTTCTCATTAATATGGAAGTTAAATAAAAGGACTCACAGTAAACTTTGTGGCTGCTCTCAATGTGATATGTTGTTTGTTGTTATTAACATTTTTTTTTCAGCTCTTCAAAACCAGTTTTCATTTTGTGTGACAGAACATAATACTCAGCTAATTAGAATTAATTTTGCAAATAAGATTTTAAGAGATGCTATATAAAGTCAGTTAGATTTTGGGCTAATACTTTCCCCAGGGTGTCTAAAATGTATCAGTTCAAGGTACAAGCATTTTTGTTTTCTTAAATACAGAAGGATGAGCAAAATATTAGCTAATGGATCATAAAATATTGCCTGGGTGTCATAAATGACCTGATCATCTTGAAAGATCCAAAATTACTATGCAAGAATATTAAGTCGTGCTTTAAATGCAATTTGGCAATTTAAGGTCAAATTCAGTTGCACTGCTCAGGTAGTTTAAAATATCGTTAAAAAAATTAATGATTGGTCTCATTTGCTTTCCATTTTGCCCTGTTTCACACTGTTGTAATTCCAGTAACATCAAATGGGAGGTACTCTTCTATGTGTGAGATTAAAAAAAGAAAATCATTATTTACAGTCTTTGTGTTGTCATGAACTAACAAATGGGTTTTGCATTGAGCATAGTTTTTATGCCTTTTCTGTGTTATATTTTGGTAATCTGTAGCCACTGAGCAGATGTATTGCAGTTGGCAAATCTCTGAAGAAAATATTTTATTTTATTTATTTCTATTTTACTTTTGTTTAGTCACAGAAATATTGCATATTTTGAACAATGATTTATATTATCCTATTTTAGTGTTCTACCATGAGAACAATTGACTTTTGCAGCCTGAGTATATTAAAAGCTTAGTCAGGTGTATGCTATGTGTGGTTCCCTTCCAGTTTTAAAATGTATAAATTCTATTTTTACTGTTCCAGGGAAAAGCAATGGTGTTTGCTCCACTCAGAGGGAATACTTTAAACCAGTTTTGCAATCTAGCTGAAAAAGCTGGTTTCTCTATCCAAAGACATGAAAATTATGATGAACACATTTCGAACTTCCACTCCAAGGTTAGTTTTCTGCTTGTGTTAGATAACACTTTAATCCGCATTGCATTTTGAAGAGATCATGGTCCTTTTGGCAGGTAACCTAAATGTTTGATTAAAGTACTCCTTAGGTGTGCTGTTTCTGAACAGCTATTTTTGTATCTGATTATTTTGTGTGGTAGAACCGTCCTTTATCTCTGCACGTCTAGAAGAGTTTTGCAGAAGCATCTTCTGTTTACCCTTTTCATTCACAGGAATCTAATTTATGAGAGTCCTTTTTTCTTGTTGTTAGCTGCCTATAAATATATGGCACACTAGCATTTACATTTTAATAAAACCCTTGCAACTTTTAAGTAAGTTAAATACTGAAATGGACTGAAATAAATAGGAGGTGAATGTCTAATTGTATCATATCGTACCTTAAATCCTTATCACTGGCTGCTTTATGGCTGGGTCAGTTGGCAGCTTCAAACTGCTAAATCTCATACAGAATTTCA
Organism: Nettapus auritus; assembly: GCA_011076525.1. Classification (NCBI taxonomy): domain Eukaryota; kingdom Metazoa; phylum Chordata; class Aves; order Anseriformes; family Anatidae; genus Nettapus; species Nettapus auritus. Next base: position 30,528,490 of record CM021767.1, on the reverse strand, counting down.
CAGTTGTGGGGTTATATGTCAGATCGAGGCGCTACAAGATTTAGGTCAAAAGCACTTATCTGAGCGTGATTTCTAAGCTTGCTTACATAAAGCTACTGTTATCAGTCTCTTTTTTATTATTTATAAGTATAGAGTAATACAGGACATGAAGAGGAAGGTGCTTCACAGAAAACTTTTTAGGAATTTCTTATGTTCCTGCATAGGAGTGCTTATCAAAATCATATTTATTACTTGCAATTCTGAGATCTCTATTTCATGCCAAAAAGAAATCCACTATTGTAGGTCCATATGGCCTTATGTCTATATAGACATAACCCCTTGCAATTTTTTAAGATTTGCTCTTCAAAAATATAGACATGTTCAGAATTGAAATTAAATGTATTTTTTTCCTGTTTAGCAACACCATTGGATACAAATCATATTATGCTTTATATGTATATATATAGATATGATGTTTTAAGGAACCAATATTTATTTTATCATGTAATTTTATACTTAAAAAGACTCCCATCAAAACTATCTACACATACATACATTTCGTTGTTTAGGCAGTCCTGAGTCTGCTCACACTAAAACCAAATAAATTTCAGTCATTGTTCTTCTACCACCTTAACTTTCTATTGTATAAAATTATATATATGTAAGGCCCAATGTAA
>CM021767.1:30517834-30522834 GCA_011076525.1 Nettapus auritus | reverse complement strand
TTACTTTTTTCCATTTTTTATTTGCAGTTGAAAAATGAAGAAAAAGATACATATGATGAAAACATCCATTACCCTCTTCTTCTTGTTTTAACCAAACACAGATAGAGGATGACACTTTTGTTGTTGTTTTAAGATGGACTACTGAAAATTAACCCCCGTATGTGGATGGTCAGGAAGTGAGAGGATTCTGCTCTCCCCTTTTGTTCCTAAGTCATCATCAGAGAAATATTTTAATCTAAGTGCTGAAGAAGGTATTATGGTTTGTTTCACAGTGTGTAAACACTGAGATGTTGTTTTGGTATCAATTTAGAACGCATTTTTCCAATTATATTCCAGCCAAAAAAGCCATCAGATGTCAAATGTATACATTAACCAAGGTGTAAAAACTGGTTTCTTTCCCTTTTGTGCCTTTAAGCTTGCATGTACTTTGTTAACCTCTTTAAATGTTATTTTGGGGCTATATTTGGAAATACATTAATAATATACTTTGTGGTTTTTCATAACTGCCTGTAAAGTTATAAATGCATTCACATTTAATTAATAAGGAAATAGTTGTCTTAGGATTTTTTTAAAAGAGCACCTATTTTTTATCTTTTTTTTTTTTAATTCCACTGTTGATTTTTCTATTGATGATTGAAATGTCCTTATTTGATTCAGTGATGAAGGCTTCTTTTTTTTTCCTTTTTTCTTTTTTTTTCTTTTTTTTTTTTTTTTCTTTTTAATATATATATGTGTGTGTGATCTATATGATTTTTTTTTTTATTATTTTATTTTATTTTTTTTTCCAGCAGGACTTTTCCTTTTCTAGATGTATAAGAAATTATACATCAGACAAAAGCCTCATAAACTGACCATTTGTCCTTTGGACACAATAGCCTGCCCAGCCCCTCTGCTCCTCCTCTCCAATTATGTGTGATTAGTCTCAGTGTGTTGTGTCAAGAAGGGGGAGTGTGCTGAGTGCTTATTATCTGTTTAGGTACAAGAAGAGCACATTTAGGTTCTGACTATGAATGGAAAGTGAGCCTTTATCAGGACTGAAATCTAAATGCTACTATTCTAGAAATCGCTTCTAAAAATGCATCCTTTTTTGATAGATTCTGAGAAAGACTATAACAACTAAAGGATTTTGTAATGTAATCAAACTATCTCACTCAAATTAGTTTATATTGTGATATATCATGGCCCAAGTATTTGATAAACATTTAATATTACTTCTTGTATTGGGAAAGAAAAAATCCTACAAAGGGATAGGAACTAATTATTTTTCGCTTAACATGTTAATAGAACATTTTACTAACTTCTTGGAAAAAGAGCCTGGATCATTAAAGAGTCCTGCAACAGTCTCTTAAGCCAGAACAATTTAAAAATGACTAAAAAGAGAGAGACAGAGATAACTGAGAGAAGGAGGTACCAGATACAAGGAAGGATCATGCTGAAATACATAAATTAAATGAATTGCAATTCGGCGATAAAAGTTCTTCCATATTCAACAAATTGGGCAGCATGTAAACCACAAGTTCATGAAAGTCCCTTTCTCTTCACTCTTCTTCTCAAACAAATTTCTTCACTACCAGTTTGCATGTCCTTGTATTCAGTACTTTTTATGCTCCATTAGAGCACCTAGATGGATCTCAGAAGGCATAGGTCAAGTCGCAGTTAGATCATACATTTCTTTCTCACAAAAACTTGAATTGCAATGCCAAGTGATGGGCTAACATCACAATAACAGCAATTTATTCCTCTTTTGATAAAAAGCAGCCTATTCTCAGTGTTAGATAAAGACCAGGGGCAATGCAAACCAACCATTTATACTAGAACTGAGTAGTATATCTCCTCTATAGCTGGTATGAGTTTCATATTCAAACTCTTATTGGAAGATACTTGTCTAATAGGAAATGAAAAGTAGTTGGGAGTAATTTAAAATTGCTCAAAAGATGCCTTTAGTTTCATTTGTTTTGTTCTATTTATCACATACAGCAATGCCTTTGTTCTCTCTAAAAACATGTGCAAGTAAATCTTTATGATCAACAAAGGACTGTAAAAAATAGTAAAATATTACAATATGTGATCCATTTATTTTTGAGAGGGCTTGAATGTCTGCTGTAACAATAATCTAATAAAAATTATTAGTTGCCAAAAATAGAACCAGTGTCACTGAAAATTATGTTTTTAGCTCTAAGAATAAAACAGTTTTACTCAAATTAGTAGCTGATAATTGCTTTTATTTCTTTAGTATGAGTTGAAGGCTTTGCACAGGTGCTGCCATCCTTAAAGTGTGTAATTGGTGGCTTATTTACCAAAGATGCTTTTAGGCTTCATCCTGCAAACTCACATTGGAGCTCCGCAGGCAGTAAAGTTACTCATCTACATAAGTGTTTGCAGGTTTGGGCCATATTTTAGAGGTATATAAGCCAGCTCTCTTCTTGATGTTTTGTTGTGTTGGGTGGGGTTTTCTGTTTGTTTTTGTTTTGTTTTGTGTGTGTTTTTTTTCTTTATTTTAAAATGGATATTGAAAAATCATAGATGTAGGATTTGTGAGGCATTAACAGTGCTGGTTTTTATAGACATCTCTCAGCGTCTCTCACTTCACTAGGGATTTGATGAATTGTTTCTAAGCTCTTTAATTTTAATAAAAATTACAGTGTTTATTAATACATCAAATATCTTTGCCAAAAAAAAAAAAAAAAAAAGAAAATAAGTTAGGCAGCTTATCAAATCATACTTATAAAATGTATCAGAGCCTTTCATGTGACGTGCTTTAACTAGCCTCTGATACGTGGTATATTTTTAATGATACAGCTTACTGTGCTCAGTAGCAGAATATTGAGCTTAATCATTCTGTGCTTGCAAAGCACTTTGAAGATGAACAGCAACGTGTGCAAGCTATGCTATCTTCACTGAGAAAGAATGGGAATGTTAGGCTGATGCAAGCCTTCTTTCACATATACTAGTAGTTTTTAGAGCAATATTGTGTCTTCCTTATTTCACAGAGAAAAATGGCAGAGAGTAAGGGTCTTCTTATGGATGTGTTCCTGGTTGTAGCCCTAGTGCAGCTGGTGCCATGGGCAGGGGATTGTTATCTTGAGAATAGAAAAGACCAAGAACAGGATATTCCATTTCCTACTCTGAGATCTGGCAAAGGCTTTCTTTAAGATTACAAACTAGCCCCATCTGATAGCATTCTGGAATAACAGGACAAATCTTTCTGTTTGGAAAGAAGTTTGATTCAAAATGAAAATGTCTTAAGAATATGAGATGAGGCAGGAGAACTTGCTACCCCAGGTACCAGTCCAGCTGTGAAATTCTTATTAGACAAGTCATTCACATTTTGCCTGTGGCTTACTGGCTACATGTTTGCATGAGGAGGGAAGTGGGATTAAAACAGTTCCCCTCACGAAAAAGCATTCTCATGCCTTGAGCCTGGCTGCATAAGGTTTGTCAAGTGTTATATCTCCATTGCAACTCTCCTCCAGTGCTACCCGAACAAAAGCGATGCGGTGGGTGGAGCTCCTGATCCACCTCTCGATGCGGCAGGTGGCACGGCTGGCATGGTGGGGGAAAAGGAGAAAGGCAGAGACACATTGCAAGTTGAACAGAGCAGCATTTTATCACCATTTCTCACCTGCTCTCCCTAGTGCTCAAGGGGGAGCAGCCAGGTCCGTGTCTTCTCACAGGGCAAGCTACAAATGCATGGCTTAGCCCAGTTTTCTCTCTGTGTGGTTTTCGTCTTTAAATTGTGGAATGAACAGTGATGTCAAACTGGGGAATTCCTTTAACTCTTGTGAAATGTTTTGAGATGCTGGTGAAAGGTGCTAGGAGAGCACATACTGGCAGTTGTATTGAAAATGTTTTCGCTGCAGCATGGTCATCCCACGTTGTTTCCTCAGTAGATGAGGAGACAATTTTGTCACTTTCAAGCTTGTGATTCTCTTTTTAGATTCTCCTGAGTCTGAGTATGGTGGTTTGTCAGCCTTTTGCTGTCACAAATCAGTAGCCTAACACTGGTTCTAAGCACACCAGCTTGTTTTAAAAAATGGTGTTAAAAGCTGATTTTCAATATTACTCTCATCTGCACTGCAATAGCACTTACTTAGCCCAGCCAAAAGGAGGGCACCCTGATGCGAGACCCTATAAAGCTCAGAGGAAACCAATACATGACTCAATGAATTTGAAGCTGAATGCATAAATAAAGGGTGACTTCCCCCACCCCCCCAAATCGTGCCCATTCCCCACATGAAGGGACAGACATATTACTGCCTTATTTGCTTGTAGACATTTAGAAAGCAGCAAATACACTCTAGAACTGACTCCAGGTTTTGTAAGAACAAGTACTGCATCTCCTCTGTAAGATCCGTCTCCCTCTCTGACCTGCAGACTCTGTTCAAACAGCTGAATGTAACAAACCTAACTTTTCTTTGCCATTTTTAAAGGATTTTGCCTATTAAGGCTCCTTGCTTAGTCAGCAGCTGGCTTGCTGCCAAAAAGCCCAGCATATTGTTGTGGCTGGGTACAAGCTGGATATTTTCCATCTCTGCCCAACAGCAACATTGGATCTTCATTGTCTCCTTGTGTGTAAAATGTGTGGAAAGTAGAGGGAAGATGCACGGAGCAGTCGTCCAGATGTCATTCCACAGCCTGAGAAGAAACATCTTGAACCTCGAATCTGGGTTAAACTCAACAGATGCCAAGCCCCCAAAAACAAAGGGCTGTTGTGGCTGACAAGAGCCGAGGAGCAATCGGACATTTTGGTAACAAAAAGTATCTTTATTTTAGATGTATTTCCCTGCAGATAACCAAGCTAGTGTCACGTGTAGAAGACTGCTTCTTCAAAATAAGGGTTTGCTGCATTAGGCATGTTCCTCTTTTGTGGTAAAATTTTGCCCCTGCATGATGGGTTAGGCTAGCAGGAAAGGATTTGAATGTGCCCTGCCAGAGCCTGTGTGCTAAAAGACTGGTTATTTTTTTCCTGACTCTGACTTCAATTAATGTACTTTTAAAAT
>CM021767.1:30510334-30515334 GCA_011076525.1 Nettapus auritus | reverse complement strand
AGAACTTGTAGTATTTAATTTACAAGGACTATACATTTTTCAAATCTCTTAACAAGGAACTTTAAGCACTTCTTGAGGTGTTTTTTTTTTGTTGTTGTTTTTTGTTTTTTTTTAAATAATAATTAAAAAAAAAAAAAAAAAGATCTGGAAAGCAAAAATGCTCTATTTTTCCAAGGATCCTGAATGAGTGACTCAGGAGGTATTGTAATTGCAAAAGCCTTCTGTGTAAGAACCTGGCTAATACTCTTATTAGCATCTTTTTTAATCCAGGTAACATAATAGTAAAAGTGTCAGATGAATGTCTCAGAGGTGGACCATTAAAAAATAAATTGCAAAACCTTTGAGAGATTAGCATTTGAATCCAGCCAGCAACCCCTTAAGGTTCTTGGGTGTGGACCAGAGTTGCTAAAGCACAGGTTGCTATCACCAACCACATCAGCCCCAAAGTTATTCCAAATAAGAAGACAGTTGCCACAGTTTTTAGCCCTAGGTCTAGACTTATTCCCAAAGGAAAAAAAATTTAAAAAAAAAAAAAAAAAAAAAAAAAAGATTTTTCTCATTGTAAGAAGAGGCTTCATTTTCTGAAATGTTTTGATTTGTAAAGAAATTTGAAAGGCAAACAGACAGTAAGTAGATCAAAACAATATCTTCAGAATAAATATTTACATTTTATTGATAATTATCCCTTAAGCAGCATAGCACTTTGCATACTGAAAATGCCTTTTGGAGTCATTCATCAAACAGCACCATGGTCTGATACAATAGGAAATGGTTTCCCTTCTCCCACCTGGGGAAACTGAGGCAGAGAAGTAAAGTAACACACATACAAAGACTCCACAGGAGGTAGTATCAAAATTGCCTTTATAATGCAAGTCTCAATAGCAATTCTTATACAACAAACCTTCATCCACCTGTCAGACTTTACTTTTATGCTAGATATTGGTATACCCCAGGAACTGCAATTTTTACATCATCAGATATCATTTGAAATTCCCCGAAGCAGTTCCTCTTCTTTCTGACATGGTATCAATACTGGAGTTTTCAGCAGAAGTATTGAAATACAGAAAGGCACTTACAATGCATCAAAAGTATTTTAATTCATCATCTCTGTTCCTCTAAAATATTTTAACAACAACCTGCTGATTTTTAAGGGACAGGAAGGAGCATTGAGGACAATGCATAAAACTTTGCCAGGTTGCTGCAGGAAGAAAAAGGCTGCTTGTTTGGAGGGTGTACTGATGGTTGTTCCTTCAACTTCGTACTGTTTCTATTGTTATGCTGCTTTTTCGGAAAGGGGAGATGTGTTTGAGCAGGGGTGGCTCTAGATTAACCCTTTCCTCTCCCATTGGAAAATCCGCAGGAAAAAAAAAAAATGTCCTTTTTTTCTGACATATATTTCCAGAAGTCTGCAGGCAGCTTCTTTTCTACTAGAAGCTTTAGGGATGAGGACCACACTTAAAGTGCTGTGTTAATTTGCGAATCACAGCAAAGACATTAGCATTGTGTAAGTGTATTCATTAATTGGTGCCAACAGTTAAACCAATGACACAACAGGAAGCAAAGTGGTGATTTAACCTCCCCTTCCCAGTGCCGAGCCACCCTGGCAGCTCAGCAAATTACTTTGGAAAGAGCAGGGGCTTTTGTCACCGCTTGTGCCAGGCCAGGTGTGCCTGCACTTTCAGGTGCCCACCCTGCAGAAAGGTGCTGCCACATAACAGGGTGGGGAGTGGAAAGGAGTCATGTCACAGAAACCAGCATGCTGGGCATCTGCCAGCTTAAGTAGTGAGGTAGAAATATAACCAAATAGAGAGTCCATTATGGAAATAAATGTCACTGGAGAGCAGAGGAACAACGAGCCGTATTCTACAGTGGCTTGCATGCTGCAGAGAGCAGGACTGGAAGGGAAGAGCCTGAATGCTCCTCATCCAAGGGGGAGATGCTCACCATGACAAAAATCATTTGGGAAGGTGTTCAGCTCATTTAAAAGGCAGCCCTTTTGAAGCACTTTCAGAGTTATTTTCAGCTGCGAGCAAAGCAGAGGAATATTGCCACTGGGTAGAAATTGCTGCCAAACAATGATTGGTGAAAAGGATGCCTACTGCTGAACCCCAGTCCATTTCAGATCACTTTCAGCCTGCTCTGTTCTTTTTTTATAAGGACCCATTACTGCAGAAAGGACTGCAAAGCATGTGCAGCATCCCATCTTCATCTGCCATGCCAGGGCAGCAAGGGTGTGAGGTTTGCTTCTGAGCCTTAAGGGCTGAGTACTCAGAATGCCCTATTTCTTCCCCAAAAATTAGAGTGAGAGCAAAATTTTTCCATTTGGGAATTTTAGAGGATGGATGGTGAGCACTTCTTGTACACAACAGAGATTGGTGAGATAGCACTCCTGCAGACCATGCAGAGCAGCAAGACCAGCATGGTGAGAAGTGCAGGTGAGACTGAATGCTTTAAAAAGTTCTCCAGAGTTAGCACAATCTCTATAATTTCGAAACTTTCTGATTTCTAATAATGACAGGCACAGGAGCCTGCAGACTGCAGAACAGCATCCATGGGGGAGCCCCCATGTGCACTGCAGTTCATCTGTGAGAACAACCTGTGTGCTCACCGGGAAAGGTGAAAACTGAAGGAGCAGCAGGGCAAGAGCATGCTGTGTGCTGGGGACTCGCAGCTCTCCAACACATTTGCTTGCCTGGGCTCCAGAGCACAGTGTAAAAGAAGGGCATGATTGTAAAGTGACTTACGGTTTTGCCTGCAATCTACCCCATGCTAATGAGGTGATTTTCCCTAGGTAACCACTCCTGCCAGCAGGCAGGGGGCATTTTGTGGCCATGCAGCCATGCTCTTATTGCTGCTGGATGGGATTCCCCTCTCCCGGAGCCACCCTCCATTTTACCTGCTACTCCAACACACAGCACTTCCCACCTGTGCCAAGCAGGGTCTGGCCCAAATGAACACCTGCATGAGCAGTTCAGATCATTGTACAAACTGATATTTGTGTTGCAGAAGCACTGCACATTTTCCTAGTGCTATTTTGAGGCTAATGTGTGTAGCCCTAACGATAATTTGTTTATTCATCCATTCCAGTAGCTTTGTTCCTGCTGACTTCTATCTAAAAGGCGACGTAATGCACATTTTATGAGCTACAGGACAGTTATGGCTTAAAATGAATCCAGAACAGGGGAAAAAAAGGATTAAAAAAATCCTCACATGCATAAAAACTCCATACCTAAATTGTTGTTAATATTCCCCTTTGCTGAATTCTTACCTTTTTATAACAGAGAAAGAAGAATAAACTTAACACTTACAGCACATGGATCTGAGCACATTTTCAGTCTAGGGAACATACAGGTAGATCAGAATATTCAGAAACCCATGAGCCTGAGGACAGCTTTCCTTGCAACTGTTGAAAAAAAACTTTTTCAAATGAGGAAAGAAATTTCTTTTTAAACATATAAAAAATATTGATGTAGCAATGTGGTGTTCTACAATGAATCTTTTATGCATGAGGCAGAGTCATTGGTATATTCCCAGATTTCTTTTAAAAGCAGATAGTCCTGCAGTAACAGTTCAAAACACTTGTGCTTCCATGAGGGATGTTTACACGTACTTGAGCTGCAAGCTGGTTCAGAACTCAGGTGAAATGGGGCTGTATCTTTGCTGACCACAGCATGCTAATCAAGGAATATACTCTAGCAGTTTGTTCTTCTCACCCTGGCTCTGGCCATCCATATTACGGACAGTAGCATTTCTACAGTTTAGCTGAAAATGGCCAGTATGAGGTGTTGTTGTCGTTGTTTGTTTGTTTGTTTGTTTTTTGGGGAATAGTAGCCTAAGGGTAGGCTTCTTATAAATTCAAATCTTTCACTGTGTAGATTCAGCATCTGATGAGCAGGTTTTGTTGTTACATGCTTACAGTGACGTGGAAGGTGAAGAGCTGGTTCTTTCATGCCACAGACCTGTACTAAGCAATAGCATCAGGCTGAACCTTGTCTTAGCAAGAAAGTTTCTTTTAGGCAGTGTTTGCACATACATCCTTACAGGGTGGGCTGGAGTATGCGACATCCTGTGTGCAAAACCATAACAAGTCACCTGCGGATTCTCCTGTGCTGAACCTGCCATTTTTCTCTGACAATTTAGCTGGGAAGTAACTCAGAAACCTCTGCCCTGTACTGGTGCAGCGAAAGGTAATTACCCTTCCTAAAGGAAAACACAACTGCACAAACCTCCATTTAGCTCTTAATAGCTTGTTTTGATAATTGTCTTAAAACCAACCTGAAAATGTGAACCATTAGAAAGCATTACACCAGAGCCCATTCATGCTGCTTATATAGTAAAAGTTTATTTGTACAAGCAATTGCAGTGTCTATCTCATTTAAACCCCGTAAGACCTTCCTATATGGCCCTCTGACTCCATGAGAATAGAGGCAATTCTCTCTGGGCAGCTATGTATTACGAAGGAAGCCACCACCACTGTGAGTAGTATTATCTTAACAAAAATATCCCTGCTGTTGCCCAAACCTTGACCTACTGTGTAGTTCTTTTTCTGTTAACATAACTCACTTGACATCTTTACCTTTGTATACCACTTTGCTGCGGTTCCCTATGACCCTTTTAAAGAACCACAGTGGTGTTATAGCTTCATTGCAAAGATGAATTACAAAGCATAGCCAAATTTGGAGGATCTGAAGGGAAGGACAAAAGGCTCCTTGTTACTATTTCATATACAGCCTACCCCAAAGAATAACAATAAAAGATTCATAGCAGTAAAGGTAATATATACTCTGTCTTCTGAGAGGTTCTCCACACAGATCTGTCCTTTCTGAAATTTCACTAGGTTGTTTCAGTGCATCAGAGAAAGTAAAACAGCAACACTAAAGATGATGTTTGATGTTTCTATGCCTCCATTAAAAAAAAAAAAAAAAAAAAAGAAAAGAAAAAAAAAAGAAGAAAAAAAAAGATTTTATAGATTATATATTACCTTTACTGCTATGAATCTT
>CM021767.1:30448898-30510234 GCA_011076525.1 Nettapus auritus | reverse complement strand
CCCTTTTCCTTTTTATTTATTTATTTATTTATTTTTCTGAAATATCTGGAAAGGTCTGAAGTTCCAAAGTTCAGGACATGGTCTGACATGCATGATATCACTATTCAGATTTGTAGGATCTTGTCAAGGCTCTTCCACTAAAGAGCCGAAAAGCATCAGGTGCTACATTTCCATTCTTTTTCTCTTCTTGGTTACAGCTGTGATAGTTGGACTTTCAAATGGCCTGATCCACCTCTGTTTCCTATCCCCATGCATTCCACAAGGATTACGTGCTCTTATGCTCTGCATCAACAGGAGGAGACAAAAGAGTTGTTTCTATGGATGCAGGAAACTAAGGGGTGATGGACAGACAAGCAAACGACTGATTTACAGGATGTTGTGCTATACCTAGGCTCAAAGGACAAGAGATGGATTTTTTTTTTCTTTTTTTTTTTTTTTTTTTTTTTTTTTTTTTTTTTTTTTCCTGAAATATAATCAGTGGAGATTCTCAGAGGTTCCCACTTGCTGTCTCCTTAGACAATGCTTGTACTCTTCAAGGGTTGTGAAGAAAGTTGCATCCTCTTCTTCCCACAGGAGAATAAAGGTGACATGATCCATACAGACCTATCCCTTTTGACTTTTCGTGGTTAACCAGAAAGCTTTATTGTACCTGAGAAAGCATGGTTTGTTTATCCTTCTGCAGTTCAGTGGGACTTCTGTAACTGGTTAACTTGAAATCTTTGGAGCACAACAGGAGTTGTGATGCTGCCGCTGAGTTTGGATAACCCTCATGTGCATAGAATCATAGGATCACAGAAGGGTTTGGAAAGGAAGATCATCTAGTTCTAACCTCTGCCATGTGCAGGGACACCTCCAACCAGACCAGGGTGCTCAAAGCCCCATCCAGCTTGGCCTTGAACTACTTCTAGGGATGGGGCATCCACAGCTTCTCTGGGCAGCCTGTTCCAGTGCCTCACCACCCTCACAATAAATAATTTCTTCCTACTGATCTACTCTCGTAGCGTAAAAATGTCCTATCACTACACTCACTGATGAAGAGTCCATCCCCATCTTTCCTGTACAGTCTCTTTAAGTACTGGAAGGCCTCTATGAGCCTCCCTGGAGCCTTCTCTTCTCTATGCTAACTAACCCCAACTTTCTTAGCCTGTCTTCACTGCAGAGGTGTTCCAGCCCTCTGATCATCTTTGTGGTCTTCTTCTGGACCTGTTCAAACAGGTCTATGTCTTTCTTGTGTTGGGGGCTCCAGAGCTGAATGCATGCAATGGTATTGTTTCCCAAATCTACCAGGCCTCTCCAATGAAAGATCTTGAGTAACAAGGTGTTTGCTGTCACCAGCTACTTCATTTGTTCCTTTACATGAACTTGAGCACAGTAATGAGACCATCTCCTTGGGACCTGCCATACCATTAGGATTCTCCACGACTGTTAGCCAACCTCCTGAAAAAAACAGGCCCAGCTTGAGAAAAGGGAACATCTACAGCACTGACAGAGTTTCAGACTCATTATAATACCTAATGCTAGCGGCAAGCCCTCTGGAAAATACTGGGTCAACACTAAAAAGCCAGTTCTCAGAGGGCCTCCTGAGTTACATGTGTAGTTGTATTAATTTGACTGGAAGAAATTCCTGACATAATTTGCCCCATGCCATTGAGTCAGTGAGAAAAACTAAGGAGTTTCTGGCTTGAGGTTCAGCCCCTGATCAGTCACTCTAACCAACTCTGATCAGTGCAGATAAGGGAGATGGAGGGTACTTGCTGGACTGTTTGATGGAGGGTGGGTGGTGCTCACACACACTAGCATCAGCGTTGCACAGAGACAGTACTGGAATGAATTCTTGGCCAAGCAGCTACCTGTGTGCTGTCTTTTCACAGATTAAGGAAACTACACCTGCTGGTTTGCACAGTGGGCTCCAACTTCAGGCTCTGAAAGCCTGACCCCTGGACTTACTATGTCCCTGCCAGCACAGGAGTGCCACCAGCTCTCACCCTGTGCTCTGGCTGATGCTGGACAAGTCCTTTGTGGCACTTACAGGAAGTTGCCCAGGCAGCTTTTGAAGATCTCCAAGGAGGAAATGCCACAACCTCTCTGGTCTACCTGTGACAGTGCTTAGTCACATGCACAATAAAGTGCTTACTGATGTTTAGACGGAACCTCCCGTGTTCCAGTTTGTGCACATTACCTCTTGTCCTGGCACTGGGCACCACTGAAAAGAACATGGCTCTGTCCTCTCTGACCCATCTTTTCAGGTATTTTTAGACATTTATAATTCCTCCCCTTGTACTGTCTTCAGTACGCCCACGTCTCTCTTGTACTGGGGGGCAGAAATGGACATGGTACTCCAGGTGCAGCCTCACCAATGCTCACTACACACTCTTGGGGTATCCATGAAGGATGGGGCTCTGTGTCTGGGGGATCTTCTGTGGATCTTTACAGGGTCTTAGGAACTGAAGACAGTGTCCTGTGCACTGCAGCAGCAGATGGGTGTATCGTATTTTCCCAAGTGCACTGTCTGTTTATCTGGACTTTGAACCTTCCTGAGAATTAGAGGGGTACAGCACTTTCTCTTCTTACTCCAGGTCACAGTCTCCCTCACTACGATCCATAAAAAAACTCTCCTCAGGCTGAGAAACCCATGACACAGTCTAGTGCTGTGGTGTGCTGAAGGCTCAAATGTCAGGATGAGTGTTTAGCCCTCCTGCAGGCAACATTGTCCCCACCCCATCTATCCCCAGTGCAGGCCTTTGTTTGTACCCCATGGGAGGAAAATAATCCCCTTGCTTCTGACCACACCTGGATTCAGCCTCCAATTTGGCACCTTGAAAAGTGGGCCAATTCTCCAACACTTTTGCAAGGACTAAAGCCAGGGTGAATACAGCTAATTCTCACCACTCTAATTAGGTGGTGAATTAGCAAAAGGAGACCTCACCTGTTAGAAAAATGAGAAAACAAGAGAGGAAGAGAGAGAAAGAAGAGGAAAGAAGGTAGGAAGGAAGGTGAGCTGAGAGAGAGAAACAAAGAGAGAAAGAAAAAATAATGTCCCTGAAAGGTAAAAATAAAATACAAAGAAAAAAAAATACCAAATACTTGGTAACTGTGACCACGAGGGAGGCTGAAAGCAACCCCTTTTCCTTACAGGTGCAGGCCAGAAGAATCTGTCTTACAGGTGTGAGCTCTGAGCATTGGAGGGGCACCAGAGGCCTGGAGGCAGCCACAGAGCAAAAGCCTTCATGCATTTTCTGGCTTGCTTTAGCTGTAGGTCTCTGGGAAAATCTTTACTGGACAAATGAGACAATGATGTTCCTGTTGTTACTCATGGGAATTCATTGGTTCAGAGAAATGCCTTGAAAATATGTTGAAACACAGTTATGTTTTCTCAGACAAACAAAAATATCTCCGCTAGTGCTCCACCAGACCTGGCCAAAAATCAGTATTTTCCAAAATGTGTTTAGTGATCAGGTGCCTTCCCCCTATCTCTCCCAAAAGAAGAAGAAAACAACAAAACATCTGCTCTAGATTACTTGAAATAAAGGGGACCCAACCCTGTATGTATGGATTTCTTAGCTTCTCCTACACAGAGAGCCAGGGCCATGGAAACACCAGACTAAGAGGCTTAGAGTAAATCCTGGCAGTCTCAGTGCTAGCAACTCTCCCACTGATAAACAAAGCCTAATAAATAAGTTTGAGAGAAAAACTAAATGAGAATGTGTCATTGTTGAGCAGTTAATTAGGATCCTTCTAAGCATTTGTGCAGCAAAGAACAAAAAAATTAAAGAATATGAAAACATATGTTGGCAAGACCGAATATGCTAAAAGTAAACACTGCTGTTATTATTAGTAGTAAAAATAATATTAATTAGTTGTATTACAGTAGCACCTAGTGGTGCTACGGGATCTCATCCCCAGGCAAGTTCAGGGTCCCCAAAACACAAAGGTCTTAAATAGAAATGGTGTTTATTTGCATTCATGTACATACATACGCAACATGCATATATATATAGATATGTATGTAACATGTAGATAGACACACAACTCAAATGATGAAGAAACACCAGTACATGGAGATACGACTATAGAATATTTTGTAACTTGACTTCTTTTCCTATTTTTTGAATTATTTCAGTGAAGCTGTTTGCAACTGTTACTTACAATCAGCAGACTATGGGATTGTAGTAGCAGTGCTGGAATCAAAGTATATACGTATATGTGTGTGTATTCACATATACATATACAAACATATGTATGGATAGGTATATATATATATGTTTATACACACACACATACAGGAAGGTGCTTTCTCCTTACTTGGGTAAGGACAACACAGAAAGCTTGGCTTTAGGAAGAACAAACCCTACCCCAGCTGCTCCATTTCCTCACCAAGTACCATTTCCTCACCACAAGACAAAGTGCTGCTGTCCTTTCTGTGAATGCATGAACATTTTGGAGTGTGGTGTCCCTCCCCACCTTGCACTGTGAAATCCTCCCTTATGAAAATCATAGCTGAATGCTGCCTTTGGCTAAGCCAGCACTGCATTGCCTCAGCAGGTACAGCTCTGTATGTTTTAGTTTCTGCAGCTGCTGCAGACTTCTAGCAAACCAATCCAAATAAAGAAAACAACCCAACTTTTATTTTCTGATGTGAATTTGCGTGCCATAACTGGGAGAGTGTATAAGGACCCAAATGACATACTGTTAACTCTAACTCCGGATTCATTATCACATGGGAACTAATTTGTAAATGTGTTGGCGCCTAGATTTCCTAAGAAAATGAGCTCCTGCAGATTATCCGGGTTCCTATTTCAGGCAGAATGCTGCTGAGATTTGAAAAGAAAACCTAGTTTTACCCTAAAACAGCATCAGCAGAAACATTACTGTCTTGAAGTTTTCAATGCTGAAATTGCACTGCAGGTCGAGGCATCAATTTAATGTCCAGAGACATGCTTCATTTGAATGATAATTTCATTAGATTAGTTTGTAAACTTTTAATGCAAGTTGTATTATATGTCTAGAAGAAACAATTTGTGTGACAGACTATCCTTCATAATCCCCCTCTTCAGACTTCTGGTAACAAAAGACCCTTAATGCTGAAGATGTTTTGTGGGAGGAGAAACATTTTCCAAACAAGCAGTTTCTCCATTCCAGCCCAGGTAACAAAGAGGCCTTAGGAATTTCTGTGGCCTTGTCAGAACTGGCCCATTGGTCTTAAAGCCACCTGCTGCTTAAGCCATTGGTCAATAGATTAACTGCTGCTATTACTAAGTGTTTAGAAAAGTAAGTTATGTGGCAGAACAAACAAAATCAACCTCCTTAACACTTGTTAATTCAAAATTTAATAAATCTGCACTGAGAACAGTGAGGCAATCAAGGGGGTGGGGAGGGTAAGAAAGCTCTGAGTACGCACTGGTCCTCCAAGCAAAGTATCATGTATCAGATAAAAAGTCTTCATGGCATCTCACACAAAAGGATAATTCTCTATTTGCTTTGCAAAACTCCCTTGACACTTCCCTCCACCCCTCTGCCTTCCTCCTTTTCTTCCAGTTTTCTGGTGCTGCTCTGTGCTGTACATTTTGGGCAACTTCCAAACCTCAGTCACATAAGATAAATTCACAATAAAGAGCAATAGCAGAGTAACTTCCCAGTGGAAAGGCTGGAAGCATTCAAATACCGGCCAAAGCTGTGACACTCCACATCCCTGCATGTCGTTCTCTTTCTGTAGTGAAACCAGTGTTTTAACAAAGCACATCCTCCAAAAGAGAAAGCTCTGTGCCTTCCTTCACACACAGCTGAGGACTTTGCAGCACTGTGGCAAGCCAGGAGGATTTTAGCAGGGAAGCTGAGGAGTTTTGGGAGGCTGATGCAGGTACTTATCCTCATGTGGCTGGCCTGAGCAAGGGCTGGAAAAGGGCTACCTATTTGTCTTAAATTAAGCCATACAAATCTCTTTCACCTCCTGCCTTATGTTATTTTATGAGAGTAAAAAAAAAAAGATTTGGGAGAAAAAAAAAAAGCATGCAAAAAAAGGGGGCTAGAGTTATAGCAGGTATTGGACAGACTGAGTTAGAAGTTCTCTCTCCTTGCTTTTCTGTCTGAACTTGGAAAGACCAAAAGAGTTGTTGGAATAAATTTCCATTTCTGTAGTGTCTTTTCTTAACACAAGCTCCTTTACAGTCTTATGCTTCATTAATAAGTAATTTGTTTCACATATATGTCAGCTGTGACTTAAAACTGAAAACCAGGATTGCAGTTGCCCTTCCTTAGTTTATAATCATGGGACGGATGCTCCCATTGAGTCTGTATTTTCCCAAAGGATGCTCAGGGGAAGAGAATAGTCCTGAATAGCCAGGGAAGAGGCAGGAGTGGAGAAATGCGCTGTAACATCTTCCTACTCTGGCACACTTCAACACAGGGTGAAGTATAGCAGCTGGCACTGGTCTTTTCTTCATCAGTATGACTGGGTTTGGTGAGTTGGCTTTGTGGTTTTTGTTTGTTTGTTTTCTGTTTGACTCCTGACAGCATCATTAATTTGCTGGGTCCCATTCAAATGATTAAGAAGACACAGGGAGAAGGCAGCAAGGACAGATAACACAGCTGAAATGTTTACTTGGCCAGAAATCAGAGCTGACTTCAGTATCTTGCAAACAGAAGAACTGCTGGGGGCAGCAGGCCATGGGTGAGCAAAGGAGAAGGAGTGATGAATTAAGCCACACAGAAGTGATAACATAGGTAAGGAAAGGGAAGGACGCACTCTGCCTTCTCTTTCCAGAGTTCCCACAAGTCTCAAACCAATTTTGCCAAGTGCGTTTGGCTGGTCCAGAATGCCCGAGCTGGCAAGAAAGGGCAGCACCTCCCTCAGGAAAACAAGGCATCTTCCAGTCTAGTTTTCAGTGTGGCTTCCCCAGGATCCATATACTGGGCTGTGATTTCTCTGCAGACATTTAGGACTGGATCTGGCTGAGCCTTATTTAAGCAGGCACGAGAATAAATGCTATTGCAAGCCTCCATGCTGTTTGGAGGACTGAAGGCTCCCCCTGCACATGACTACAAATCTCCTGAGAGAAGAACGCAGCAGTAACTCCAAAACATTTTCCTTGCAGACCTTGTCAAGCTGTTTTTCCCCTGGTAGGGGAGCATTTAGATGTCTATGAACAAGATAAGATAAATGATTTATTGTAGCATGGTAGGTATTGCTAGGCTATCAGCCACCATCACGGAGTCCAAGCTGATGGTTGCAGCAAGGTATTAGGGGCTATCTGTATAAAGGACATTTATCTCAGATTTCCTGAATACATCAAAGCTCTGTGCATTTCTGGGAATATGTGGGGTAAGTAAAATGGTAAGAATTTTTCATCTGGACTTCTTTCCTTCCTTCTTTCCCCATGTCTAATCCCCCAACCCTTCCAGCAGCCTGGTAAAATTGTGGTGAAAGGTTAAAATCGGAGGCCCGTGCATAATAAAAGATTGCATGTGGTCTGAACAGGGAGCAATATGAATATCTCTGGCTCCAGGACGTGGGATGCAGATCTTATAGGCAGGCCTTAGGCTGTAGGCTCCTCATTACGGCAGTCAAACTAGTCTTTTCGACACAGTGTAGGGAAAGAACAGTGTAAAGAAAGCCAGATCCAGTGCCATACTTCTGTTCTGCAAGGAGCGCCTGTAACACTTTCATTCACAGTATCTCTTTCCAAGGAGGTGGGTGAGCATCTGTTTTCGCAGCTGACACCAAAGCTAGTTTTCAGCCAGTCTGCTAGAAAGAGATACTAGTGAGCAGGGTCCCATTTGACAGCCATAAACTCTAGGTAGTTTACCGTAATGCAGTTAAAATCAAAGCACTTTCCTGGTTTGCTGTGCAATGTCCCTGCATTCCCTCTGCCTGGCGAGGTCAGCTGAATAATATTAAAAATGTGTGCTCTCTGATTCCTTTTCACTTATCTTTAATGTGACATTGCTTTCTGTACACATATTAATAGCATAAGGCAAGGCTAAATGTGGCAGAAATTAATATATTTTTAGATATTGCTTTATTTGGAAAGCAGGAGATGCACTCTCTTCCTAGACTTATACATGAGCCAAATGTTATTTTACTGCCATGATATGATTAAATCACATAATTTCCTTGCTCAATCATAATGAAGAAATCTAAGCTCAATTGTTTTTCTCCTTTGAAGCTAAGAATTTTAAATGTGTTTGAGAAAAGGCTGATTTTGGATCATTTTCTGTTTTGATTGTGCTAGGTATTACACATGCAAAGGCAATGCATGTTTTAACATGACACTTAAACTGTTATTACACTTGTATTGCATTTAGAAGAAAAATCTTCTATCATTCGTAGTTAACCTAGGAGAGCATGTTTCCCAGTGTGACATTTACATGTTTTAAAAATAATGGGATGATTTGTTTCTTTCCCCTTGAATTCAAGGCAGAGAGGTTAGAAAGGGAAGCAGAGGGGGCATGGAAAGTGGCTTATATTATCAAGGTCTCCTTAACCACTATGCTGTGAGGAAAGAATCAGAATGTTTTCTTGGTTGAAAACCGAGAGATTCTTCACTGATGACCATCCTTCTCAGCCTTTCCTATCACATGCTAACAGTTAAAATAATACTCACCTACTGGGCATCCAGCAGAGTTGATCTAGGAGGTTCACATCCAGTCAAGCCTGATTAATCTGTTGCAAGTCCTGAATGATCCCAAATATAACGCATAACAGCTACACCTGTTTATCAAGTCAGTTCATTTCCCTTCCCCTATTCCTCACTGAAAAGGAGCATTAATTAAAACAGTAAACAAACGAGCGCCTATTCTAAATCAGAGCTGCAGGCAAAGAAGAGATAACTTAGGCTCTTGAGAAGAGGGATTTTCAGTTAATTTATGGAATCTACTGTCACTCGCAGGGCAAGGGAGCTTACTTTGCTGGGAAATTGAAGCAGACAGGCTTTGTCTAAACACTTCTTTTTTCACAGAATGTCTTTTTTTTTTTTTTTTTTTTACTTAAATTTTTAATCAAGCTTTTTTTTTTTTTTTTTAGGAAAGAAAGTACTAGATTTTTCCAGTGTACTGGTGACTCATTCAGCTTTTATTTTCCTGTTGGTTGCCAAAAAGGCAGAGGAAAGAAGTGAGGAGCAGAAGCAGAGAACTGAACTTTAAAAGAAAAAACAGTGTGAGGAGATGAAAAGTTCTGTTAGCAAATAGCAAATTGTTCCCCAGAGACTAATTGCTGTGTTTCCATCCACTTTGATTATTCATTATTTTGCCAGCATTTTCATCTAGGGTCTGTACCTGATCCTGGACTGGCACTGATGTAAGCATAAGATTTTGTCCATTCAGAGATCTGGTGACTGTAGGGAGCCCACCTGAACGGTTGTAAAATAGTCTCAAAAAGACTAGCTTGATTGCTATACTGAGGAGTCTACAGTCTAAGATCTGCCTATAAGAGCTGTTTGCACTGTGCAGTGTAGATGTGAGCATATGAACAAGCTTACAGGATTGTGACGTAGAGTCCAGTCCTGCCTGCAGAAATACACAGACACTGCAAGGAGAGCAAGGGGAGAATCAGTCAGGCAAAGCCCAGGCTGGCTGCTAGCTGTGTTCAAGGATGCTGCTTGCATTTTTCTCCCCAAACCAGCACAAGAGTGGGTTTCCCACTCCTCATGAGAAATCATACAAGGAAATCACCCACGTGTACGTGCTGCAAGGTCAGAGCCTCCACTTCCATATGTTGCTATGTTTTTAAGGGAAGGGTATGTAGTCTTTTTAAAAAATGTATTTATTTATTTATTTATTTATTTATTTATTGATATAGGGGTAGAAACAGAAAATATGCAGAGGACAGCACTGCAGAAGACATGAGGGCTTCCCCATGGAGAATGGAGGGTCAATGTGCTGTGAATTCCCCATCACAGGAATATTGCAGAGCTAATTGAGACTGGCTCTCCCACATCCTAGGAGGGTGCCCTGACCTCTTATCTACAGCAGCTGGGGGGAAGTGAGAGGCTGAACAGACCTTCTTCCTCTCCCTCTCTCCCTCCTCCTCTCCCTCTCCCTCTCCCTCATAATTTTTGATCAGAAATTCTACCCTGAGAAACCTTTCCTGCTGCAGCTCCTGCTGTACGCTCCCAGGACAAGTTTCAGTTTCAACAAATCACCATTATCTGTCAAAAAGTTCACAACCTACTCTTGTTATGAGCTGTTTTTCAGTTCTATTGCATAGCAAAAAAGATTAGTACTCTACCCAAAATAAAATACTATTGGCAGGGAGACAGTTTAAACTCCTATCAGCCAGGATTTGTCATGATGAAGGCTGCATTTCTCAGGAATCATACTATCATTTTGCTTCTTACAATAGTGTTGGGACTCTCTCCCTGGGCTAATTAATATATTAGATGTTTTATTTTATTTCAGGCTGAGATTTAGAATAATTCAGTTTGCAAAATTACATTGAAATTGTAGTTTTCATAAAATGGCAGACAGACCAAAAAAAGTTCTGTAAATCTTTGTCATTTCAGATATAAACCTCCTTTAAAGACACAGGAATGCCTTGTACATATTTCAAGTCATCCAGCTTTTCCTCCTGGCATATCCAGTAATCATGTTGACAAATTAATGGTAGAGAATTAGTTGTACATTAAAGATTTAAATTATATTATGCAGCACATTGTCATAAAATGATAAAAACAATAGGAAAATAAATGTAAATTAATTCAAGTTACTGACATGTAAAACACAGAGTGACATCTGTACACTTAACAACTTGCGCAGCTGCCATACTTTCAAACATAAAGTGTTGGGTGCAAAGGAACAGGGGAAGAGGTATAGCACGCCCCACGCTCTGCGGTGCACACGGAGGCAGGGGATGGGACCAGAACTAGTGTTTGGGAATTTCGGTGGGCTGGGCAAAGCATAACTCTGGTTCTAAACAAACAAATCTGTGTCCAGACTCACCCCTCTGTGCCCTCGGGGGGACACTAGAGAAGGTGCCTTTGTCAAGCAGAATGAATACCCCGTAATGACAATACCAGGGGTTTTGTACTATCCCACCCTGAACGAAAACCTGTGAGTTGCTGTAAATGCCAAAGTGAAATTGCTTCCAGGGGCACAACCCTTGGACTTTCAAGGGCTCGCACACCACTGTGCAGGCTAATTACAGGGATGCCGTTTCCTGGTATGAAGGAATGTGTTACCTGCAGCAACGGGTGCAGAAAATATGAGGAGCGGGAGGCGCTAGGAGGAAGCAGAAAGCCGCAGTGAATTCAAGCCCTGGCTCTAGGTTTATACCCACAATCCAGACCCATGCTGGGAGACTAATCACTCAGGCCATTCTTCGGGCTGTTGTCCAATCAGCCCCTGAATAGCAAAACTTCACAATGCAGAGTATGAATTAGAGGGGAATAAATGTGGGTGCAGACTTTTTTTGCAACAATACCTAACTGGGCCTTTCAGCCAGGACAACTCGTGGACAAAGGCACGGCGGAAATTGAAGTAACTTTTGGAGGCCCTCACGGCTCTTGTCAGTAAGAGCTAGCTCTAAAACCGTAGCACTGCCTTCTTTTTGTTTGGACCGGATCAATTATTCACTGGGGAAGAAAGAGGAAAAAAAAGCAAAAGTCTTAAAAATTGGGTATTTTTGTTGTACTTACCTAGGAAATCATGGCTGTTCACAGAATAAAACCAAATATTTTTGTCTCCTCCTCCTCCTCCCTTTGGTGGATGCTGTAATTATTTAGGCGGTGGTAGAGCGCAAGCATCCCACAGACACCCCCCACCCCTGCACCAGAAGGAGAGAAAAGCTTCTTGAGCTATAGAGATGTCAGGTCTGTGTTTTAAAATTTAGCTTTGTTTACCCAACAGAATGGAATTCATTACTGTGCAAAAGTGGTTCAATTTTCTGACCTTTTTTATTCAAAATGTTGAAAGTAGCAAAAAGCTCATTCGAAGGTCACAGGTTTATGTATCTATTCTCTTAAGTGTTTTAGAAATTCATATGGAGGACACTAAAGGTGGAATATGTGAAAACATACTGTTCATTGTTTACCCTAACCTTGCCATGATTATTAGATAAATGAGTGAAGCAAAATGGCATTAAAAGCCATTGTTAACAGTGATTTTTTTTTTTTTTTCCTGAAGACTGTTCATTTTTGCCCCTGATCTGCAAAGGTCATTTTCTAATTCTTTTCACCGAGTAGTTTATATAACTTCTGCATTTCAAGTCTATAAAAAGCTTTTGCAGACTTTTCATACTGTAAGTAGTAATTTGTTTCATTACCGTTGGAATTTTTATATGTAATTCCTACAGACATTTTGATGATATTGTCAGGCTTAAAAGCTGAAAGGCTTTTCATTTTTTTTTTATTTATTATTATTATTTTTTTTCTTTTTTAACCCAGATCCATTCTATCTGGATAATTTAAAATTAGTGGAATTAATCAGTCATCCATTTAAAAGCCAAACTTTATGGAGTGAGAGACTTGAGGCAAAATTATTTTATTTTTCTGTATCCACAGCTTATTTGAAAGGCCTTTTCAGCTAGCTATCTGAAGCTGATATTTAACTGTTACTTATTCCCCTAATTTCTGTCCTTTGTTAGAGGAACTTTCCTTGCTAGATCTTGTTGCTCTGTTCCATGCTAATTGCAAGCTTACATTATATAAATGGCTTTGTAAAGAAAACTATAACCCTAAGCCTTGAAAGTTGCATGTTTCTATTTGCTCAAACTTGATGCACTTATTTGGAGAGGGTCATTTCGAGGAAAGCTGTGTAGGCACTAAGAATGTCCTGTATAATAAGCTTAAACAGAACCCTTTGTCAGGCCTAGTATTCTCAGGCCTGAAAATTAGGCCTCCTTTTTCTAACCGCAGGCTGAAGTGGTTCATTACCGCAGCCTCCTTCGCCGGGCCTTGGCCCAGCCATTCCCAGTACTCGAGCGCTGTAACTTCCTTAAAAAGGAAGAAGGAAAACATGGCACACAAAGGTCTTGTTAGCACTTCCTATGCGAAATTAGCAGCTTTCTAAAAGGTACAACTCCAATTACCTCACATTGTGGGGACGCGCACAAACCCAACAATGCGTCCAGTCTTGCAAGTGACATTCTGTCTCTCTGGAGTTACTTCCCTAATTAGGGATGACGAAGCTTCATTCTGGCGAGTGCATCTATTTACAGTGGGCCACAATGCCGCAACTCGAGCATCCTTCTGAAAGGCCCGTGTTAAAAAACACAAGTGCTCTTTTGGCGGAGCTGTCTATGGGGAAGCGCCGCATTCCTGGCGGCTACACCCTCGAGAAAGTGCCGCTGCGTTCCCCGTATTGTTCACACTTCAGGACTCATTGTGGACAATAAAGCTTCTGCCCAGCGAGCTCTGGGAATTACAGTGGACAATGGGGAGGCATTCTTAGGAGAGTCTAATGATGGAAAAAAAGAAAAATATTTATTGCTTTTGACAGTTTCACAAGGGGCAAAAATCCTTGTCATGGCTAAAGTTTCCACAGCTGTTGGAGGAAGGGTGGTCATATGGACTAAAACAGTTCAGCTCCTTTGTTAGGAGCCTGAGCACCAGGGCCAAGCTGTGAAATTAAAGATTAAGTTCATTAAGGTAAGATAATGGCGCTTGCATTGTTGTTGATACAGGTGTAGCAGCAAGGCCCAGCTCGCTGAACCTCTCTGCATGGTGGCTCCGCGTGAGGGAAGCCCTCTGGCAGCAGGAGCACACTGGAGACATTTGCTGTTTGCTCACCTCCCAACGGGGCTGGAGACCTGTACCTTTGTGCACCAGGGGTGGGGGGCAGGAAGCATTTGGGGGCACGATGGGACATGCCTTTGCCCTGAGAAGAAGCCAGCCTGGATTTAGGGCTCAAATACATGCCAGCGTGTTTCCGCTGAGTGGAAACGTCTTGAAATATTGGTGGCGTTACTGTGAGAGACGAGGAATTATTCATTCCCCTGGAAGCTTATTTGACATAAAAGTGTTGCTGATTATTAGTTTGCTGCTGCTGCTAAGTGTTTGGATTCTTCGTTATTATTGTGTTATTTGTATTGTTAACAGTTCAAAAGTTCAACAGTTTCAATTAGATTGCACTCTAATATTAGGGCTCCAGTATGAAATTACTGTAGTTAATAATAAAATAAGACCTTTGTGTAGGTATATAGATAGCTTCCCAAATTCATTTAAAAAAGCCCTCATGAATTAGCACAAACATACTGCTGGGGGTTGCACTGTTTTGATTCAGAAGATCAATTATCTATTGTGCTATTTCTGTGATGAAGACGGATGATAATTTCAAGTGATTTAAAATGCTGCAGTACAGTTTCCATTTTATTTCATTACAATAAACATAAAGCCATGGCTTGCATTAAAGAGTCTGATGGCTCAGTTTTGCTGTTCTACTTTATCTCACACATTGGTCACCCAGCACAGACAGTGATTTTTGACTGCTGCGAGTGTGTCATATGCAGAAACTAGCAAGCCGATGAGCAGAATTGTTTGCAAACCTGCTGCTCAGAAAATGTGCTTGCATGGCAAAGCTTGCGAGAGAGTACAATTCTGCTCTTGTTTCACCTGCTATGATGCTGCTCCTCTATGCTTTCTCCTGTTTGTTTTGCAGTGTAAGGTGGGTTGAGGTAATACACTCTGATAAGGACGTAGGTCCTCTCTTTAATATATTTTCTTCCATGGGTTTTGTGCAGGTTAGTGTCAACAAGTGCACACAGACAGTTTTTTAGCAATCAGAATTTCTGCATCCTGATGGCTGTCCTTTCCAGGTTTGGCCCATGCACAGAATTTAGTTTTCTGTCTCATTCTACTTTGGCAATCCAATACAATAATTTCTCTGTCCATTTGGGAAAAAAAATAAGTGGAAAATACTGGTCTCAGAAATTCCTTAAAGACAACATTTTTATTCAAAGCTGAAGAAATGTCCATATTAAGAGGCGCATGAAAAATAGTTTCTTCTTCTTCAAGCTAACAATGCATTGGGACCAATCCTGCTAACATTAAAGAACTGGTTCCATTATCTTCTGCCTGTTTTAATCTGTTTTCCACATACATATGCCTAACGAAGGAAATAGCAGTTAAGGTTAAAACTGTGCTGAGCTATAAATATGCTAAGTACTAGAAACCCTTCTTTTTTTAGGGAGACATCTGTTTGTACATAAATGCTCTCTTTTTGCTCCCTAAGACTTGAAACATATAACTTCCTTATGGCATCTTTAAAATTTAGGATCTAGGTTTATTCTTGTTGATGTAGATAATGAATTCTGTTTGCTTATTTGAGAGAAGAACCTGCTACATAGCTGGAATATATATTATACTACAGCTAACATAACATTTCACTTGAACCACATGATAATTATAAAGAATATTGCAGGCAACTTCTTAAGTTTTCTTATGTCTCATTTTATATTTTAGTACTACTGAAAGCACTCTTTGGAAGTGTGATTTTTAAAGAGGCAAAATGTTTTGTTGTTGTTGTTGTTGTTGAAGTTCAGGATGTTCTTCTATAAAGGGCTGTTTATTACTCAGATAACTTCAACTATTTTCAGCTAAATGAATAATTTAAATGTAGCCAGTGAATAACAATTTGTAAAAAAAATCAGTAAAATCTTGAAATGTATATCTCAAGTCTCTTCTGTTTTAATGTTTTTGAGAGACTGTTGAAAAATACTTGTAAAATATAACTGAACAGTTCGTGAAATAATTTGACTACAGATCATTACTGACAAATTAAATTAGCTTTGTTTTCCTGCATGGAGATGTGGCTGAGGCAAGAGAAAAACTTCCCATATTAAATAGATCAAAATCTAAAAAAGATAGTCAGTTGAGATGGGTAAAAAAAAAAAAGAAAAAAAAAAAAGTGAAGAAAAATGACACTTCAGCTGTGTTGCTCAGTGTATGTTTTCATTTATACTGGATAGGGGCATTGCGGTATTATATTTGGAAAATATCTTTCAGATAGATTGTTTTCAAGATAAGTTTGCTCCTTGGAATTGTTCACAGGTTGCATGTGTAAATGTGCTTCTCTCTCTAATGTATGTAAATGCACAGCTGTATTAATGAATGCCTACAATATTTACATTTGGACATGAGCATAAAAGTGTGTGTGTATAAATGCAATTTCTGTAATGGAGTATGCATATATGTATCTATTAATTTGAATAATTTGCCATATTCTTATTTCTATATATATATTAAATCATAGGTGATTTGTATATTTCCTCATTTGCATAAAAATATAACAGATCGAGTAATAATAAAAATTCCTTTGAGATAAATGACTGTCTGTAGCACTGATTCCATTTTTTCCTGCTTTTCCAACATGCTGTCATAAAAATGGTATAAAATTTTTAGAAACTCTTGCCAAATCTTTTGTCTTAGGAATTATGCAGTGAATTTGCACCTGTGATTAATGATTATTAGGCTCCATTTGTTCTGTGATTGACCACCTCTTCTTGGAGAGCAATTCATCAGTAGGAAATACATATCAAATTTAAACAGTGCCTATGTTTTGCTAAACAAACCGTGGAATGAAATACAGTTTACACAATAGTGTCTACTTTTTTTATTCTCTGAAGGATAAAACTACATAGTTGTGAAGTGTAACTTTCCAAGCACATGTTGATAATTGCAGAAATTAGTGCTGCACATGTGTAGGGCTTATGGAAAAAAATCAGCTTTTTTTTTTTTTTTTTTCCTGGTTTATAAACTGTGGTTTTTTGACTCACCAATATGCAGTAAATATTATTAAGAAATCCATGAGACTGCATTTCCCTGTGTCCTCTACAGTATGTCCTAAAACTGTAATATTGCTCAGTTGTTGAGTCCACCTCCTGTTCTCTGTGGATTAGTTATTTATCTTGGGTATTGAGTATATCAGAAAAGATTAATCTAAGAGTCATTATATGTGTTTTAATATTAACATTTGTCATTGCCAAATCATAATTTATATTCTAAAATGTGTTCATGCCCTTTAACAGCATGATTAGCAAATGTTTTGCAGCAAAAATAGATGAACAGATTTACAGATTTAGTATATGGGTATATGCTTTTCACACAACACATTATTCTGTCCTGCTGGAAGTAAAAAGCTCAGAGCTTTCTTATTAATTAATTTATTTATTATTTTTGTGTGTGTGTGTGAAATATTGTTTAAAGGATTAGGCTGACATTTCTGAAGAATCTTGTATGGGCTAGAAAGGCTGTCAGTAAGCATCCATGCTTTTTTTGGCAAGAGAAATTAGCCTTCATTGAGCTCCACACTGTGCAGCTTATGCAGCTGGTACACAAATTAGCAAGCATAGTTAGACTCCAGAGCAAGTCATTGTTCCAGGAAGTTATTTCCTGTAAATTTAATATTGCAACTTTTTGATATAAATGATCAGAAATTTTGGGGTATAAAATCTTGCAGTCATCAAATGAGGGATACAGTCAGAATAAGAATACACACAAGAATACTTTGGCTAACTGGAATGTCCTCTTGTGAAGTCCTGTGTGGGTTCCTGGGTGAGCACAGGTAGTCATCTGAATGGGCTATAGCCACTTCTAGATCCCTCCTTTTTATTACACATACAGAGATTTAAACAAATCTAGCAAATGCCTAATGGATCACAGGAGAGCAATGATGCCCTTCTTTACTCCATTTATCTTTAAAAACATTGCAATGCTTTCTTTCTGTGCAATGCATACATTGCCGGAAAGGGAAAAAATGTTTATTTACTATCCTTGTACCCAATGACTATTCCCTCTACCAGATCAAAAATATTCGCCCCTCAACAGTTTTATGGCTACTCTACAGGGCATATAAGTGTTGCACCTAGCTTTAAACCGGTCAGCTTGTTTACAACACCAAATCTAACTGAGAAGTACAGCAATCTTGCCTACTTCAGACTTTGACCTCCTGGGGGTCTGCTTCCAGGAGTTAAGGTGGCACACTGCTCCACAGCACTGTGGTCTTCAGTGCAGACATACCCTCAGGCAGTCTTCGCGTAGCCAGAAATGAAAGAACCCTGTCTTGAAGAACCTCTGTTCTCTGTTCTTTCACCTGTTTTTGCTTCATTTACTGGCACATGAGCTTTTCTATAGTTTTGGGATGCATTCTGAGGAGGCCTGGGACTCCAGCTCTTGGAGTCAGACGGTGCAGAGCACGGATTCTGTTATTCACAAGTGGGCTGCTATTTGTTATCTCACTGTCTAAGTCATCAAAGTATAATTCTAAATAGACCCTGAAAAATACTTATGATTTGAGTACACTAATAATTCTAAGGATAGAATTAATATCATTTAATTTTCTGAAGAGTCTCAGCTCTTCTGATACACTCATGCATCATGTTGTTCCTCCTTCTTCTTCCCTTTTTATGAAGAACTGGAGTGTGGAAAATAATAATGATGGACAAAGAAGGCTCAAAGGCTACTTGAGTGAAGGCAGAGGCCAGGGACGCTGTTTCCAAAGTAGAAAAAAACCTCACATGCTACTTAAGGTCCAGAGGAGGAGAAACAAGTCAAAGGAACAGTATGACATTAGGGAAGAGAGTGGATTCAGGGAGAAAAAGCAAAAGAAAATGAGTGGAGAAATGCTGGTGAGTGAGTATGTAGAGATTTTAGAGCACTACCGATGGGGATGATGTGTTTAAAGGGCATATGGTAAGAGACAGGGAGCTAAAGGAAAGACTAAAAAAAAAGTCTGTGGCGTGGGTAGAAGGAGAAAGAAAATTGACTGGGGGTCAATTCAGAATGTTTTTAAGAATACACTTGAGTGCAAGCACCTAAATAGCTTCACAGAAATCAAGCGGATGACTGGTAGTGAAAGCCGTGTGTGCACCCATGTACCCTGCTGAACTGAAGCTTTTAATGACAGCCTTTATACAGATTTGAGTGAGGGAGGAGTTGGACAAGAAAAGGTTACAATAACAGAAATGCATGGCCAGCAAACAGAATAAGGCTAATGCAAACTGAAAGCTAAAAGTAACATATCTCTTTTATGTTCCAGAGCTTCTTACAAACTTTTCTCTGGTTTTGCTCCACATCCTCTGTTTTAATTTTACATCAGACTGACAGCTTTCAATGTTACCTAAAACTTCAGGTCTCTTATGTTCCAGCTCTGAAGATATGCAATGTTGTGGTTATAATACAAAGCTCTTTCTTATTATCACTTACACTGGCTCAAGCGTACTTGAAAGATGCAGCATAATATTCAAGTGGACAATCCAGGCACATATTCTGGTAGGGTTGTAGTTCTAGGTCTTTTCATTATTTCCATTTCAAATAGCTTTCTACAGATATCAAACAAGCTCATGTTAATATTCTGCACTTCCCTTATTACAACTGTTGATGAATACTTTTCTTCCACACCTTTCCAGTTTTGTCCTGCTGCCACAGCTATATTCATCAAGCATTAAATGTAGTTGGAGCTTCATACAAAAGGTGAATGTGTCTAAAGACAAAAGCTTTAAGCCCTGATGCAAACATGTGCCTTCACTTCCTTGAGATGTATGCCAGTAGTGGATCTACTAAGGGATTCTTTGTACTAGTGAAATTCAGCACTTAAATATATGTTTTAGGAATCATGACATAGGCAAAGACCAAGAAGAAGCAGGAAAAATGCCATAGTAAGGCCTTGAGGTTGTGGACTAAGTTGCATGATTTTTGGTACTTTTGTATCAATTATTTAGGCATTGATAATATGCAGTTTCTTGTTCCAGACTTTACTGTTGACTTCCTATTGTCTCTGTAATCCCTTGGTTCACATGGCGACATTGCTTTTCTTTATTTATCTCCCTTTCCTTTTTTATGTGTAATTCTGTGCCCGTGAGAGGATTAATAGTTCAGCGAAGATGATCGCTAGTGATGCTGAGTAAGTGTCATGATTGCAATGGTGTTACAGTGTTCTTTCTACTATCACGGAGCCCTTTCCTTCCCTTTTCCCTTCTTCCCTTCCTGGTTTCCTAGCTTAGTAGATACTCACAGGTGGTTTTTTTTTTTTTTTTTTTTTTTTTTTTTTGTAATTAACTCTGAACTGTTATCTATTGCTCACAAAGCAGATAGATTGGCAAAGAGATGCTATTGCTATGTGAAACTTCAGTTGCCTGAGATTCTAGCAATACCCAAGGCACAATAAAATCTATGTAAAGTATCGATTAACTTCAATAAGGCCAGGGCTTTACTATCAGTATCCAATTTTTGCAGCAGTTATGGCCCTCCTAACAAATGTGCTTCCTCTGTAGAAGAGGCTTTTTGAAAAGCTTTCAGACAAGCCTTTGCATCACCAGAGTGGCCACAGATCAAAAGTTTGCACTGCTCTAACTACGTCATAGACTTTCACTTTAATATAAAGAGAAAGCTGTGTTCTGTGTCTGGAAATTCATCTGAGAGTCTCAATCAGAGGGTGCTGAAGTCTGTGGTTAAATAAAATGCCAGCCATTCCCCAAGCCCCAGGAAGGCAAATTAATGCAAAGACCATAGCTAGCCAAAATTTATAGATTCTTTATTTTTTGAAATTCCATTACTTTTAAAAATAAGAATATTTCAGCCTGATTTAGTATGAGCACTGATCACTACACATTCCCTAATCTCCTGATTTCCTGCATCCCAGCTCCAAGCCAGCCATTTTCATACGGGCTTTTTTTCCCAACATGTTATGTATAGGTCTAGTCCTTTCCTATTTGACAGAAAAAGGTAATGGTAGCCCTAAACAACCATTTTACATTTTGTAGCTGCTGTCTGAATCTCAGTTTGTAGGGTGAGTAAGTTCCCTTCATGTGTTCCTTCCTTAAAAAGAAGAATAAGGTTCCAATTGTCCAGGAAAAATAAAAGACAAGTAAGTCAGATTTCAAAATTCCATTCTTCCCATAGTGGACCAGTGGATTCTGTTACAGAAAGAGTTTCCAAAAGTTTTTTTAAAAACTCAAGCTAAAAATGCAGCAAAACTATCACCCTGCCTGAACTGGTGTGGCATCTCCAGTCAGACTTTAAGATCACTTTCACATTTTTGGTAAATGACTATTTAAGTACCTGCAAATTCAAAAGACAGAGTCTCTGAGTCAATTGAGGGTCTGTACGTCAAGTCCCAACTTGGTACTGTGTCAGACAAACAGAACAAAACAAACAAACAAACACTAATGACATTGCTGAGTATCTAAAAACAAAATGCCAGGACTGAGTGCAAAAGCCATAGCAGCATAAGTGAGACCTCATTAAAACCCTTCATCCTTTTGGTTTCCTTTTGATTGTCAGTCCTTATCACTGGGAAAACTGCATTTTCCTGATGTTGGCTATCAGTGCTCTAAACTTCTTGTTTCAGTGTCAGCACTAAATGGTCAGAGATTAACTAGAAGATGATGCTAAGTGAAATACTGGATTTGTGGTGCTCAAAAAATCTTAAAAATGTTAACCTTGAACCTGCCCAAAAAAATCATCAAAAAAAAGGTATTATAGGAAACAGTATACAGAAAGCCTCTAT
Source organism: Nettapus auritus (assembly GCA_011076525.1). NCBI lineage: Eukaryota > Metazoa > Chordata > Aves > Anseriformes > Anatidae > Nettapus > Nettapus auritus. The sequence goes on along the minus strand of CM021767.1, from coordinate 30,488,802 downwards.
GAAAAGCTGTTATTTAGATAGAAGTCTGAAATGAGGATTTTTAGCCAAACTTCCAACTTGAATTTGGCCTTTGTACTAGGCAGGCCATACAATGCCAGGATTTAGTTTTTCACATGATCAAAGCTTGCTTCCATTTATGTGACACATACACGGCAGATGAAAGTATGAAGAACATCTGTAAATACTAGTAAATTTTAGTAAATCTTATGTGCTAACAATTTTCCACCAAAATTAAATATATTATTTATGCGTATGCACATCAATTTCTAATTGGGTGCAACACATTGCTCTCTTCTTCAAACTGCCAGCATGATTTGTTTGTTATTGACACTGGGCACTCTCCCTCCGCTTTTGTACCTGCTCATAGTATGTTGGTTGTCAGTATTTGGAGTGTTTGACATTGCTGCTGCCATTGTAAATTGAAAGATGGAACCATGGGCCAGATTGCTTTTATCTGTTTTCCAGTTTTGATCTTTTCATCTGCTCTTTGCCAAGTAATGTCAGCCATGATTATTTCTAACTTGCCAAAATTCTGAACCGCTTTTAAACAGGTGACATTTTCCCATAAAAAGACTCTACCACAAGAATGTTTCTTTTTCCAGCCCCGAATGTCACCTTTTCTCCCATAATTACAGTGGTCTAAGTGACACATTTCTGGACTACTGACAGTTTTAAAGATTTGCTGTTTGTGGGTATTGCAATTACTGTGCATTACCTTCTCCCTTCTGAGAGGAGTGAAATTATTTCCATAGATGTTGCTGCCTTCACAGTTTTGCCTTTGATTTTGCACAGTTGGCTCTAGACTAGATCTAGATTTGGAAGTAACTGGGAATAACTTATTGTTGGGCATATAAATAACTTCGGACTTAACTACTGTCATGGTGTAGATGAAATCTTTCCTAACTTTTTACTTCTTGCCTGGAAATATTCACAAAAAGTTGTGCCTTAGGTAGAAGTTGTGGGCAAGTCTTTTTGTGCCCAGGGTAACTTAAGGACATTAGTGATATATGTCATTACAGTTATTCTCTTATGTATATAAAACATTTTAGCCCATGTGCCAAATCCTGAGAGCTGCCATACCTATAAATCAGATATCACACATGAACCAAGGAGCAGGAATACCTGGCATAGGCAGGGCATAGTGACATTACACAGGGTTTGTATACTTGTGTTGGGATTTCACTTCATGTAAAGAAAGAACAGGTTGAAAATGAAGTCAGGAATCTGACTGGGCATCATAAGTTCATCATTTCCTTGGTTTGCCTTCTGCTTTCTGTTTAGAAGAGATTGACAAACAGTGAACAACAAACACTACTGACCTAGACATCGTGCAATTTAAATGATGTATACTGTATAAGAAAATAATAGCTCCTTGTCTCATCTTCCCTTTTGTTTCAAAATAAAGTCCTGGGAAACACCACAGACAAATGAGTGATCTACTTGTGGCCTCACTATCTTTTATTCTATGTAGCAAACACTTCCAGGGCAGACTTACTCAAGTCTTCCACAGTCTCTACAAGGGAGACTCACACAACTATATTTGAACACTAGGTACAGAATTAAATATTTCAGATGTGAGTAGCAAGCTGCATAAATCTGTTAGTCTGGATTGCTGTTCTCTGGACCTTAAAAAAAAATAACAATACTACAAATTTGTAAAAAAAAAAAAAAAAAAAAAAAAAAAAAAGGGGGGGGACGACTGAGGGACTCCTTTATTGATGACTTTTGGACAATTGTTTTTTAATTTATGCACATTTACACAATTACACCCAAAAATTACCTACATAAATTAGGAGCCTGAAACACAAATTTAAAGAATGGAAAGAACAAGAGCAACAATAGACTTCACAGTCAGTCTCCTTTAAGTCCTTAGTATAGTCATGAAGTTAAGATACAAAAGCATTTGCAACAACAACATAGTGGGCAGAGAGTATAAAAGAGAGGCCATGCAGCCATTAAGGCAATTAAGAAAGATTAAGATTGCTTGTGGTGGAAAGACTCGTTAATCAATAGGCCAGAAATCACAGCATGTTGCAGAATATACTTCACGGGAAAAAAAAAAAAAAAAAAAAAAAAAAAAAAAAAAGAGAACAAACAGGCTAAATATATCCCATACCAAAGGCTATGGAGTTCTCATTAATGAGAAATAATATTAATCCCTCAGATATTGTTGGCTCCATAGTTAGGTTTTCCATTTTCACAAGTAGGAACAATGCTGATGGAATACATCCTAAACAACACAAAACTACTGTTTAAAAAATACCTGTCCACAGCTGGTGCCATAGACATATAGCAATATTTGGGAAGGGAAAGCAGAGCTGACTTGAGAAGGAATGGGTGGAGAGTACTCAGCATTTTGCAGGGTAGGAACAGTTATTACAGTTATTCATTGCTAGTCACAATGACACACAAGCTCCCATTCATATATCTAAACCTGCTGTAAAAAGAAGACATGATGTTTGTCAGGAGGATGGGTAATTGAAAATCCTTGCATTTACAAAATGCCTGTGGGCATCTAATGCAACTCTTCATATGGTAATGAGAAGAGGAAACTAAGTGGGAGGGTTACTGCACATGTTAAAACTTGCACCTGAAATAATTGAAAATTGGCTTATACAGGCACGTAACCAGGCTGAAGCCAGCTCTAAGGTTCTCAGCTTCATCTTCAATTCCAGGCCATGCATGCTATCTGAAGGAGCAGCTACAGGTGGGCTGAAACTGCTTTGGAGAGGATTTTGCAGAAAGAGCTACAAATACTTTGATTTTTTTTTTTTAATTATTATTCTTTTATTTTTATTTTTTAAGCAAACTGAAAAACAAAGATAGAAACAGGTGTTTTAATTCAGGAAAGATCAGTATCAGTATTTTTTGAACTTAGAAGTAAGTCCTAGAATTGTCCCTTTTGACATTTCAGCTTCTTTACTCAGGATGGCTTATTTAACATTTTGAGCCAATAGTAGGGAAAAATATTTAAAATTATCAAAATTATTGAAATGAAATATTTTGGTCAACCAAACCATGTTATTTTGGTTTCTTGGTTTGTGACCATTCTTGAAAAGAGCTGTTTCAGAGTATTAAAACATCACTTTTTTTTTTTTTTTTTTTTAACTTAGAAAATCTGGCTAACATTACTATAAGAGAGTGTCAAAGGCACTGCAAGAGCCAGGATGATTTAAGTAAAGAAGTCAGATGTCACATTTACCTCATAGTAGTTTTGGTGTTGGGGGCATAATGATAAATACGTGACAAAAACTTGTTCTACCGTGGGTATTCTGGACAATACTAGGCATCTTTCCAGTCAAATATGCATAATGTCTCTTTAATTTCAAGTAAGGCTGCAAGTCCCCAGAATTTCTTAACCTCTATACACTTCATTTCTCTTTTTTATTAAGGGCTAGCTCATACAATTCCCAAAATAGCAAGAAGATGTAAAAATAAAATAATAATAATAATAATAATAAAACCACCCTCCAATGTAGGGCACCTCTGTAGTAACTTCCAGTGTCACTTTTCTTTCTCTGTTGAGTCTACCAGAGCTTGTAAATAATGAGCATTTGGTCCCCAAACAGTTTATATTGCCATGTTGCAGGTTACAAAGTGGATGTCTCATCTAACTCAGCAAAGCTCTTTTGGCACAATAAATGGCAGTGGACTTATATGGCCAGGCTAAAGACACAAGCAGTTAGGAAGGCAGCAGTTCCAGATATTTGCTGATTTCTTAAAAGGCCTAGAGAAAAATTTCTTTATGTGAGTTTTTCATAGTTAACAAAATGGTAGCTTTGGGCTGAACAAGCAAACCTGAAGAGTTGTCTGCCTCCATGACTGCTAAGAACAGTAGCCTTTGCCTATTTGTCAGTCCCATTGAGATTTTGAAGACCTCAGAGTCTATTTTGATGCCAAGTATGTGCTATTGTTCTGGAAGGCAAAGGAACTCAGTAGATGTCTGTTGTTTGCAATGATAGAGAATCCTGGCACTTCCAAGTTTTGTGATCTCGGTACTACTTATATTTTAGCAAACAAATATTTTATTGGTGATGTGTGGGTGTTCATCTGTCACAGTAGTGTCTGAAAATATTAGCCAAATTTTAGCTGGTCTACATCTGCTTTCTCCTGTTCCTCTTCTATATACAATCACCTCTCACCTCTCTTATTGCAGTTTCTCAATTTTACTACATAAACACATCTTCTATCATATTGTTTATCCATGCATGGAGCAAGAAAATAATCTGACTGCACCATTCTGGACCTCTTGACATTTAGAGAGAGTTGGGATTTAGACAGACCATAGAAGAAGGAATTGCACTATTCAAGATGCGAAGTGATTAAGACATGAACAAGGATTTCAGCAGAAGCAAGGTCAAGGTAAAGATGAACTCAAGCAGAATTTCAGACATGGGAATAAGCAGGAGGGTGGGAAGGACAGTTTGATGCTATGAAAAAGCAGTATATTGTTTTGAATTTTGCACTGCTGGGATAGAAATATAAAGAAATGTAATATATTTTAATTATGTACTAGCAGAGCACAAAGATGTCAAACACAGTGGCACATTACTGTAATTTTCTATGACTCCCTCTTATTTCTCTATTTTTCCCTCCTTCTACTGCATTTCCCTATATTATTTTGCTAGGCACTTGAATTAAATATTTTACATACACAAATTACTTTCTTATAACTGACTGCTACAATTTTAGTTTATTTCTGTTCTCAGGAATTAAGAAAGCTTGCTAGTGTTGAAGAAGCCACCACGGTCTCTTACTCCCAATGTCTGATTCCAGGAAGAAACAACACTTGCATGGAAATAATGTGCAGTTTCCAGTCAGCTTTGTTTTGCCTTTCTCATCATCTGTGCTCCCGTGGTGGTTCTTTCATGTGCTGAATAGCTTGTAGGTATTTGGTCTGCTGGTGGAAAAAGCCTGGTCCCATCCACTGGGCGAATCCCCAGCACCTCCATTCCTGAGGTAGCCTGCAATGTGCCTGTGCTATGGAGAGGAAATTAGAGGAAATGGCAAAAAGGGAAGGGTGAAGTACAAATCTGTGCAAGGAGTCATCAAGGCTGATGAACCTTTCATAGTTCAACACTGCCAGCTTTGGTAAGATTTCTTTCATGTTCTTTCTTGGTTAAAAACCTCAATGATTTTTGATGTGTAATTAATTTCACTGTGCATATTAGCCAAACTATTTGGCTTTTCATACTAGAGAAGTGTAAACAGCTATATAATAAAATTGATAGCTATTTGCCAAATGCTTTCATTTCATCTGTTTCATCATAAGGTTCTTCTTTTTCCAGTTCCCTCCTCTCACTTTAAAGCTGAGTGTTTCTGCATAACATTTTCTTATCTGGAAATGAGCTGCTCTTCTGATAATAGAATAGGTTAAAATAAACAAATATTTTATTTAATAAATATGCATCTCTCCAACATTCTGTCCATTCTTTGTACTGTATTACTAAAATAAATGCAATTAGTGAAAATTTAAATGCTTTATGAAATCATGTAAATTAATTGAAAAATAATTTGGGAGAAAAAATATATATAAGAAGTTCTGGCATTGTCAAAGCTTTTTTTTTTTTTTTTTTTTTTGATGTTTTTGGAAATAAACTCTTTTCACTGTCCTCTTTAAAATATTTTTCTTTTGAATGTACTATAACATGATATACAAGGTAAAAGTCAGTGTTTAATTAAGCACTTTAACTGAAAGTAAAACTTTTTTATTAATAATATATATTTTTTTTTTGGTGCACCAAATTTTAAAATGTTTAGGCATTTTGCTCTTAGTTGGAGCTTTAAACTCGTTCATAATCTGAAACCTTTAAACCTCTAAAACCTCTACAAAATGGATTTTTCATTTTCTTGTGGCTTTTATTTGCTTTGAGCATCTGCACCAAGAGGGAAAGAATTTTTGTGTCCGAGTTCCTGATCTCATATCCTCCTTCAGGTTAAGCACCCTCACTGATTACTACTGCTCCATTTAAACAGGAGGGAGGAAACCTCTTCACAAGCCAGATGCCATTTAGGGCTCTTAGGGTGGATGCAGTCACTGTACTGATGAGAGGCAGCGTGGGTAGTGCCACGTTACCCTTTCATGTTATTGAGCATGCGCTATCCCGAGAATTGATAATGGAGGAAGAAGAGTACCTCCCATTCAACTCCCTCCAACAGGATTAAGTAGCCATCATGGCTTCTTAAGTCAACAACCTTAAATGACATCAGGAGACCAGTTGGTGGCTAGTATAGACCCCAGTGAAACAAGTTGTTTTGTAAACCTCTCACACTGCAACAATTTCAGTTTCTGACTGGGTAGGCTACTTTGAATTAGAGATTATGAAGGCATACACAATGGTAACGAAGTTTGTGCTTGAGAGAAAGACTTGCAACATGGAGCTAAGAAGAGGAACTTGAATTTTAGAACACAGAATGATTACAAAAAATATTGTTCAGTTTTCCTTTTTTCCCTCCACAAGCTTAAAATCTAACCACATAACCAGGCTGCAAACACAAATAGCAAAAGGCTCAACATTTTTGACAAAGGACAAGCCATGCCACGCTTCTGATTCCCTTCCATAACAAGTAATTCTTTCTCAATTACAAGATGTTCAGTGTGCTGTTATTCATGCACAATCCCCATCCTGGTGCCAGGTAAAGCATTCCACGCTTACAGCTGGAATTAAAATGTAGCTGGATGTGAGCAGTGCTTCAAAAAATATTGAATTTTGCTCTTAACTCTTAGATATCAAACATGGGACAGGTACTTTTAAAATGTATGTGAGAACTCCCACAAAGAAAAAGAGCTATTGCTCCAACTTGTACCTTAGTGACATTCACCATGAATGCCTGCTGAATAGGCCTTCTCACTTTCATTATATTCTAGAAAAAAAAAAAAAAAAAAAAAAAAAAAAGTAGTTGCAGTTGTGCAGTTGTATCCATCTTGACTGTAAATTCCACCTACTCCATTTGGTATCACTCTATCATCTCTCTCATGTAAAAAAGGTCATTCAAATTCTGACCATTTTTGCTGTTTTATAGTGCCAGACAATACTGATAATTCTGTTTAGGGGGGTTGTTGAATTAATGGGATGACATTAACTGGAATAAGGTAGACAGATATGGTCTTATTTTAACATTGCATTTCTTTAAAAATAAAAATAAAAAATAAAATAGACAAATGTGAACTTTTCCAAACTTAACTTTTTTTTTTTTTTTTTTTTTTTTTTTTTTTTTTTGTCCATGGGTTTTCCATAAATGAGATAAATTTGTTCCAATAAATGTTACATTTTGTATAGTCTCTGATGGAGGAGGTGACAGATGTATTGGACTTCCAAAAACTTGAACAGTATCCACCATCATCTCACACATCTCCAGTTCAGAATGTACTCAGGGATAACCTTGTCACACTCTACAGGTACTTTAAAGGAGGCTGTAGCGAGGTGGCGGTTGGTCTATTCTCCCACATGCCTGGGGACAGGATGAGGGGGAATGGGCTAAAGTTGTGCCAGGGGAGGTTTAGGTTGGATATTAGGAAGCACTTCTTTACTGAAAGGGTTGTTAGGCATTGGAATAGACCGCCCAGGGAAGTGGTTCTGTCACCATCCCTGGAGGTCTTTAAGAGACATTTGGGTTTAGATCTTAGTGATAAGGTTTAGTGGAGGACTTGTTAGCATTAGGTCAGAGGTTGGACTCAGTGATCTTGGAGGTCTCTTCCAACCTAGATGATTCTGTGATTCTCTATGTGAATATGAGCAGCTGAACAGTCCTACTGTTGGACTTAAAGTTAGAAATGCCTTGAAACAGAGCACATCAGGTTCATTCGTGTTTGAAGTTTCTGTGAAACTTTAGTCTCAAATATAATATATTAAATTTCTGGCTTTCTAATAATTAAGGTGTGAATAAATAATTATGCAAATACAATTCAGTAAATGAATGAACTGTATTGATGTAAGCATGCATTTTGAAAGTTAAGATACATGGAGAATGGGAAATGAAAACAAACTTAAACAGACATTTCAGTCTCAGATATATGATGAAAAATGTCTAGTTATTGATTGTTCGTTGACCGATATTTTTATAACAAATGAGGCATAAAGAAATTGTGCACAAGAACAGTACTGGTAAAAATAAAATAAAATAAAATAAAATCCCCGAATCCCTCATTAGATGTGACATTGTGAAATACTGTAGCTTTTTGAGATCCACATGTATATTTATCTGACTACTGTTTGTATAACTTAAAATATCTAAGAATAAAAGGTTGATATGCACAGAGGAACTTTTCTGAGATGTTTTACCTCTTGATGCACAGACAATCTAAATTTTAATATTAATCTTGTTCTAATTTCCTTATTCCTATGCCAAGATCAGAAACACTTAAAATTAAGACTCTTTCACTTTGCTTACACATTGTTTTGTATGATTTCACTTCAGCTTGTATAGTTCCACCTAAATTAGCAACTATGAATGATTGTTTTCCAGCTTCAAACTGTGATTTGGGAAGGAAATAAAATTCTTGCTGTGTTTCTGGTGAAAGGAATTATCTGCATGTCCATATTAACATATGATTGGAAACTTATATTCCAAAAATCCCAGTCTTGTAATTAGATCTATGTAGTTCTTGTTAATCTTCTGTATATTTTTTAAACCTTCTGTAAGGCATCCTGACCCTTTGCTATTAATACAAGTTCTTATTGACTTCAATATATCCCAGTTTTTCTTTGCAGTCTTTATCTAGATCCTTCATATTTTTATTTATTTATTTTTTTTGCTCTTTAGCATCCTGGCTTCCAGATATACATAAATTCCTATCTTTCCATTTAGCATCTGTGAACTGGAATTTGTTGTAGGCTGTGACAAAATCAAACTTGATTATCACTGAGATATTCAAGGTATTTCTGTAACTCATTATGTTTCTCCAAATAGTTTAACTGAAGAAGGGTCTGAAGCTCCATCTGAACAGATAACATCAAAATTGTGCTTTTATAAAATTACATAATTTAAAGAAATATTATAGAACAATACCACTGTAAAAATCACAACAAAATTGCCAACAGCTGGATGAGCTGATCCAGCTTTAGATCCAGACTCTGGATCTAAAGACCTTAGAAACCATAGGAGTTCTGAAGAAGGTTGCAAGTCTATGAGCAGAACTATTCTGCTTAAAATCTCACAGAATTTCAGACTGAGGAATTACTGCTACTGAATTCTTTCTTGGGAGATGGAAGGATACTGTTTCACATGCCTTCATAATGCTATATCTCACTTGAATTTTTAGCACAGGTTGGCTGACATGTTTTAGAGGATGAAAAAAAAATCCCATCCACATAGATAAAGAAATCATGCTAATTTCTTAATGATAACAAATCAGTCTTTTATGACTGATGCCAGCACAGCTTCATATACTGGTGCTCACACTTCTTTAATTTTTAAATTTTTTTCGGCAATTAATTTCCTAAATGAAAAACAATAAAGAGAAAAGGAATTTTGCTGCTGAATTCAAACACAACTGGGTGTTATCCAGAGGCTAAATTCTTTTCCTGCTTAACATAAGAACATAATAAGAACATAAGAGGCATACTGATTCAGAACAAAGGTCAGTGTAGCCCAATATCCTGACTCCAACAATAGCCATAAGTGGGTATGTGGGGAAAAGTAGAGAACAGAGCTCACATATCTGATTCCTCCCCCTAAGTATTCTCCCTGCTTTCAGCTATGAGTGGCTGAAGAATTTCCTGAAATGGGTGTAGCTTCCAAGAATTTTAAAACTCTCTCTATCAGTTCTCTACTACTTGCCCAGTTTTCCCTTGGGGCTCTGTAACCTTACAGTATCTACTAACTGATACCTGGGAGTTGGGCACCTGGATTTTGTGGCAAAAAGCGTCATTAGGGACTCAGGAATAATATAAAACTTCCTCTTTCTCTGCCACCCCAGTAATAAAATAGCTCTGGTGATTTACAATTATATGATGAGAAGTGAGACTGTTCAAAATATGACCACATTTTCTTTAAAATATAAATGCAGGCATTGTGATCTGAGAGAAAAAAAAAAAAAAAAAAAAAAAAAAAAAGAAAATAAAATAAAAGTGGGTTTTGGCAGGGTAGGGCACTAATAAACTGTTGATAAAAGAGTAGCCTGTGGGCTGAATGAGGAGATACTCAAACTGTTCAGGCAGTGTGCTGGAGGCAAAGAAAGGCGATTGTCTTTGAATTATTCAGGTTTGAATAAAAAGAGAATATCTGACAGAAGCCTGTGGACATTTTTGAACCCTGGCAAGGAGCAGACAAATATGAAATGAGATATCTGTTCAGTGGCAAAATCCAGTTAAATTGCTCTCAGCCCAGACTACAATAAATTGCTACATCCATCTTTCTTGATTTTTCAAACATTTCCTTTTCCTTTTTCTCTTTCAATACAATTCATCTGTTATTTATAATGATATAAATTAACTTCCTGAGACAATGTCAGTCATTTGCATTTCCACATGGTGAATATGCAAAACAAGCCTCTGACCAAATGCAAACATATACACAGCAAATCTTCCTGACTGTAAGTGCTTGCAAACAACAAAGGCACTCAAGTATTCTGATGATGGGGCTTGTATAAGGACCTACGTGGCTAGACAGAGTGAATCCTTTATTTTCTGCGCATACTGTAACCAGCCATATCTCCTGCTGTTCTGAATCACTAGGTTCAAATCATTGGCTTCCAAGAATCCTGTAGCTGGAAATGTTGAAGACAGAAAAACTCTAATGGGTCATTTCGGACAGCCTCCTGCCAGGACATGATTATTCCCTCCGGAGCTATGTTAGTGCTTGATAAACAGCATCACTAACCACAAATGAGGCAATGTTGTCCACAAACAAAGACGAGCAGAAAGAAGATACAGGTGAATGTGGTCAACAGATACCTTCCTCTGTAGACTATGCTTTTATCCCATGTTGTAATGTTTTCTTTGCATTAGAAAGACACAAAAAGGAAGGTTTATTTGAAAAGTTGCAGAAGAAACCTGCCAACTGATGAATTTATGAATTTGTGTTGTTTTCATTGTGTTTGAATACTGAGGAATACTGTAAGATAACCACAAATATTTCTCAGTTGATAGTCCATTTTCACTAACAAGTTTTTTGTTGTTTTGTTGTTGTTGTTGCTGTTTGTTTCCTTGCTTTTTTGTTTTGTTTTTAAGACTGTATGTGTGACTTTTGAAGGGTGGGAGATGTTCTGTTACATGTCAGTAGGTTTCTTGTGTCCCCCAGGGGATGTCTTATTTGATCAACAGATTGCTCCCGGTACCTGATAACTTACAGATCTTTACTGGCATCATCTGATCAAACAGTTGGCTAATTTTCTTAGAGATGAGATTTTAATAAGACTTTTTCAGTCAGAGTGAGGCATATAATCTTAATTTCTGGGAGCAATAGAATCATTTTCTGGAATTATGGCAAATGTCTTTTTTACCTGAACAAAGCACCAAAAGTGCTGGAAAAACTTTTTAACCAACCTGTGAGAGGGTGCTAGAGCCACTCTGTAACTGGTAAAATCTGATGGGGTGAGATCCACATGAGAGAGGGAGATTGTCAATGCTTGTAGTTAGCGTTCACTTTTAATGAATTTTTCCAAGCTTTTAGTATCAACATTCTCGATCTGCAAGTCCTTTAGAGTCCTTAATGGTTTCTGACTGTGCCCATGGCAGGAGCTATGAATGTTTTTATCTAATCTACTTGGTGATGAAGCTGTATTCAATTTCATCTAGTGATTATATCTTTGCAATGCACCTACATCCATTTACACCACAAGACTAGAGACAAACTTCAGCTGTGGTTTATTTGTGAAAGGGTGTTTCTTGAGCAGTCTGCAGTGTCTCCACTCTATTATTTGAAAAGATTTTTTCTCCCTTAAATAGTTATGATCCTTGCTACAGAAACCATCTCCTTTTTTGTGTGTGTGATTCTGTGTCAGTGAAGAAGAGCTGACGTGCCTTGAGGGATCAAGATTGTCAACTTTGACTCATGGATAGATGGCTCCTTGACTGGTGGAGCTGTGCACCTTGTAGCCTCTGCACAGCTGTAGATGCTGAGATGATACTGTAAATCTCAACAGTTAACCCAAGCTTTGGGAAGGGGGGGGGCAGGCAGATACCAAAAGAGTCTGATGACAGCAAGGCATTTTTATGTTTAGAATTGTGAAGATTTGAAAATATATTTTCCCTTGTGACAGTTAGTGATGACTGAATGCAAGATTAGACAAGTGTATTTTTAAAATCCGGAAAAAAAAAAAAAAAAAAAAAAAAGACACACTGTACTTGACCGCAAATGCTTTTCTCCATTCTGCTTGTGTTACACTTAACATGCTTGGGGTTATATTTTCATGTATATAAATATATTATTCTTAAGGGTAATCAAAATGTATACATGCAGTATTTTCTGTCATTACCTAGCGAGGTCTCAGTTCTTCAATTCCAGTTTCAAACATATTTATTGTAGCAGGTAGTATTTAATATGGAGTGGTCTAGATTCTGCTTCTCTTTTGCTGTGTTACTTTTGCTGCTTCCCTGGCAGAGCATGACAGAGATACATGGTGCACATCCTCTAGGGACTCTAGGCCAAGAAAATGTTTTCTCTATAAAAAAGTTCTTCCTCTGTGGCAGCCTCAGAAGGAATCAGATTTTCTATGTTTGGTTAAAGAGCTACATGCTTCACATTAAAATTATCAGTTCTTTAATTTAAGAAAGCATTTCAGTCCAGGGCATCCTCCTTCCCTCTCCTGAACTGAACTTAGTTATGAATGGCACTTAGGTAAGTGCTGTCCAGAAATGAAATACTGGAGACCACGTGGGGTGGGGTAGCGGGATGGTTGGGGTAAATGTTTTATATGCTGGTGACTTGGTGGGTATGCAGACAGGACAACGTGAATAACTTTGCTTGGAACTCTAAGAGAAGCTACAAAGCCTGCAGGGACCCTGCTGCTGTCAGTGGCAGAAGTCCCCACTCATTCAGCAGGAGCAGGTTCAGGCCCAGTGTTTGTAAAATGTAGGCTCATTATCCCCAGATTTCTTACACAGAGATGATTACTGTAATATTTTATATAACTTTTCTCTGAACTGACTATTCTTCTTATTTGTTGAACAGAATTGCTCGTTTTTCTCCTTGATGCATTTACACAAAGTACCTTTTCTTTTTCTTGTCTTTTTAGGTAGAATTTTCTGTCAGCATGTTTTATTTGGGAAATAACATGTGACACTGATGGATCTTCCCCTTTCCTTTCTTTTTCTGATGGAAAAACACCTGCAGCATAGAACAGCCTTGGTAAAGTCAAGCAAGAGCCTGTGTGCTGTGATGTGCTGCAGTAGTAAATATATTCTAGTGTACACTGAGAAGCATAAATATGTAAATATTTTATAACATAGTACTTACACATCCTACCACTGTTTTTCTTGTAGAGCATACACTTAAAAAATGCACGTCAGGTTACATATGTCTGGTGTAGTTGTGGCAGAGTCTGCTGTATTAATAAAACACTGAATATGTAAATCCCTCCACTTCTTATAACCAATGCTTTAAGGTCGCATTTACTGTAAACAAAGATGTATTTTGGGGGGCAGTTGGTTTGAGTTTATTGTTTATGTAAATCTCCCAGAATGTGACATAGCCAGATAGCTTCCTATGTTGTGCTGATCCACATTTTAGGCCAGCAGCCAAAGTATTTTATCTTTTACTTCATTATAGTGATCTTCCAATTAGCTGTGGTCTGTAATACCCTGATTTTGGTGGCAGTGGTTTTGGGAGGATTGTTTGATAGTTCTGCTCGAGAGGCAAAATGAGGGGCCTTATTATAGAAAGTGCAGAGGTTGTGCAGTAGCTGAGTTCTGTTGCAAAGTTTGCCGATAAGGGAAAACTGGCCCTTGAGCATCCATTCTATTCTGTATATTAACACTTCTAATCTGCACTGCTGATAAAACTGCAAGCCATTTGCCTTTGGAGGAATTAGTTCTGCCTCACTTGTGTAACCAGGCGATGGTGATTAACCTTTAAACTGTCCAATATTCTCAGCAGACTCCTGCTCCAGATTAGAAACTATTTAGTTATGACCAACTAAATTAACAACATTCCCTCCTCTGAAGAATAAGATTTAGAAGGTCTACATTTTAAGGTGGAATGTGTCTAATATCCTTATTTATTCAGCACTTTTGCTACATAAAATGCATTTTTTATTTAAGAAGAAAAAGAAAGGAGAAACAGATCAATTTTGGGTTGAAACAATCTACAATTAGTCATGTACAGGAGCATATTTGGTTAAATTTGCCTTGGGGTCCTGGTTTAGATGGCTTAGACCTGTTTCTGACTTTTCATTCTTAAATAGAAGTTAGGGAGCAATGGTAAAATGGACAGGATGATGCCCTGTTATGGGCAGCAGTTTAAGACAAAGATTTCCTTCCTTTAAAGGGAAAGGCAATTATCTCAATTCTTGGGGAGAATAATTTTTGGAAGTTTACTAACCTTCCTGTCACAGTCAGACAAAACAAAAGGTTTTGCACGTGGTGGTTACAGACCAACATATCCAATGGACTTTAGCTACTGTGATAACCTAGTACTGTACCATTGTATCTACATATTTTAAATGTGTTATTTATCAATTGAAACATACCCTTCAATACATGTGCCATAAAAGAAAAGAGCAAGGGCAATTATGTAATAGTATAGTGTTTGTCTGACATGCCTTAAATCCCCATATTGTTATTACTTGCTGAATAACAAATACAAAATCCCTGTTAGCAATGTTTTCCGTTTTACCAGTTTTATATTAGCTGCCTCCTTAAAAATTGCTAATCTAGATACTACATTAGTAGGATGTCAGTCAAACTGCAATCCACAGTGAAGCCTTCTTCATATACCAATTTAAATCATTCATGGTCCTTTCTTTGGCATTATTCAAAAGATCATAATAATTTTCTTGTGCCCACAGCACAAAAAAATCAATTATTTCCCCACAAAGACTTGAAAGTACTTAGCGAGTGCTGTAAGAAAAGCTGAGGGTTATATCAAATTGAAATTGCACTCATTACACACAACACAATTAGTTGCCACTAGTCTGGCCGGTGCTTTAATTCTGAATGGCATATCTTTATTATTACAGAAACAAGCATGCAAATGGCATTGTTCAGGATTTGCAGAAATCAATAGGATATAGTGCTGTGTGTTTGGTGGCCACTGTCACTCAGTCTGCTGTGGATTTGAGATAATGTGTGTATTTGAATTAATGAAGGGAACGTGAGACATCATAAGTGACACCCAAATAAAAGAAATGGGTACATGATATTTGTAATTATTCTACTTGTGTTTTTGTTGTAAATACTTGTGCTTTTTGTTTTTTAATCAAAGGATTAATTGCATTTTAATAAGGCATTATGATTTTCAGAGCTTTAGTTAATTAAAACTTGTAGTATATAATTATGAAGTGATGCTGAGATTTGTCTAAAGATCACCCATACATTTAGAATATGTATATTTTTCCTCATTAAGCAGTTGCTGCATTTTGGAGGGAGGATGGATTATATTAAATGTTTGAAAGACGATGGCAGTTCCAAATGGATTTTGACAAATGGCAGCTAGGAATGTAGATTATGTTGTTGGACAAATTAAAGTGGAGGAACTACTGGGGTTAGAAATACTTTTTGGCTATAGTGGTGGAACATTCATTTGCACAAATGTTAGCTTTCAGCTGCAGGAGTAAGAACAGATGTATCAGTTCAATGTATCATATCATTCCACCCATTAGGTCGCAGAGAAATTGCTGTAGTTTGAAATCCGGAGTACAGGCCATACATACTCTCTGGTGGTGCATGGTAAATATTATTTCCCATGTGACAAAAAGGTTTTAAAAAGAAGAAGGTAGGTGTGCATATGTGTGTTTGTCTGTGTTGATCTGTGTGTGTCTGTAGAAAATTTTTTGTACTGAGTTGTTTCCCTGATAGAGATTAATATTTCTGATACAAAACTATACTCACTCACAGTCTAACCTGGGATATAACTATATTTTTATAAGGCTGTTTCCTGTGGGAGTATATTATGCATGGATTGATAGACTAATTGCTAGATAGATAAAACAGAGTCAGAGTAAAACACTATTAGAAAATTAAAATCTTAATGGTACAAATGAAGCCTTCCTTTGGCAGTATTAAAAAAAAAAAAAAAAAATCCCACCTGTTATATTTATCCCATATTTTTTATGTGCATATTCAAAATAAAAGTAAATTTTGCTTTTCTTTAAATATAAGGATGTTACTTTGTGGTTGAATGGTGGTTTTATTGTTGTTGTTGTTTTGTTTGTTTGTTTGTTTCATTTTGTGTCAACTATAAAATGAAATACATGCTTATGCAGAACAGTCCACCATGATCTTGTATTCCTGTCACATAGCCCCATGAACTAGAAGATTTTCTGATCTTCTCTCTTGAAAGAAGGGTCTTAAATTAGACCTCAGCATTTCCCATTTGGAGGCTTGGCTCCTGCAATGTATGGATATGTATTTATTTATTGCACCCTGGCTTGCAGATACTTTTTGAGACAAACCCACTCAAGAGCTTAAAATGTTCCAGGCGAGGTGAGAAGATGAAGCCTGTAGAGAGGGCAAAAGAAAGAACAAGAATTCTTGAAAATTTACGTTGACTTCAGCACTCAAAACAGGATTTTATGAGGTATCTATAAATGGATTTTAAGTAGGATTTTCTCATGTTTTCTCCCAAAGCTGATTTAAAATCTAATATTATTAGATTGGTCACAGCCTTCATATTTTAACTGTCAAACCCAAAGCTTGAAAGGTGATTCATTCAAAGCTTGCTAAAATATTTGCTCAGCAGCACAATAGTGTGTGATGGAAAATAAACTCCTCTGGAGCATCTCACCCTATCAGCCATGGCCTGCAGCAGGAAAAGAATGAGGGAAGGTCAGTCAATTATGTGTGGTAATCACCGTAAGCATATTATCTGAGACACAGATGTCTTCCCTGACCCCACACGACATAGCTATTAACCCCACAGTAGTATAAAAATGGGGAGGAGGAGGAGCGGGTCCCCTAGGTAAACCAGACCTTTTCACTCCAGGCTTGTCCGGCAGCTCAGCCACGTCGCGGCGGCGAGGGCGCTGTTGCAGGGAGCTGGCCCACCAGCCGACCTCGGTGCTCCGCGGGCGGCGCGGCGGCCTCTCCTCTTTGGGGACCTTTCTATAGACCTAGTCATGTGAGATAAATAGTCAGAGCGTCGGAAAATTAGGCTGACAAATTGACTTGTGAGATGTTCCAGGAGCGTAAAGAGCCGTGGCATGCCAGGCGCTGCCCGCATGTGCGAGGGAACAACTCTTGTGTCCCCAGTACACGTGCCTTGTTGATGTTTTAGTGCTGATAAAGTATAATACCACTATCATGCAATCGTCTAATGCTTCCAGAAAACAGAGACGATTTTCTCATTACACTGACTAATGCGCTGATTACCACATACAGCTCCTTTTGAGTTCAAGTTCCTTCTATATTTACTTCAGAAAAATGATCAGCTGCTTATTCAAGTGAAAAGGATTTTTTTTTTTTTTTTTTTTTTTTTTTTTTTTTTTCAGAGTGATTGTTCAAATATATCAAGTAGGCAAAGCAGATTTTTAAACTGCCTGTTTAAACTGCTGAAGTTGAGGACACATTACAAAGTTTGCATTTTAAATTTGGCTGCTGGGTAGGAATCATGTGCTGGTAAGAGATACAGTATACTTCACTGGGTATAACGCTGAGCCCTAACCCTAAGAGTAGCTCTGTTTTTTTTGTTTGTTTGTTTGTTTGTTTGTTTGCTTGTTTGTTTCCTGTAGCTTTTGGAAAACCTTTTCTTTAGGTGATGCTTTGTTACCTTTTGGGATGCCATTTTGTATTTTTCTACCAAAAAGACAAATGACCACTGAGCTGTGGTGTTACACAGCATATAGTGCAAAACAGACCACGAAGGACAGCATTTGTGGTTTTCCTCCTTTTAAAATGAGTGATTGTAATGATGTTCCAGTCTTGTGCCATCTGTGTAACTGAGGTCAGATTGGGACCAGTGAATACCAGAGTGTGAAGGAAGCCCTTTGTTCAGCAGATTTGCCACTGAATGTAGCAGAGGAATGCCCACATTTCCCTTCTGATACATGGAATTATTAAAAGATATTTGTTTTGTATATCTTTTATCTCCTCTCCCAGGGTTAATCACTGTGTGAGTGCATATTTGCATTTACTGGTGAGCTACAGGTTACAGAAGAGGAAAGTTCTGGGTTAACCAACTGGCATGATCCTAACAACTAGACTCCCAGGAAAGGAAATTCTATGAAGGACATGGGATTTTGACGTGACGCAGGGTGAATACAGTATGCCTCTGCCACCAATACCAGGGATGATTTGGAAGTGGATGAAAAGGATGATGGTGGAGATGGCTTACCATAGCTGGGCTGTAGGGTGTGCACTGCCCCATCACTGCCAATGCTGACCAAATTCAGCTGGAGTCCAAAGAGATTTGGGCTATCCTTCCCCTTCCCTGTGGGAGTCTTGTCCATGTGGAAAGATGCCATTTGCACTCTTCATTTGACACTTATCGTGGTCAGTCTTCAAATTTGGTCCTCTTCTAGTCCCTTATTAAACCTCTATCCTATTGTCATTTTAGCCCTATGTCTAAATGTTGCTAAGTAACCTCCTGTGTCAAATACTTTTTCTGCTGGGAGAGAATCTTGCATCAGTCACCTATTGTGACTGCCAGATTAGATACCGTAATGTGCTCTACATGGGACTGCATTTTACTTCTATCTGGAAACTGCAGCTGATACAGGATTTGGCAGACTACTTGTTAAGCAGCATCTTCTCCTTGAGCACATTAAAGCAGCACTGAAAATCTCATCCAGTTTGTTTTCTGGTCCCTCATCTAATTTTTAAATTTTGGAGATATGCGTATTTGTTTGTTTTAACTTTTAGCTCTAAATCCTACCTGTCTGAGTGAGCAACTCTGCTGAAGAACACATTGCTCCATTTACAAACAGTAAAGCCTGTAAGATAAAATCTTGCCTCTGCAATAGAGCAACAGCAGTGCATACCTGGAGCTTTAGCGAGCTGTGGTTTCTGCAAGGCTCTTTTATCATGTTTTCCACAGGGCCAAATAAAAGCCAAATTCTGATGATCACTTATGTAAGTAGAAATCAGGAGTAATGCTATTTAAATAATATGTAATTAGACTAGAGTGAATGAGAATGGAAGTTGGTCCCAATTGATTATATATTTCAGGTCAGTTGAAATAATGGAACAGCCTTTTCTGTCTCAGCTTAATGCAGTGGTTCTCAAGAGTTCATCACCTGCTTTTGGCTCTCTTTTCTTTTTCCAGCTGATAAATCATCTTTAATATGTTTCCTAATATTACTTTTCCATGTAAGCACTGGTTATAGTTCTATGTGACAGCAATGGGGGGGGGGGGGGGGGCAAATAATTTCGCTGACACATAAATTACTCTATAAATGCATTAATGTATCTTAAATATAAATGCCATACTTTTAAACATGTATTGCCCATTGGCAAAAAAAAAAAAAAAAAAATTTCTAACCAAAACTAAACATAGGCAGAACTTCTTGCAGTATCATCCCTGACTATGTATGAAATAGTGATAATGGCTTAGATTGACATATTTGTAAAATATTATCAAATTTCACATGTAGAAATCATGTTTTAATCATGTTTTATCAGTTACCCTTTTCTTATGTAGTAGGTTGTTTTTCTAGAGGAAATATTTGATAAAACACATAGTAATTTTAAATACATGCTTTACCATGTTAGTATTTGTCCTTATCATATCTTCTTCAGTTCCCCTTTGTTAATGCTCTCTTAACCTTATATGTTACAACAAAAGCAAAACACTTTCCATTAGGCTGTAGGAAGTCAGAATTTAAGTTGGCTTTTTTTCCCTAAATTCTGTCCTAATTAGAAGTAATCATAATGACTGGTAAAATAAAATAAAACTAATCTTGAAGTACAGCTTTATGATTTGCCCAAAACTTTTCCTGAATTATGAGAACATTCTGAGAACTGTTTTGTGTTATTCATCCAGGGAAAACTATAATGGTTTTACATGACAAGAAGCCCCAAAGTACTGATTTCTCCATGGTACAGAAGGCAACTAGTTCTATGTATATTTGATAAGTATACTGGCTACAGGGAAATGAATCTTGCACATGTGATGGTTTAAATGTGAGAAACTACACATATGAGTTGCATTCTGTATGCATTTTTTGCCCACTTCACCTGCACACAAAAAACCACTCCATCTGCAGTATTGCATCTGCAGTATTGTTGGTGTTTCTGAGAAGCTTCAAACAGCTGCAGCTGAAAATAAAATAAGAAACATGGTGTTCTGTCACTCTTACCCATTGCATTAGTTTGCAGGGCAATGTAAATAGAGTTCGGGTCTGGCTCAGTGACAGGTAAGCTGCATCTTCATCTGCCTTGTTTAAAAATGTGATTCGGGCTTTCAAATAACTTTGCTGCTTTTAAAAAACTGATGTGGCTCTACATGTCAAGAACGGGAAAAAAAAGAAATTATTTTCCATAAATTTTAAACTACAGTGAAGAAAAGGTTTTACACAGGTTACAGAGGTTCTTGTATGAAGTTTATCAACACCAGAGATGAGGAGACTAGTTTTTTATATTGGATTCTGCAGGAAACACAAAGCATTTTGTAAGTGGAATGTCCCAATTCAAACCCAAAATTACATTGGCTACACCTGCAGCAGAAGCAGAAATTCACTTCTGCAAACATATGTCTGCAATTTTATGAAAGGACTAGGATCCTTGAGAAATGCATGGAGAATTACTAAACACAGAGGTCTGTATATAGACATAGTTAAATATATGTGTAAACTGAAAACCACATCTTTGCACCAAATCAAATTGTCTAAGTATTAAACATTTCTGCCATTAAACACACGTGCCAGATTATGTATGTCAAAATATATTTTCAATATACCTTTAAGTTAAAGGGTAAAAGGGTTGAGTGGATGTCATACCATCTGTGTGCTGCCCCTTCCATTTTTATGAGAACATCTCACCTGTATTCTCATCTGCAAACATCTACATTCAGAACAAAAGTATGGCTTGTATGTAAGGAGTAAGAAGATTTTTTAATCTCCTACTAATCTGTAATCAAGCACAGTAAATACAAAAATTTGGTCTGAACTTCCTCTGCCGTTTAATATAATTTTGATCATGAGTCAGACTCAAAGCACCCAAATTTATTCTACAAAGTTGTTACACTGTTAGCCTATAGAGCATTTCAGATGAAGTGGATACAAAATATACTTCACTTAAAAAAAAAAAAAAAAAAAAAAATCATTTTGTGACATGATTCACTTGGGTTTTAAGAAACCTATTGACAGAAGAAATTGTATTGTTCTGCCTGTCAAGAAGTAAGGATGGGAGCACCTCCAGTTAATAGTGGACCTCTGATATTTCGGATAACCCTTTTCTTTGCCTGCTAAAAGTTAAGCAGAAACAATGAACTGCTATACTTGAAGTTTTAAAGGTCTTTTCCGATATAAATGATTCTATGATTCTATCAAGACATACAAGGAGCAGCTGAGGGAACTATGACTGTTTAATCTGAAGAAAGGGACACTGAGAGGAGACCTCATCACTCTGTAACTACCTGAAAAGAGGTTGCAGTGAGGAGGATGTCAGTCTCTTTTCTCCTGTGACCAGTGATAGGATGAAAAGCAATGGACTCAAGTTGCTCCAGGGGAGGACTAGATTGGATATCAGGAAGAATTTATTCATGGAAAGGGTGGTTAGGCATTGGAATTGGTTTCCTATGGAGGTGGTAGAATTGCCATCCCTGGAGGTACTGAAGAGATGCACAGATGTGGTGCATAGGGACAGGGTTTAGAGGTGGATTTGGCAGTGTTAGGTGATGGTTGGACTTGATGATCTCAAGGGTCTTTTCCAACCTAAATGTTTCTATGATTCTAACACAATATAAGAAAAAAAAAGTCATTTCACTTCCAGCATAGAGGGAAAAGTCTGAAGAGGAAGAGGAATTGTGGTGTTGCTCCACTGTTTCCCACCTGTTGCTGTCCAAGAAACAGTGAAATGGATGTTACCCCTGCAAGCTTCTGAGTGAAGCTGAGAGGTGTTCAGAGGGAAGAGCTTTAGATTTGCTTTAGGGGTTGAAGTGTCAAAGCACTGAACATTTCATGGAAGATCCCCAATAGTTTTTCCTCACCTTTGTTGTACTCAAAATCTTTCAGAATTCTGCTCGCAGAGCTTGGAGTGAATAGATCCTCCTCCTCACAAATCATGCCTGTTGTTGCCATCTTATCCTCTTTAAACCCACTATGGCATGGCTTTTTGCACTTGTGCTACACACACGCGAGGCTTGTTGTAGGGTCTGGATGCCACTATGTTGTTCTTGGTAGCTAGTGGATTGGCCATCTTGTTGTCCCTCCACAGGCTGTCCCCTTGTCCTGCTCCATCACTTCTCCCTTTGGCTTTTACTTTACCTCCCCTCTACCTTTTCCTCTCGCTCTGTCCTTGCTCCCAGCTACATCAGCTCCTCCCCTCCACCGGGCATTTGGTCTGAGATATCAGCCTTCCTGTGTTCCTTCTCTAGGTCTTTTGCACACAGTGCAGACACAGCTTAGCAAAGTGTCACTGACACAATTTTTATCCACATCCCTTCCTGATATTTATCTTGCACCCAGTCACTTATCCAGATGGAACTTGTGCACTTGCTTTTCCCCCTCTGATGCTTGTCCTTCTCCAAAGCTTTAGCCTGACTCAGCTGCAAAGGCATGCAGCAAAACAGCTGTTTGGCTTTTTTCTCCTCTGCCTTTAGCAAACCCTGGATCAAATCTCCTAATCCCTACAAAGGTTACATCCTTTACCCTTTTCCCACAAAGCACTGCTCCTTTCTGACCTCTCACTTTCTACATTCCCCTCTATGACAAGCAACTCATCTTGTTAACAACTTTAAGCAAAAATGGTCCTTTGGCCTTTAGGAAAAAAAAAAATAAATAGCCAAACCAAGTCTGAAGAAAAAATTGCAGACAGCTCTATTTGAAATATTTTTATGCTAGAGTTTTGCAAACTTGCATTTTCTTTCCTGAAATGTTTCCTTACATCACTGCTGCATTTCAGTTTATCTGCCTATCATCTCTTTTGATAATGCTTTATCTTAGACTTTGATCTAGCCTGGCCAAAACTGACTTCTGCTTCTCTTCTGTTCTCTTACTTTTACTCCTGTCTTTGTTCACCAACCTGCAAAAGATGTATGCATAAAATGTGTATGTCACCCGTGTTTTTTTTGAACTTTCACTCTCACAATATTTATATTAATTTAGTAATAATATTATTTTTAGCAAAACAGGAACTCCAGGGCAGAGACAGGCTCTGGCAGCTGTAAGGAATAATTACTTTCCAGTTTGGCTAATGACATAATCCACTGTGGTAGCAAGTCTTGCTTTCCTCTTTAGATGAAGTCAACAACTCCATGAGCTACATGTGTTGTATTCATAAGTGGTACTTAGAAATATGTGTTCTGTAATCTCCTCCTTATGCCTGACACTTTACACATGTGTTTATCTACAAGGAGTGGTGACATTAGCTTGCTAATTTTGGTACTGTACCAGTAAGGGTATGAGAGACTCAGAAGGATATTTAAACTGGCAAAGAGAAAATTATTGGCATTAGCTATGAGTACTTTATAAGGCTCTGTTCTGGAATATCATTTTTTAGAAAATCTTTGCTGCTGAAAGTCATCCATCATTCCCATATGGAACTGCAAGCCTTACAGAAACCTCTCTTCCCAAATCCCAGTTACTGTAGCCAAAAGTACTCGCCTACTGACATTAGCAAATTAGATATACAGATATTATTCCCTGAGAAGAAGCAGAATGTGCAAATGGTTTGATGAGATATGGTTTTCTTGGCTGCTGAATGGACTTCAGTGGTGGAAAAAAATGCTCATTTGCCAGAACTCCATCTATAGGCCCCTGTGTATGTGTGTAACTCAGGTTTTCTTTATTAACTAGACTGTGTGCACAATATTCACATAGTGAAGATCCTCAGCAAGAGCTCATACTGCCTATGTAAGTGTTTTTTTAAAGAATCAAGCTCTTACCTCTCAGAATTACATTTGTATGGCATTGTTCAGTATGTATGGCTGACTACTATAGAAAGCAGCAACAACTGGGTACAATGCACTAATTTTATCCCACTTTGACTTTGAAAATATAATCGGTACTTATAAAAATTGTAAATACTACAGAATCATGCTAGTAGGATTATTCTAAAATGGAAGTGCTAATACATCAAGCAAAATAGCTTTGCTAGTCGTAGCTGGCTCCTATTATCACCATTATCAGAGAAGATATACTTCTGGCAACAATAATGTGTAGGAACACAAATGAATATATGCAAGAAAGCCAAGATTTAAGGAGGTGTTTCTTTTTATCTTAAAATGAACTTTTTTTTTTTTTTTTTTTTTTTTTTTGAGTGCCACTTTTAGAGTAATAAGTACAAGCCCTTATGTCCAGTGGCCAAGCCTCATCTAGCTAATGAAATGGTCGTCTGATAAAATACACATAACTACCCATTTTGGCAGTACAATATTCTTCTCTGCATTATGCAGCAAAATACAATCACTCTTGATGCATTATGTATTTATAATATTACCTATAAGTGCCTATTGTAAACAAGTTGTTAAATTAACAAGCACAGCATATAAAGTATCATTATAAAGTAATAATTCAAACAATCACTCAATAAGAATCATCACAGCGTTGTTTTTTTCCGTATGAAAGACAATGTCTGATTTGCATTTTTTTTCTTCAGGTTATGCTATAGAGTCTATTTTTGTATTTCACTGTTCTGAATGTTAAATTGCTTGTCTTGAGAAACTTCAACAAGAACAGCATGATGACTTGGGCATGTCTGGGGAGAGAAAAAGGGCTACATAGCAGTGTTTGATTTTGACTGTGTTGAAGATGGTATGAACACTGCTGTCCCATCACCAATGACAGCCTTGAGCATTTCTATTGTGTCCTTTTTCATGAAGTTCAGAGTGGGTACATTTTGGATTGCTGTAGCCTGTTCCTGCCAGCCTGAAAGTTTTGCACCCTGCATGTGTTGACAGTGTTGTGTCAGCACTGTGTCAGAGCATTCAAAGCCAGAACCTCACCCCAGGAGTCCCATCAAATGCAATTGCACACAGCCGAAGCTTCCTGGACTCTGCAGGGATTCATCTCATCCTCATCAAGATGACACTGCACTGACTTTGGGACTGTCACAGCAGCAGTTGTAGGAGCATGGCAGCTACACAAGCAAAACAAAAGAAAAAGATAACCTATACCCTCTACCTACCTTGAGGAAGGCATTTCCATAAATTAAAGCAGGGGAATAAAAACCTCAGCTCTTTTTGATGTCATGGTATGGATCAAGACAAGATGGTGGTGGCAAGCCTGTCGCTGCCTGCTGAAAAAACGCTCTGTTTAAGCCTGACACCATAGCACAGAAGCAATGGATCTTAATGTCTATCTCTCTTCCCAGGGAACAAAAGGACTAAATCTAGACATTGCCCCTTCTACCAATATATTCTGAAATGCAATTAAATTACTTTGTAAGCTGTTTGGGATGGCAGTGTCATTTAATTAAATGCAGATAGGGTTTATGAATGGTGTTTAGTCCTGACAAGATCTGCTTCATACTCATGGAAATTATAATAGTAGTGGAAGTGGTAATGGAAGACTGTAAGAATTCATTCACTAGTGGGTGAGTAAGGTGAGACAACTGATGTGACTGTATAGAGAAATGTAGACAACTTAAGAGCTTTTTATATCCTGCTGTGCAAGTTAGAATATCAAGTAAGAAAAAAAATCTTAATTCATGTTGTTGAGTTCAGTTCTTTTGTTGGTGATGAAAAATGATCTAATATTTGTTATGGAACAAGATATTGGCTAGAACAGTATACCTGAGATAGGTGAGATGTAAAGATTTGTTTTGGTATAATTCATAAAACATATGAGTACAATGTGCATGAGAATAATCTACTGGAGTTGATGGGTGGCTTAAATTTCTTGCTTTCATCTCATTTAAAATAGATTTGGTTACCTGCTGTAAAAACAGTCCGATAGAAGATGCTTATTAAGTTGGTTAGTCCTGGAACAGTACTGCAGTGAGACATATCTGCCAGACAGCATCTGTTTTGATGGTTCATGCTCAGTATTTAATAGAAGACTGAATCATCCAAAATGCCCTGAGGTAAAATAAATTGTTGCCAGCAGCTTGTTCTCTCACTGGTTTAGTACATCTTAATAGTGATCTTTTGGTCGCAGCTGCAAGGTGATTCCTAAACATGTCTTCCAGGGTTTTGTTTGCAAAATAACAATCAGTAATTTACACAATAAGTGTTTACATTATTTACAAGAGACAGCGCTGGTGATGGAATTGCTGTGTGGAAACTAACTAGTTATATCATAAACAGACTATTTGTTGAATAGGCAAATTAAAGTGTCTATACCCTCTGCAAAATCCTGATGAGTGGATTTATTTGGGTTGGTGGACATCTGGTTAATCCTAGCTGTCTTCACTTGGCCGCTGATGTGAATTCCTCACATTGTGAGGAAATTTCTTGTTAGCTGTTAGCTAAAACCAATGAGATTTGACTGAGCTCTCCATATGCATGGAAGGCAGCCAGGATGTTGTTTGGAGAACACACTCTAGGTGCTTCCTGATCACTTCCCAGCTGTTCCTGATGCTCTGGGTACAGGCAAAAACTCTGTGCCATACCTAATAGGATAGATTTCAGCCTTTCTTGGTGGAGAAGGCTGCCAAGTCTTTTCACTTTGATACAAGTTCTTCAAAAATAAACATTACTTGCTTTAAAAGACAAGTATTTGATGTGTATTCTAGTAGTATGTCATTAGTACTAGAAATAGAATTCTAGTACTCTTTGTCTACATTGGGGTTGGAATGTGAAAGAAGAAGTGCTGAAAGCCATCAGAGCATCTCAACTACCTTGATTCCTCAGTATTCCTTGATCTTTGTCTTGCAGGATGATAACCTGGATGTAGAGTACGAGTGGCATCAATTTCCTGCATGTCAATCTGTCTGCAGATGAAGATCCACTGGAACACAATTGAATCTTGCAGGTGTTTTCATTACTGATGGCCTCGAGGTGTTGCTGAGTGGAGGTGTATGGAATTTCATTTCTTTCTCTTCAACAGCTAACAAAAGGTAATCTTGGATAATCATACCTCTTTCTTGACATACTTTATATGCACAGGGTAGCAAAGGTTTTGTGTTTGTTCAAAATGTATGTCAGCTCCCTAGAAAAATAAAATGAAGTGTAAAGCTTTCAGTGTGCTGCTGATCAGTCTTTATCATATGACTTTATTTCAGGTATCCAAAGAATGTGGCTGAGGATCTCTTCACAGCCTAAAAAGTCTGGATTAGAGATGAGTCATTCTGATAAATCTGATGTAACAACCATAAATCAGGGGAAACAATTGGAAAGGCTGACTGCTGTTATATCATTCCACTTCACTGAATGCATTTGTTTATTACTCACATTTGCAAGATGCAAGGACCCCACAGGGTTGAAAATTCGAAATATTCTGTCATTCAATAAAAAATCCCTAACAATATTTGTTTTAAAATGTTACTGATAGGTGGGTTTGGAGTTAGACATTTATTGGTGGAAATATTTCCTAAGCAATTTTACCAGAGATCTCTTTTACAGGTTTAAAACCTGTAAGGATTTGAAAACACTCAGCACCTTTTAGAGAGTGCTCAGCCCTTAGCTGAACCACATTACTGACAGTGGAAAAGACGTCCTTTTTTATTTCATAGTTCTTTGGGAATATTTTTTCCCCAGAAATCTCATTGCAGTTTACCAAAACCGAGGACAGGGGCCAGTAATTCAATAACCTAAATTATTCTGTCCTTCCAAGACACATATTATTCTTTGGTGTAAAAGAAAAATCTGTTTAGCCAACCCAGATAAATGTTGAGTTTTTAGGGTTCTTTTGAGCACCCTTTGCCAAGAACTCGGTGTTAGAGGTGTTCAGTACATGCCAAAGTCATAATTCATATTTATAGAAAAAAGAAGATGGTGCTTAAGAAATGACATACATATACATGAAAAATAACATTTGCAGTATAGTTCATTTACACATAAATACATTTTTTTTAAAGTGCCATAGACAACATTTTTGTAGAGTAAATAATTCTGTGCAGGGCAGAATCTTTTTGAAATGAGCAATTATATTTCATTTACTGAATTCATAAATTTATATATATGTATGAAGAAAAATCTTTGTAAATGTCCATTGTATTATCTTCAAATTATTGTATGGGTAGAAGGTAACAGTAGAACACAAAATCATCTTCTTGTCTGAATTACTGTCACCATGGAACAAATTGGAAAAAAAATTATTTTGTGTCAACCAGTCGCACCCCACTGCACACATGGATGTCTCCTAAAGCCATCAAGATAGTATCTGAGCATGTAATCATAGCTGGAACAGTAAGGAATCCTCTTTTTCTGCAACAACCAAACAGAACATTGAGCCCACAAAGACACGACCAACATTGTTACTTTCAGCCAAAGTTAGAAACAAGATTTCTGCCTTATGGCCTTTGAGATAGCTTTTTGTGTGCGTGTGTGTGTGTGTGTATGTGCAGTCAGGAAATTTCCAAGATGACTTTAGCATACTAAATAACTTTGGTAGCTAAGGTAGCTAAACCACAATCCTTTCAAGTCACTAGAAATTCCAAAATAGAAACAAAGTGAGCTTAAATTACATTTAAGTATTCCTAGGTTTTTGCAACCATTCGTCCTCTGTTTTTTCCAAATCTTCTTTCTATGCTGAGGATTATGGATTTAATCATGCTTAATGTATTTATCATACTAGAAAGATTTAATTGCTTCAACCAAGTTATCTGTCCTTATATATTTTATTCACATTTCAGTGTATTGATCTCATAAAAATGCAACAGCTATGTATGTTGTGTTTCCAGCACAAAAGCTCTGTTTTGAGGAAAGAAAAACAGTTTTCTTTTTAAAGACCTTCTCTTGCAAGATATTGAATGCTCCAAGCACCACAAAATCTGCAAAGAGCAATGGGTGCTCAGTGCCACACAGAAAATGCATGGTTGTTGACAGGATCCTTGGTTCAAGGCTGAGTGTAATCAAAGAGAAGAGAGCATCCTGTGATTTCACTGAGCTCTGAGGCTCCTTGGGGTGATCCAATGTGTTAATGTGCTATTTGTGAGACACCAAAAGTAAAAGTCCTTTCTACAGCTGCACTTTCTCAGGTGAAGAAAGGAACCAAAGACTGACTTTCAGTCATAAGGAATATCACTTGGTTTTGGAATATGGAGGAATAAGGAATATAGCTCACTTTTGGAATTTTCAATGACCTACAGAGCTTTTAATTGTAATTTTAATATCAATCAACCACCAGGAATATATTAGGAAAATTATATTTGATAGTAATGTGTAAGAAACTAATTTTCCATGGCTTTCAATACTTAGAGTTAAAAATACACTTCACTGATGCCTGGAAAAGGAATATCTAGCCTGTAGTGCTCAGACACCCTTAATATTGCTTTCTAACTTGCAGCAAACATTGATCCTGAGCAAGTACCTGTGCTCTCTGTTGCAGTTTTGGGTAGCTGGGGCTTTGTTTTGTTTTGTTTTCTTCTGTTTTTGAGAAATATTTTTTTCCCTGAAACTTTTTAGGTCATATGAATTCTACTTGTCATCATCCTGAAGGGTGTCTTGGCTGGGTATTTGTTCACATGTAGCTCGTTAGCATTAATTGTAGAAAGGTCTGCAAAGAAATATTGTTATGTGAAATGACAAGAAGGCTTTACCTAAGGAATATTTATTTACACTTCCATCAGCAGCTTTTTGTTACCCCAAAGCACTAAAGCTATTATATATATTGCTTTTGGAATTTATTATTTTTAATTGAAGAAAATTATCATTTTCAGTCTTTAAAAAAAAAAAAAAATACAGCTAAGCATTTATAAATATTCCTCTGGTCTTACCATATTTTTTTCTTGCTTGTGGTTTTAACTTTAATGTAAAGTGCAGTATTTTAGTTTTTCAGCTTTTAAAGGTAAGCTTAATACATTGTACATTGCAAGAAGTCTATGGGTACTTACTTCTGACCATGGAACAAACAAATGCATTTGTTTTCTAAATGGTCATTTTCCAGAAAGCACATTAAAGTGCAATTTATCCAGTTTACAAAAACACTGTATCATTTTTGTGTTTAGCATTATGTTCATGGATGGATGACTCATCTACAGCAGAGTATAGTATTTACTGCACAGGCAATGTATTTTCTACAGTGCCAGGCTACCAGCAACTAAGAAAGAAGATGGACTGTGAGCGATTCTAATGGATCCAAGCCTATTAGTACACTGCAGTTTTAGTTCAGAATAAACTGGCTGGAAGCACAGGAAAAGAGAATCACTTTGTTGATTTGAGTGACCTCTTGACACCCAGAATCTGGGCCTTATCTATTCAGGGCATTTATGAAGCTGAATGAATTATTTGCTACTTCTGTTTAAATATGATTCTTGCTAAACTGATTCAGGGCCAGACTTTCAAAGCCTTACTGCCGTCTAGCCAATGGGAGAAGGGAAGTAGCTGTACTGGCTCAGGGACAAGAAAGTTGCCTGCAGTGGTCCACTATGGCCTATCACCACTGTTGGAATTATTTTGCTATTATAATAGACAGAAACAAGTGTGACTTAACATTTATACCATGACGTACTATATTCAGATCACCTTTACTAGGCCAGATGTAAATGAAATAGCATATAGAATATACATATACCATATAGAGAAATAATTTTCGTTGATGCTATTCTTGTCATGACCAGCTGTCTATAATTTGTAGTCCCTGCCTACAAATTAACACCTCAACTACTTTTAAGACTAGTAGACCACAGCAGTGGAGACCTGATGCATCCAAATTTTGGAACTGTAGGCAGAGCTCCAAAGTCCAGCATTCTTCAGGGAACAGTTGCAGAAAAAATTTCCTTCTCTAACTGCAGTGATATATTGCTTAGATTTGATCATTGTATCTGAGTCATTAGTAACTGCTGAGTTTCTAGTAACCTATAGAATTCAGTGTCTATAGGTGTTTTTAATTCCACATAAAGGAAAGCTGATGGTGGGCTGGTGGGTTTCAGGGTCTGTTCCATTAAATATGGGGAAACAGAACTTTGTAGATCAAAGAAAGGAAGCCAAAGGATTTTGCAAGATCCCTGTTAGTGCCCCTCTTCAGCCTATTTCTCAGAAAATATTTCGACACACACACAAGAATGGATTTCTACTGTGTATGTAGAGAGAAAGTTGCATCAGAAAAATAGTGAATTGTTCATGTTTTTAAATGCAATCTCTGTTGTGTCTTCATGAAAAATACTTTTGTTTTTACACAGGATTTTTCTTTCATGATACAATATTAATCCATTAATATCCTATCATATTTTTCACCATGGTTACAAGGAATTGGACTGAGGTAGCTGTGCAAGATGATGCAGCCTTATAGAAACAGCAAAACTGAAGCTCTTATGATGTGGTGCTACCAAAAGCAACTCACTGAGCAGTAGAGAGTCAGTAATAATTTAATTAGCTGCTTATAGCAGTAACAGCATGAAAAGCCAGCTGTGTAAGCACAGTCTCCATAATTTCCAGCAGAAATGTATCACCAAAATGCACTAAAATATATTCTTCAGGACTGTGAAATCTAACGGCATTTATTTTGGCCTTAGTTTCATGAAAAGTAAACTGCACAGAGGATGGACTAATGACCACATACATTTGTTATATTGCATATTTGTGCTGTTGAATTAACAAAAAGAAATAGAGATGTGCACATAATATAGGGTTTTTGCTGATGTGAAAATGGAAATCACAAAATAACTTTGGACTTTAACCCCATGGAAGTGTTTTTGTGAGGTTTTGAACATAGAAATTTTCTCCATTTTGAAGAGATGGGAACGCAAGGGATCATCACTGCAAGAATTGAAACAGGGCAGAAATATTCCCCTTAGCAGAAGCAGAAATGGAAGCTGGGAGGAGATGTATAGGAATCCCCAGGCAGCCAGCAGTTCGCACCCTTCCTTGTTTCTTAACAGTGCAGTCTTAAGATACAGAGAGGATTGCTGTGGGGTATAGTGCTGTTATGCGATACACTACAATAACAAATTTTTTCAAGAAGAGTAAGGGATGGGGGTTTGGGCGTAGGGGGAGAGGAGGAGATGTTCTGATTTTTTGTTTTGTTTTTCTCCAGAACACTATATTATTTTCCACAGGGAAAATTACTTATTGACAGTGTCAATCTCTTGTGAGCTCTAACACAAACCCAACCTGGTCTTGTGCTAAACATAAAACATTCATGGTTTGCTCTTCTTTCAATACTTCTCAGTGATAAAAATATCGTCTCTCTCAGGCTGTCACACACACCATTGCATACTGAGGACCTGGAACTGTACCCACCAACCAGAAGTGATTAATGAGTGTACAGCTCATTTTTGGAACTAATTAATTATGCCATGGAAAGAAGATTTAGTCTTCCTCCCCTTCCAGCCCCCACCTTCCCTGGTCCTTGCTCATCTTGCTTTCTGGATAACAGGAGGAAAATGAGGAAGGTGTTTAGCAGTCTCAGTTGTCTCTCTGATTTAAATCACAGAATGAAGCAGGCAAAGACTGCCTGCTCTGCTCATGCTTTTTCTGCAAGAATCAGTTTCAAATATTAGATGGTGTTTTGTTTTGTTTTGTTTTGTTTCTTCTTCTTTTTTTTTTTTTTTTTTTTTTTTTTTCCTGTTGCAATTAACTAAGAAAAATATTTCAAAGCTGTATAATTAAAGGCCGTCATTTTATTAGGTTTTAAAATAGTCTTTATGAAATCTACTCCTGCCACTGGTAATTACAATGTACATCTTAATATACCTCTGCTAGGCCTGAGCTGGAGATAACAGTCCTGTGTGTATTGCATTTGGCTTGTGCATAGAAGGTAAAATCCTTTATCTTATCTCAATCTCCACACAACAACCAGCCTCTCTTCCAATTCAGCCCTAATCTTCTTAGTAAATAATACTGATATTTTTCACCATAACAAAAATGGAGCTGCCAGATTCAGACTGATAACACCTCTCATTTACACACCATTCTCTGTCAAAATCTGCCTGATTTTTCTTAATCTCTTTAACTCATCAAAAATACTTTTTTACATTCAGCCATGGTAAGTTCCTTGCTACCAAATAATATTCTTATAAATAAATCCATTGACTACAGCTGTCTCTTTGGAGAGATATTGGAAATCCTCTTTTTCCTGGCTTGCTTCCTTGAATGATGACAAATTATTGTTGATCAATTTAATTTTGCTCTAAAGTTTGGTATTCTAAGAAAATTACTGAAAAGGAGTGTTTAACTGAGAGTGCGCCCAAAAGGCCTTCTTTTTTTTTTTTTTTTTTTTCATAAGATATTTTCTCAGTTCACTTCTCTTATGAATGTTGTCTTTGCATTCCCATCCTTCCCTTTGCAATGGCTTATCTTTAAAACAAGGGAAACAATAACCAAAGTCATCAGATTTTTATAGTGTATTAATTATCTCTGTATGATTCCATAAAAAATAAAAAATAAAACTTCAGAGTATGGCAGTTAGAAGGTTGATAGTAGGATTAATGCTCACAGTGGTTGAATGAAAATGATAAATGTGTCTACTCTATTTCAGCTGCAGTCTGCCCTCTGAGTGAC
Organism: Nettapus auritus; assembly: GCA_011076525.1. NCBI lineage: Eukaryota > Metazoa > Chordata > Aves > Anseriformes > Anatidae > Nettapus > Nettapus auritus. The sequence goes on along the minus strand of CM021767.1, from coordinate 30,455,007 downwards.
ATAGACTTTTGGGGTGCCTGTCCTGAAATGGCAAATCATCCACATAAGCAAATGCTAGACTCAGTAATTTTACACCAACCCTGCTTTCATCTACTGCCATGCAACAGCTAAAGGGATATATCACACCATCAATTTTTATGCCAAACTTCCCGTATCAGAGAAAACAATCTTAACATCTATAGCAGCATATGGCCCAGGTTTCTTAGGCGTTGCAGCTGGAAAGAATAGATATTTGTCCTCTGTGGAACCTGTGGATATGAAAAACTAATTCTATGCCATGGACGAGTTCTGTGGGCTGCTTTTAAAAGTAAGACAAAAGTGGGTTTGTTCCCATAATTTTACAGAGGGTTTTTAAAGGTCCTTTTTACATTGCTCTCTCTTCTCATTAATGTTTGCAATATTTTTTATTTTTATTTTTTCAGAAGCAAGGCTACACATGTTCATTATGAAGCAGTAAGACAATCTTTTGAGTCTTGAAATCTTGTTCACATTCTTTCAGCTAGAAGCTCTTGGCCAGTAGCAATCTGGTCCAGTTTAAATACATCTTTTCCAAGATTGTGTAACAGCACTGTATCCATGCTTATGGTGGTGTCTCACCAGTGGTTTCATAATGGATCTAGTCCTCTTCTATTTACCTAAAATACACCTCTTAATGAATCCCAGGATCTCAGGTTCCTTTTTTTTACTGCATATACTGACTGGTCTCTCCAAGCTGTGCTGTGAATGACAATTAACATGTGGTCCCTCTACAGCTCAGGCTTTTCTAACCTATTACTGATTTTTGTTATTAGTTTCTAAAGGCATTTTCTTCATTTGGGGGTAAGTGACTAAATTCATTATGTTCAAAATATTGCTTCTCATCCCACTCCTATTACACCTCTTTTTACTATCATCCAGCCTTTCTCTGCCTCTCTCTCTTTTATTAATAGTGCCAGTCTATGGATTATCACCACATTCCTAATATTTGTGTCACGGTCATAAATGAAATAAGAAGAAGATCAAACCCAAGGCTGATCCATAAATAATTCCACTGCTAACTGGTAACCTTCACGATACTTTTCCTTTCAACACTATCTTTTGCTGTCCTTCTTTGAGACTGTCTTTTACCTATCTTTCAATTCCTCTACTAATCCCTATCTTTGCCAGCTTAACAAATAATTTCCCATGTGGCACCATACCATACGTTTTACTGAAGTCTAGATAGATGAGATCGACTCCATTTCTTTTGTCTAGAAAATCTTAAAAAAGGAAGCTATTAAGTTGGTCTGCCTAGATCTCTTTTTATTATATTTCCTACCACACCATATCCAATATTTTCTTCAGTTCCATGTCTTTATTTATCTGTTACTTCAAAATCTGTTCTAAGACCCTGTGTGCTTTACAGGTTAGGTTTTTGTCTAAATTTTCTTGTTTGTTGTTGTTGTTGTTGTTTGTTTGTTTGTTTGTTTTGTTTTGTTTTGTTTTGTTTTTCCTCTCATTTGCTATAATTGCTGTTCTCTAGACATATGACACTATCTTTGCCTAGGTAAATTTAAAAACGTGCTCCTTGGGCTTTTATGTTATTTCAGGAATTCACAATAGTGACAACAGTTCAATCCATCATGATTACACACTGTTGGCTCCTTCCATTATGAATATATGTTTATTTCAGTTCCTGTTATTTGCATGGCCATTACCCTGGAGTCAACACCTCCACCTGGCTGAAAATTCAGGGCAGTGTTTTTTTCCTTTTTTTTTCCAAAGCATCCTGACACTAGTCAGCATACTGACTCCACTTATGTAGGTGAATGAACTACAATTTGATTTAATGATATACACGGCAAGAGCAAACTCAGCTCAGATTCTGAGTTATTTTATTTTAACTTCCAATGTTCCTTGGTTGCCAAGACAAAGATTTACCTGCTGTCTAGTCTTTATTTCCACATAATAAATATTTTCTTCCAATTTCTAATACCCTTCATTGGGCAATATCTTGGTTTTCTTTTCCCCTTTAGCTTGAAAGAAAAAAGTAAAATGCCCCCAGTAAAATTAGAGTAACTATGCAATTGCATTCACCTTTTAAACAAAATAATAATAATAATAATAATAATAATAATAATAATAATAGTAATAATAAAGTGGAGTTTTTATTTGCTGTCATCACTATGCTGCATGTTTTGTTGAAGACAAAATAAATGAAAAAAAAAGTCTTCAGAGACACATAAGAGATGTGAGGTCATCTACAATGTTTGGACTAGCATGATTGCAAAGAGGTATCAAGTATGCAACAGTATAAATTAAAAAAATAGTAACTCGTTATTTATAAATTACAATGTCTGTATTTATGGCTGTATTTTTGTTGTAGCAAGTGGTCTGTACACTTTCCTAGAAATTAGTGTATAAAAGTAAAAAATAAATAAATAAATAAATAATAATAAAAAAATAAAGCAAGGGAAAAGGACTTTGACAGAGCTTTTTCTTGTTTATTTAGTCTGTGTTCATTGTATCATGTGCTGGTACCATGCTGCAAAGTAGAGTCAGACTCTGGGCAAACTGGTGTTAGAGCCCCCACAGAATCCCTCCACAACCACTTCTATGTCTTATTTCTACACACACAAATCTGCTTCCACAAAGAAAAAAAGTCCCTTTTCAGTACTGAAGTTAATTCAAAATATCATGAAGATTTACTGCATGTGTAGAGGTAAAGCAGATAAATGTAAAAAATTTTGCATGATAAAATGTAAAACGCCTATGTTAAGGGGTATGCCACTGAAGGATTGTGGGTTTTGAGTGAATTTGATGTGCTGGTGAATGCAGCTGTGAGGTTGGAGGTGACATAGTAAGCAAAAAGCTTTCTGCTTCCATGCCCATTCACTGGGTTCCTTTGGCATCCCCTCCTCTCCAACCTACACATACTCGTGGTAGATCAGACCTTGGACCATCTTCTGCAAGACTGGAACCGGAAGACCTCCCAGAAACCTGCTGGTGTTAAAGTCATTTGAGTGCTTGAAGGGCCAATTTAGCTAAGATCTGCCACCTTCCTGCACAAGACCACAGAGCAGGTCTTTCCCAACCTCTGATCTCAAAGGCTTTTCCCAGGAGGATGTCTGAGCTGTTTGGTGGCACACAGATAGCAAGGAAAGGTGGGGAATCTTCCAAACTTGTGTTCTGAGGTAAAACAGGAGTAGTAGACAGAGCTTCTGCTGTTTTCCTGAAGTTAACAAAATTCACTGTGCGGCACTAGAAAGAACTGACTCTGTGACACTCTGTTATTGGTCCATAAACATTTTGATGATGGATGCTGGAGTCTTGTGTTGAGATGGAAAGGTATTTTTTTGCTTCATCCTTCTTAAGTGATATCAAGTGGATCCAGATAACCAGCCAAAAACACACAAAAACAGTGGGGGTGTGATTATGAAGGAAAGGGAGCCTAGGTTTGAGATTGGATGTTTTACTAAGAAAACTGAAGAAAAATTGAAGTTGGAGAGAACAGAGAATATTTTCAAGCTGACACATCATGCAATTGCTTAAGATCTTATCCAATATGAGGCAGGAATACTCCTTTGCTGAACACCTACACTGGTGGATGTTCATCCTTACAAAAAGCAAAAAGGAAGATGAAAGAGATGAGAGAAAATCAGTACTAGCCCTGAGCTCTCAAATCATCTTACTTCTTTTTCTGACTTGGAAATTCCACACAAACTAACCTGGTTAAAATACTTGTGCAGATATATGTTCTTATCTCAATGTGTTCACACAGTTTGTGGAAGATTAACAAAAGGAGAAGATAGACACCACTCCTCATACAAGCCCATGACTTCAAGTATTTCTTCTTTTTCTTTCTTATTTTTTTATTCTTTTTTCATCCACTCTGTTTACCTAGATTTATCAATCTCCTTCCCCCAAGTAAGATGTTAACTAAAAACCCCATTTTCCATCAGATGGCAAAAAAAGTTTGACTGATATCCAGTTAGGGAGATACACTGCAAAAGCAAAATGACTGCAACACAGTGCAGTCTGTGATTTTTTTTTTTTTTTAATTTCTCAGTATTGGAAAAATTAACTGCGTATATCTGACATTATTTGGTTTAATGATTTAATTGTGTGTGTGAAAGCATTTTCCCTTGTACACCTAAAGAGACTAGTGATCTGATTTATGAAATAATTTTTGCAACTTGTATTTAACCCTTCACTTAAAAACAAAACAAACAAAAAAAGCTCTTTTACATCATTGACAGAAATGTGGATGTTGAAAAATCTAAGTTCATTTCCTGACCATTTAAGGACCAAATGAAAAATGAAGTTTCTGGTTACACAGGCCCAATACTTTTGTAGCGACTTTGCCATTTATGAAGGAAGACATTTACAAGTGAGCATACAGCTTTTGCATTGACTTTCTGAACTTTGAAGTTTCTGCTGCCTTCCTGCTGAGCAGAACACATTCAAGTTCAAGTGGGATATAGAATATAGAATTGTTATTTAAATCTTACAGTCAAATTAGACCCTAGAGACATGATTGTATAGCATTATTGTCTCAGTCCCCATGAAGTTAAGTGGTCTCATATCAAATATGATGTGTTTCAGCTTACCACCTACTGCACAAGTATGCATCTTGTTGTTAAAAGATATCAGATAAAGTGGTGTTTTATTTATTTTTACATGTGTCAGTTATTTTTAGTGGTAATGCTAGTGTGACACTACTGTCTTTTCCTGTGAGTCATGGGAACATGAAGCTGCTACCTAAACTTTTCAGCCATGATAACAAATAAAAGCTTCCAGGCTTTCCTTAAAGATCAAGATTGCATTTTTTTGTTCTGTTTTGCTTTTGAAGAAGGATTGTTTTGCTGTGGAGCACAGTTCTTTGGAAAAGAGGGTTTTCTGAATGCAAGTTAGAGTGGTGGCCTGAAGGCAGAATACTGAGAAGACAGCAGAGCTGTGAGCTGCTGGGGACTGCTGCTGTTCAGAGGGGTCTGGGGCAGAGGAAGGTCTGCAGGCAAAGAGAGACAGGATCTTCATGCCACAGGTTGGCCAGATGGACTTTTAAAGAACTACCTCTTCCAGAAGCTGTGGTTCCACTGAAACCAAATAGCATGGCAAACACTCTACTTTATTTCACCTAAATTTTCTTTTGAAAGAAAATCCAGGAGAAAATGTCAAAATAATCCATTTCAACATTTTGGGGGTTTCATTTTTCACTTGAAATGATTTTTCACTTCTGTATTATATTTTCCCAAATACAATGGATTATATATTACCTCACAAAATAAAACATTAACATCAAAATGGGATATTATGAAAGACCTTGAGTGTTTTTAAATAGTTCTTTGTGAGAAATTTTGAAATACCCATGTTTTATTCCTATCAAAGAATGAGGTTCTTACTACCAGAGCTCTGCCTGTATAGCCTCAAAGTAAGTCTGCAGCTATTTTGGGAAGTAAATGTTGAATTTGCCTACTTGTCTCTCTTATTTTGCATTTCTGAAAATGTTTTATTACATATTCTGTAATTTCTAAAATCATTGATCTGTAGTCCTCTAAAGTCACCAGAAATGTTTTCCTGGGCTGGAGTTTGGGTTGTATATGCAGAACCTGTGTACACTTTAGTACTGTTATTACCAGTATTTATCTTTCTTTAGTGGGGTGATGTGTGAGTGACTCTGGAAAATATTCCTATGCAGACATCACCAGAAGGAGAGATGAGATGCGATGATGGCCCTTCTGACTTAACATTAACTACAAATAATCTCCCAAACTAATAAAGCAGCATACTGTTGTGACTGAAGAACTCATTTTCTCTCTTTCTTTCCTTCTTTCTTTTTTTTTCTTTCTCTTGTGTGCTTTTTCTTTTTTTCTTTCTCTCTCTTGTGCTGTTTTCTTTTCTCTCTCTTGTGCTGTTTTCTTTTTTTTCTTTTTCTTTTTCTTTTTCTTTTTTTTTTCTTTTTCCTTTTCTTTTTCTTTTTCTTTTTCTTTCCTTTTCCTTTTCTTTTTCTTTTTCTTTTTCCTTTTCCTTTTCCTTTTCCTTTTCTTTTTCTTTTTCTTTTTCTTTTTCTTTTTCTTTTTCTTTTTCTTTTTCTTTTTCTTTTTCTTTTTCTTTTTCTTTTTCTTTTTCTTTTTCTTTTTCTTTTTCTTTT
>CM021767.1:30420765-30435908 GCA_011076525.1 Nettapus auritus | reverse complement strand
GAAAAAGAAAAAGAAAAAGAAAAAGAAAAAGAAAAAGAAAAAGAAAAGAGTCTATTCAGTAGACTCTACGATGGTCAACATTTCACAAGTGAGAAGCAGAGGAAGGACAGGGTAGAGGCTTGATCTTGGCAAAAGTTGTAGCCAGTTGGAGCTGAGGGTACCAATATCAAGACCATCAAACAAGAGAATCTTAAATTTCTCAGAGCTACTTTAGCCATAATAGACCAAAATTATTCCTTATGCAAGTTTAATTTTGGGCGAACACTGGATGAAATATGAGTTAGAATGCTTCATAAGACTTCTGGTATTGACTTCCAGCTCCAATTCCAAAACACAATCTTTCACTTAAAATGAGACACAAGAATAAGGTGCTGGAAAAGATTAATCACTGGTCCCTGGCAGTAACCACACAGATACCTTTTGATGTATAACCCCATCATAAGTCTGATCCCTGTTTGTAGCTCAAATATAAAGCTTTGATTCTGAGTTTGTGTGTATGTGTATTATGAACCTCTATTCATAATATGGAGTTGGAACTCAGAGAAAATCTTTTATAAAGATGTCACTGGGCGGAGTCATGCCAAAATTGCCTTAGCTGTCTTAATTTAAAAGCAGTACCAAGAGGCACTGGAATGATTAACAAGAGTTTTGGAGAATTAAAAACCCTTATTGTCATACAGATACATCAACCATATATAAAGCTGAGTTTAGTAGAGAACCTAAGATGAGGTCTTTATGCAGAAGAAAAGCTCACTAGCATCTGTTTCTAAAATACATGAGAAAATTTAGATTGCACAATAAATGCTGGTAGTTGCCTCTGCAAGTGGCTCCTGAAATATATTTGGGAGTGGAAATCAGCTGGAAACTGTAATAAAGAACTACTGTGCAAAGTACTATGTAGACTTCCTACATGAGAACAAAGTTGCAAAAATACTCTTTCACTGTTAAATATAGGCTTAGGTTTTGTTGTTGATATGCCTGAGATGACTTGCTATGGACAAGCAGGAATTCTGCCAATGAAGGTAAAGTAGCCAAGTGTGAAATATGGTATTAATACAAGTGGTCTGCAAAGGCACGATGCCATAAGAACTAACCTTCTGTAACACTGAATCCAGTGAGGGAAGTAGGGCAACCTAATAAAGAGACACCAACACCTTTTTGTGCATCACACCTTCATTTTACATTCCAGGTTGTATCACTGCCTTCCAAACTGGTGAGTTAACCTGAATACTAAATAGATATGTGTGGAGTGATACTTTTCTCTTTACTCATTGACAGTAATTTGCAACCACATGCTTCCTACCCTCAGCCTTGTCGGGCAGAACCTCCACAGGGACAGAAGGGAAGAGCTGGAGGAGAGAGTCTCAACCACCAGTGACAGATGCTCACAAAATTATATTTGACTTCAGAAGGAATTTCTGAGCATCTACTATCTTTAGCAACAATTTGGAATAATGTTTGTTGGGTATCAGAATGATATGTTTCAGAATGAAATGTTTCTACCTTTCATTCTCAGCTGCTGAACAGCTATACTCACTTTCAAAGGGAAGGGAGAAGATGAAAAAACACAGATGAAAAATCCCATGAAGTTTAACAAGAGCAAGTGATGGATTCTGCACCTGGGAAGGGGCAACCCTGGTTGTATGTACAGACTGGGGGACAAGTGGCTGGAGAGCAGCCCCCCCGAAAGGGATCCTGGGAATTTTGGTTGCCATCAAATTGAACACAAGACACCAGTGTGCCCTGGCAGCCAGGAGGGCCAACCATACCCTTCGGTGCATCAATCCTAGCATTGCTAGCCTGTCAAGGGAAGGGATTGTTCTGCTCTGCACTGGTGTGGCCTTGCCTTCTGTACTGTGTGCAGTTTTGGGTGCTACAGATTAAAATGGACATCAAGCTATTAGAAAGTGTCCAGAGGAGGACACAAAGATGGTGAAGGGTCTGTAGGGGAATATGTACGAGGAGCAGCTGAGGTCCCTAGTTTTTTTTCAGCCTACAGCAGAGCAGGCTGAGGCGAGGCCTCATGGCTGCCTGCAGCACTCCCCTCGTGAGGGGAGTGGAGGGGCAGGCGCTGAGCTCTGCTTTCTGGGGACAGTGACAGGACCCAAGGGATTGGCATGGAGCTGTGTCAGGCTTGGTGTTAGAAAAAGGTTCTTCAAGAGGGTTGTTGGGCACTGTAACAGGCTCCCCAGGGCAGTGATCATGGCACCGAGCCTGCTGGAGTTCAAGAAACATTTGGACAAGGCTCCCAGACATATGTTCTACTTTTAGGGTGGTCCTGTGTGGAGTTGGGCTTCATGAGCCTTGTGGGTCCTTTTCAACTCAGGATATTCTATAATTCTATGGTTCTATGTTTCTAAGTAATTTATATTCAAACATATTAAAACATTTATTGTGTTTTATTTTTGTGCAAATTCTGTACCTATATCTAAGAAGAAATACACTGGTAACTAGTGTACTTTAAAGCCTGCACAGAATAAAACAAATTGCATATCAGTTTTCTAGAACTTCTAAGATAGGACAAAAAGTTTGTCATCAACAGGATTTTGTCCCACTTGGAGTAAGTGGGAAAACTCTCATTGACTGGTATGGCTTAGATGCCAGTTTTACAGATCTTATTTGTGGTACTGCATCCCAGACCTGCTTGGCAGAACATGCGTTTTCAGTTTTTAAAAAGTACTATATTCCCTGTGGCAAGTTGTTAATCATGCAACAGAGCTAGTCTATTAGGAGGTCATAGGATAACTTTTTCCCTAATTATGAGAAGTGTATCAAAGAACATAATACAGGCACTTTTGTTGTTCTCATTTTGAAGGCCCCACTAGTGCAGTGTGTCTTGAGAAGAGTTATAATAGCAGCAGATCCTGTAGTGACAAGAACAGCAAGTTTTGTAGGGATAGGTTGAAATGCATAGATGTTGACAAAAGAATGATTCTGGGGGAGCTAGAACCTCATCATGCATTGACAGTAGTATTGTCAGAGGATTTTTAACATCAGTGTTCACTGTGAGCACTTGGTTCAAACCCATTTTCCTAGCCAGATGATATCTTGCTGCTTATTGTGTTTCATGAATATATCTCTGTACACATCTAAATGTCACCTAGTGGCTCAGAATCTTAGCATTTCCTTTCAGTTCTGGCCCAAAAGTGGTGTTTAATTCATGTAATTATTTGAATATCTGGGAGTAGGTGTGTTTGAATCCATGTGTTGCAAAAAGGATGTTGAGACAAATTCACATGCATGAAAATTTATTAGCAGGATCCATAGCTGAAGACACACATCAGCAACAACAGGGAAAACTGTTGGGGGGGGCAGGGAGAAGCGGGAAAGAGAAGACAGAGAAAAAGAAAGGGAGGGGAGGCAGGGAGGGAAAAGAAAGCTGTCCCCAGTGGCAAGCTGGGAAAAAAAGTGATGGGAAACATCCTGAGGTGAGCATCTTCCCCAGGCATCCTCTCCAGAGCACCAGGTGGATCCCACATGATATGTTCCCTACCATAACTGTATAGTTTCCATCAGGACTCACTCAGATTTCCCAATCGTTCTTCCCATTTACAATGCTGTTAGCACTGATCAGAGCTAGCTTTGGACAGGGGCAGATACTGCATGGGTGGTTGGTTGGTGAGCTTTGTGCAGGTATAGTTTTGGGTCCCTTGACATAAATCAAAAGCTTCAAGGGTAGGAAAAGGAGGGGAAGAAGAGGGGTGATTCTTATTCTAGCAGCAGTCCTTCCCCCTGGAACCTGCCACATTATGGCTCACGTACCTCCAGGAGGATCGTGGGTTTACAAGGAGTCCGATGCTCTCATGTTGTCCTCCATTATATCAAGATCTCCATTCTTCTCCTTTGGTGCCATCCAGCAGAAGATTGGGAATTCTTTCCACATCCCCTCATGATAAAAGCCATCAAACAATACCCAGAGAGGGACACACTTTTTGCTGGCCGATTAGAGGACAGCTTGCTGCAGGTAGTTTTGTTCACTAAAAATTATGCGATGTTTGCAAGTATGCAGAAGCCACAACTTATGACCATTCTCACAGTTGTATGTTCTCATTAAAAATAACCAACAAATACATAGATAGCCCTGAAGTGCTCAATTAGCTGGTGTGAAAACACACGTTGATAAACCCTGTATGTTATGTATTTGTGTGTTGCCTCATGTTTAAATCTACAGCACAAAAATAGAAAGCCATGTATCACATTAAAGCTTTGCTTTCCTGTGCCTACTTTGCATGTAAGAATCCCTTAAATCTCCTTTTTTGCACCTTGGTGTTAAACACTGCATGGAATGTCTCCAATGCACTGCAGGGGACACAGTGGTACTTCTATGCTAAACTGCATCTGATTCACTCTGCACACATACTGATATTCATGGAAATGTCAAGAGTCTCAAAATGCAAAAGGATAGACCCATATTTAAATATTAACTGGATAGTCAACTACAGTGATTTATATTACAGAAATTCCCAGAAATAAAGAATTATGAAATAAGTGTATTTCACTTAACCAGGTACATAATTAAGCATTTTTGAAACAGTTTGTCAGCATAGAGCCAGTATTATTGTTGGATAGGATAACCTGAGGAAGCAGACACTGCGCTTGATGAGTAATCAATTTATCTCCTTTTGACATTAAATTTTGCATACATAGACAATTATACAAACAATGAGGAGAATACTTGCCTTCTTTTCCTTCTTAAAATATCAAACATAAACTATCAATTTAAAATAATGCCTGTTACCTATTTATTTAACTTGATATAAAAAAAAAAAAAAAAAAAAAAAAAAAAGTTGGAATTCCCATAAGAAAAAAAAAGTTTTCAGTCTTTTCTGTCTGGACTACACTTTATGACAGTTGCAGAAGTTGTTGCAGTCTAAATGGTCAGGCATGCAGATGTATCTGGTATGTAGATGTAACCTGCTTGCCCCTGGTGACTGGAGTACCAGGTCTCTGATAGAAGGATTGATCCACTTTGTGATCTTCCTCCAAAATGCTTCTTACTAACTTCAACATTTTTGGCTGATTTCAATTGTGACCACTGTTTCCTATTTAAACAAACAAAACAAAACAAAGAAAAAAAAAAATGAAGTGCTGTGTTTGGTATCTATGCATGAGCAGGAAGCCTTGATTTATTTGTTCTCTTGTTTGTATAGCTCTAACCATGGTTATTTATCTAGATTATTTATTATTCATAGACCTCTGTAAACACTGGCAATACACGTTGATATGTTTGCAGTTCTACATATGCAGTGATGGATTCTAACTGTTTCAGAAAACATTTTGTAGTCACTTCATTAAGGAATAAATCTGAGACCTTCAGCCCATATTCAGTCAGTCCTTCATATCAACTGACTTCAGACTCATAATTAGGAATTATAATCTCCACACAGGTTTACAGGTTGTGACAATGTAAGTTATGAAGAATGAACAATTTTCAGCTGAACTTGTGTGCTCCACCTAGGTGTACAAACACACCCAAAAATCTATGCAGTAAATAGAAACTGTTTCTTCCTGCCTTCTTTTTAAATGTTTTAATCACTAAATATCTGTATCTTGCTGTATTTTTCAAACACTATGAAATTAATTTTGTTATAAATGAATATTCTCTTGCTGCATTGGTTTATAATAAATAAACAGCAGCAAATAAGTACAGAAAGCTTAATTTTCACTTCCATCATTCACTCGCAATAAGTTATTTTCCAATTACTTACCTGTGGAACATTATTGAAATTAAAATAAGAAGCCCAGTCAATATTGCATGCATCAAAAATGATGAAAATCTTCACTTACTGAGAACTGGTTTTTAGACATAGAGTCCTCCAGGGAGTGCTACAAATCCACACAAATTCCCTACATCTTAAATGTTGCATTTGGAGCACCAATTTAGATGAAACACGTGTAAAAACTGTAAGCTGACAGCTTTCTAGTGACTATACATCTGCAAATGTTCAAGAACATAAATTATTCCAGCATGAGTCTGGAATAAATTACACACACTTCGCAAGCTCTAGAGTTGCTTGATCCACACAGCAGCAAAAGAAGTATATATATACATATTTAGAGTTAGGGAATTAAAGATTATTTAACCATCCTGTATAAGTCTGTGTATTTTATCGGTGATTTTTTCTAAATAGCATAAAGCTAATGAAACTAACAAAGAAAAGAGGACTTATGATTTGTAGGATGTGAAATGATTTGAGACTGACCTAGTACAACAGGTTCTCTGAGGTACATCAGAGCTGAAGCAGTCACTTTCTCTTCAGAAAATAAAGAAAAAAAATCAATTTTTTTCTCCAACAGCACCCCACTTGATTCAGCTCCCTTAAATCTACTCTGTATCTCCTGCACAGATACAAGCACCATGCTTTCTTTTATTGTTTGTATCTAGTAGGCTATTAAAAAGACTATTCAAACTCAACAGACACCTTCCACCTCTCCCCCACCCCTCCACCCCCCAAAAAATAAAAATAATAAAAAAAATAAAAAATTCCCAATATTCAGTTTCTGACAGTGGCCAGTAGTGGGTGTTTACAAAGATGGCCAAAATAAACAGAGCACCTATACAATGGTTCATCACTTGGTACTATTGTACATCCAGCTATTGCATCTGGACACTGCATTCAATAACTATGGCAGGGCTTCCATGAATTTGTTGAGTCTCTTTGAGTTTACTTATTTTAAATCCATTGTAACACTTTGTGGAAATGAGTTTCACAGTTCAGCTACTCAATTTGTGAAAAAATACTTTCTTTTGTTTGTTTTGGCATGTTCCCAGATAATTTCTTGCTTACCACTTGTTCCTGTGCTGTGAGAAATAGTTAATAATCTTCCCTACTTACCTTCTCTGTGTCTCCTGAAGTAATAATCCCCCATGTTAGCCCTTGGTCATTTCTTTTCCACGCAGAATTCTTATTCTATTTTAAAAGTCCTCATTTGGAAGCTATTCAATGTAGCTGACTGTTCTTTCTGTCTTTCAGCATATTTTTCTAGTCTTATCTATATTGGTTTCAAGGTGAGGTGACTCTACACCACAGGTTACCTGTCAGCAGAATAGTTTCTGATTTGTTCTCTAGTATTCTCCTAACAGTTCTTAATTGTTTTTGCTGCTGCTGAGTACTGGACTCACATTTTTATAAGACTCTCCAAGATCTGTTTCCTAAGAAGAAATAGCTAATTTAGTGCTCAGTGCCATTTAGACGTACTTGTTTTCCCCACATGCACTTATATTATTGACCTAGAATTTATTGACTTCTATTTTATTACTCAGATACTCAGTATCAAGAGATTTTTTTAAAATTCTTCACAGTAAGTTTTAGTTTCTCTATACTAAGTAATTCTGTGTTAATATAGATTTCAGTCCAGATTGCTGTGGGTCTCCAGCAATAACCTCCTTTCCTGTTGAAAACTGACCATTTGTTCTTTCTTCCTTATTTGTTTCCCTCATGCTTCTCTCAAATGTGAACACTCCATATTTATCTATAAAATCACGCCTGGTGTGTACTGTCATATTGAAACTACAAGCACCGGTTTAGGCAATAATTTACAGAATCACAGAATGCCTAGGTTGGAAGAGACCTACAAGATCACCAAGTCCAACCTCTGACCTAACACTAACAAATCATCCCCTAAACCATATCCCTAAGCTCTACATCTAAACGTCTTTTAAAGACCTCCAGGGATGGTGACTCAACCACTTCCCTAGGCAGCCTATTCCAGTGCCTAACAACCCTTTCTGTAAATAAGTTCTTCCTAATATCCAACCTAAACCTAATATCCAACCTAAACCTCCCCTGGCGGGTAAATTCTTAAAATATGAATTTAGTCTTCCTTACCATTTGTCTCTTCTTTCTTGATGTAGTTCTTTCTGTTTGTTTGTTTTTGTTTGTTATCTGTCTCTCCATCACTTTCCCTCCCTGTGTTGTTTTATTCACTTTTTCATCCATCAGCTTTCCCAACCAACACTTCTGTTCATCTTCCCTGCACTGTCCCAATTGTTTCCTCATTACTCACAATCTTTATGCTGACTTGGAGTTAGAATACTGCATATGTATTATTTCTCTCCTTACCCTATCCATCCCTCTTTCACAGAAAATAGAGCCAACCAGTTGCAACTGATGTATGAGTCAAAGTCATTGAAACCAAAAGAAATTTCTCCACTGGAGCAAGTAGATTTTGAATAAAGTTTTCTGTGAAAGCAGATTGACTTGTGTATGAAGCTGGTTTACTGACAGACAAAAGAATAACCAGGGCTGTAAACAGTTACAGAGAAGAATGGAAAAACCTTTGCATCAATTGATTAACTCACCTAGGCTTATTGAGGTTGCCTGTAGAAGAAACAGCAAAACATGGGACATAATGCTGAAATGACTAGCTTGGAGATCTGAGTTGAATTTTGCTCTCTGGTCCTGTAAATCCTGCAAAGAAAGAGCAACCACAGTACTTTAGGTGAGTTGGTATGATCGGAGCAGCCATCCTATCTCCCATCTGAAACCAATGACCTCTGTGGAGCAAGTCATAGTGGGACACAATGGTAGAACTTCTTTCCCACATGGTGGGACTTCTTTCATCATACCTCAAACCTAGATTCTCTTAACCAGCTTTTTTTGATGCCAGTAATTCCCTTTCTTCCTCATGTATGCAGGATATTTGGTTTATCCAATCATCAACAGGGAGCTGTGTGGGATTCAAGAGTCCCAGCAAAGAGAATATTTTTTGAGGTGTGAATATGTGGTGATAGATCAGAAAGTGGAAGAAGTAATAATTTCTGTAATGTGGTTTATTATTTTCACCATTCTCAAAGTAATTTGTCAAGCACCAAGTCAAACAACAGATAACAGGACCTAATTCTTTAATCTTCACAGTGAAGTATCCATATTTTTCAGATATCTCCTATAGACTTCTTACATTCACAAACATCTTCAAAGGCACTGAAATCAATAGGGATTTTTTGCAGAGTGAGATATTCTTCCATCAAATTAATACTCTCCATCAGTAAGATGAGTGGACTGAACATATGCAGCACAGTGAGGCAGTTAGCAGACCTAGGGACAACATCGTGGACCAAAGCTGCAACAATCAACTATATCAACTTTTGCCAATGATTGTTTCCTATTGGGTGATGTTTCCTATTGGGTGACTTCTTCAACATATTCAGGATATTTCTGCTGTTGCAATGTTTACACATAAAGGTTCTTTGTGCCAAATAACATCATACTTTTGCTGGAGGGTGTTCATGGTTATTTTTTCTTCAAAACAACCCTAATTAATTTTGCCAAAGCCACCCACCTTCTGCCATCTGTCAGATGGCAAGAAGAAAGAATGTGACTCCAGACAACTAGACATTTTGAAGGACAGAAGAACATGCAGTGAGGTGAGAAGCGTACGGAGACAAATCCAGACAAACACCTCACAATAGCTTCTTTTATAAGATAGCCTGCAAATCATAATAGGCTATTATATCTGTAGTATATAAAATAGGGAGTTAAAAACCCACAGATTAAGAAATTGCAACAATGTTTTGAAACAAGAAACACTAAAGCCCTCTTTGGTCTGATATATCAATGATGTTAACAATACAGTTATTGTAGTGACTCTTTTTAACCAGTAAGCTGAGTCCTCATAAACAATGCAAATTGTTCATACTTCCTGTTAGAACAAAGGTGTATTATCATTTACCTTAACTGTTTCCACATTTTCATTTACTTTCAAATATTTATTTTAATTGTGGAAAGAAAATTATATACACGACATTTTAAGAAATGGCTTGTACTTCCATAGGCCAAATTCTGTATTCTTTGCCTTCTTTGCACTACCTTGCCTACTTTGCACTCCAATTAACTTCACTAGGAGTAACGTTTATGTGCATACCCACAAGAAATAAATATATATATATATATAACCTGGCCTCACACAGCTCCACAAAACTGACTAGAAATCCCAGTAGAACTTCAGCTATGGTTGCAATCTTGTTTTCATGACCAAACGTAGGCTGCAAGAAAATGTTTAACAATCCATAAAAACTTTTCTTTAGAGTATGCAATCCCTAAATGTTATTTTGCTCTTTGGTCCTTTGGTTAGGATTTATTAGACTATTTCATATTTACCTTTCTGTTTATTTTGTAAAAGTATACTTGTCTAGCACACATTTTTATGCCAGCCTTGCTTTGCATTTTTACAGTCTGCTAATTAGACCATTTTAACTAATTTGTTTGCATTTTGTATGAGCAAGTTGGGCTTTTGGATTGACTAATGTAATTGCAGCCAGTTTCTGCCAAATACAAATTACTCTTTCTACTGTGAGCTAGAGAGAAAAGTAAATATTTAATAGCCATCAATACCCTCACAGCATTTTAGAGTGTGTGGTGTGTTTTCTTTTTCCTATGGAAAGTTTAAATAATTTCTTCAGTGCTTGATTGCACTTTAATGTTAAGAAATTATTTTTTAATCTTTTTTTTCTGAAATAATAATGAATTAGACACTTTACTATCTCCATAAGGGCTTTATTTCTGTGCACTTTGCAGTTTTAAATTCCAAGCTTTAAGATTCCACATTTGAAATTTACTTGTGTAGCTTTTTATGTGTTGAATAGTGTCTCCTGAAGCCTTTTTCCTGGAATGTACTTGGATTTCAATGTTTACAAGTGGATGTACCTGGATTTCAATATTTATAAGTGGGTGAAGTCAGGTCTCCTATCACTGTTAAATTGTGGGTCTTGTTCTTGATTTTTCCTTTTCTTTATTCTTTTTCAGAAGAGTATAGAAGAAGAAAGAAACTGGTTACCAAACCTCAGCATTATTGGTATCTGTCTTTTGTACAGCATAACTTATGTTCATCTTTGCAGAAGTAGACATAATGACAAAGGTGTACCAGAGATTTAAGCAGGATAAAGCTCCTCAGTTTTAACATGACTATTCCCGGCTTACTTGCTACCATACAGATGGAGACATCTTGCTTGGCAGGGCAGGGCAGGGCAGGGCAGTTCTTTTCTTTCCTCTTCTCCTTCCTCAGGCCTCCATCCCACCATGGCCTACATAGAGGATAGCAGTCAATCTGCCTTACCTGGGGAGCTGGTACCAAAATGCTGTTCTCAGACCACACTTCTCAGTTCAGGGCCAACATAAAAACTCTAGCAAGTATTGCCTTCTGACAAAATTTGGTAATGGTGTTCTTCACCCCAGCATACTCACCTGCAACCTTGTCACTGGACTTTACCTGAGTTATGAGTTTTTCAGGCTCTAATTTCTTTTCCCACAAAAAGCTTTCAAATGCACGATGCATCAATACTTCAGCACCTGAATATCTTGGTGGATCTGGTCCATAATACTACTCTTTTCTCTGCAAAAGTATTAAGATAGCAAGAGGATGTGAGGAACCTCTACCCTGTGATGCAAAATGTGATTAGGTTTTTATACAGAAAATATTTCAGCACAGCTTAACTTCTAGTTTTCCACCAAGTGATGAAATGTGTTCTCTTATTAGCTAAAGAAAGTATAATCTTGCTCTCAGTGAAGTCATTAGAAGGCCTTCTTTTGACTATAATAGGTGATTTAGGGACATCTTTAATTTAAATTAAGCTAGAAGGTAAAAAGTGGAATGTCGTCCCACCTCACAGATTTCTAGTATTTGTGAATATCTATATAGTTAAAGAATAGCATCTATTTTCCCAAGTTTTAATCTAACAAAGGTTAAGTTTTCTGCTTTTCATATTGTCTTAATGTTTTTCTATCCTTACCTAATTTCTTGTCTGTTATCTTGTGCAGCTTGTACCAGTCCCAGGTTGCAATGTGAAGGAGCTCCTGCTTTTGACCATCTTATTCTTTCATCTGATGAAGCTAAGATGGTAACAGATCAACAATGAGATCCAGAACTAAGGAGAGAGAAATCAAAAGAGCTTTTAGCTGACTCCTTGACATGTCAGTGCTCATTTTAATTTCAGGTAGGGTGGATAGGGTGCAACTTCATGTAATACCGAACCATCCATAATCATTAATTAACAGGGCAAAAACATAATCATTGTGAAGTGGCAACACGACAATGTCATCATCAGGGTCCGAATTTCGTAACTGCAACTACCAAATTCCTTCTCTCAGTCCCATCCCTATTAAATCAAGTTTGTCACAGAGCATGAAACAACATGTTCTTGATCAATGTTCTGTCACTGTCCCTCACTGTCTGTGCAATCCTCCCATGAAGCAGTAAGAACAGGCGCATTGCAAAAAGTGATAATCTTCTTGTTTCTGGTGTTTGCCTTGCCTAGATGAACAGGCAGATTCTTTGGTCAGTGAAATAAACATACTTTTCTGAGAAAGTGAAACTTCTACTATTAACAGGCAGTCTTACCTGCCTGGTGGATAATGGATAAGTTACTGGTTTTTGCCTTTCAGCATTTTGCCTGTAAACCCAACACTGCCACTCTTGGATGTCTGCACTTTTCACAAACATCAGTGGCAAATCTGAGCATATAGCTCAGTGGTAGGATTTGGCTACTTGGATCAAATCCTTTTTTAAATTTTTACACTACATTTAATACTGAAAATTAATACTAAGAAGTAAATTTAGTAATAAATTTAATATAATTATTTTATATAATTTTAATAAAGTTGATTTAATACTAATTTTTCATGTGTGTTTTCCATTATGAACATAGTTACTTTTGGGGAACAGTGCTTTGTGGTCCTAATTTATATTGAATTTCTTTAACAACTACTTTTGGGTCCTGGATACAGAGAAAAGCATCTTCTTGCGTACCTTTATATTTGTTTATTCAACAACAGTATTTTGGAAACAAAGAGGGAGGATTTTCAAATAGATTTTAGTATGCATCCAATATTTTTTGAGTGTGCTTGTCTGAATACATTTGGAAAAGCTGGTGTAATTTCAGTACCTGTGAGAGGACATAAGAGGATGGAGGCTTTGAAGATGTTGGTACCATCATGCAAGAGGTCTGCCTAAAATAGCTGCATGGATTGTATTTATAAATTAGAAGGACGTTAGGTTATTTTCTCGCTTCTGACCATTCTACAATTTATCTATGCCTATATTCCCATGCTGCTAATAGGATTACTCACACAAGTAACACAATAGCACTTTAGCTTTAAGCAGCTGGCCTCCATGCTGATATAAAATCGAGCATGTCAGCTAGTGCTTACTGTGATGCAGAGAAGAAATTAAACAAGAACTGGACTGTTTTAAGCTATAGATAACTGAAATCTATTTTAATCATTTCAGTCCCAGGAAAGTATTTTCTAAATGTGTTATGTCAAAACATCCCAAAGAGTGACATGTAATCCAAGGCACATGTCTTATTCTTGATTATATTTGCAAATTCAATCTGTCCTTTCAAGGCATTTTGAATTTAAAGTAATATTGTTAAATGTTTATGTTCTTGATATTTGACTAAACAGTGCCACAGGAATATGCAATAAAGGACTTTAGCACAGTAATTCATTTATTCACTGAATAATCTGTCTTAAAGAGCTGACAATTTTTGCAGATCTGACCCTACCTGAGAGATTTAGTCATTCTCCAACAAGGAAAATCAGGAGAGGAGGAGATGTTAAAAAAAAAAAAAAAAAAAAAAAAAAAAATCCAAATAATTAAATAAATAAGTATCCAAATTGAAATACAGACGCTTTTCACCAGCTTCATCACAAGACCTTTCAGTGTCTTCTCTCTGCTTTTGAACCCTCTATTTCTTTAAAAGCCTATGAGAATGTCTATACACTGTCAGGTCCTGCCAAAACTATACAGGGAAACAAATACCAGATATTTAATTTTCTCACACTGACTCAACCTGACTGCTTCTGTTGTGTTTGGCTGTGTCAATAATTTCCAAAATTTGATATTTTGATGTAAAATTATTTTTCTGGAAATTTGTGATTATTCTTAAATTCAGTATTTTTGTACCAGCTAGCTTTAATGTGAGGGGTGGTGCATGAGTGTCTCTGTGTTGCTGTAATATGCCAGCAGGAAAATTCTTGATCCAAATGATGAAAATAAAATATGGTATAGTTCTTAAAAATATACATCCTTCCATTAAGGGTAGATGTGCTTAGAAGACAGATTTCCATGTGAATGGCAAGATACTTTGCAATTATTGTGTGACCCAAAAGGGGAAATGCCAATCATCAATTTTAGACTATTTTATTTATACCAAACAATAGGTGTTTCTAGTGTTAATTAAACTCTTCCAAGTACCTGAGCAGTGAAATGTCCAAGAGAAAATGTTGGTTTATTTTATGTCATTTGCACCTGTAGTTTAGACAGAATAGATCAAACTGAAGATATGCATGTGGAAGATATGTGAAAATGTATGCAAAGCAGTGATGTGAATAGTGGGAAAAAAAAAAAAAAAAAGTTGAAGAAGAAAAAATAATGGTTTGATTAGCTAGTGATGTTGGTGAAAGACCTTCTACTCTACTCACCCGGAAACTGGTACTGAAAATACCTTTTCTCATAGGGCTCTACAGAATCACAGGACTTCTGTAAAATCTGAAGTTTCAATCAATGCCTGGGTTTGTACTTCAGAGAGTTTAGATCTACATATGGCAATCACCTAAGTAATGCACTTTGAAACAAAGAGATACTGGTATTGCTGTTAATCATAAAAAATAGTTTGCAAAGGTGAACATCACTTGAAAAGGTGATAAAGATACAATGAACATGAGCCAAACTTCTAAATTTTTAACCTGTTCTATAATGTGTGTAAGGTAAACTTCAAAAAATAAAAAAAATAATAAAAAAAAAAAGAATGCCAGATATGTTTGCAAGTGGCTTTAGATTAACAAGGGCAGATATAATCCGAAGTACTGTTTAAAGGTCAGTGAAAAGTTTAAAGGTTAAACCCTTCTGCTATTTTTTTTTTCAGTTCAGACTATAGGGAGTTCAAAAAGAAAGGCCCATTTCTACTCTCAGTTACGCTACTGTGAATTTAGTATTCACAAGTGTTTGGCCTTACTTGAATTGTTGTGGATTTAGAGCACAAGGGCTACCAGTTCTGGCTGCATACTGCTGCTTTGCTGCTTGGTAGGGAGAACAGGCTTTGTTCTGCTGCCACTTCACTTTCCCCTGGGAAAAATAAATAAATAAATAAATAAAAATAAATAAAATAAAATAAAATAAAATAAAATAAAATAAAATAAAATAAA
>CM021767.1:30395928-30420755 GCA_011076525.1 Nettapus auritus | reverse complement strand
AAATAAAATAAAATAAAATAAAATAAAATAAAATAAAATAAAATAAAATAAATAAAAAAGATGTATCCATGTATCCATGTATCTTTGCCCATGGACTTTTCAGAGCAGAGAAGCTACATGAGATACTGTGAACATGTGAACATACTGTAGAGGTTGGAAATAAATATACCAGGAATGGTGATACCTCTATTAAATGTGTGTATTTTATGATCAATATGTCATAGTGGGAATATCATGCTTCCATCATCAGTTCTACAGCATTTTTTAAATGTGATGCAGCTGTTTTATTACATTTTACAAGGACAGATTTCTTAAGAGTAAAATTATCATATTCCTATTTCTATAATTACCTAACAGGAGCCAAACTACTGAAAAGGAGAATGTCTTATTTCAAATGAGATTTCCAGGTAAGATAATCTGAGCAAATCTATCAAAACGCTGCGTCTCTTGGGTGACATTACATTTTTTTTCAATTACTTTTTCTACTATTAGCTGTAATAAAACTATTCCACATCCCTGAGCAGCAACACTGCAGAAAGTTACTTAAAGAAAATGTGTAGAGTTTAGTGACAAATGTACAGAAAGAATACAAAATACACTCTACATACCCCCCTTGAACATCTTCCCAGAATCGTATCTGGAGAATTAGCTGGTTTAGAAGCAACAAAGAGCCTTGCATGCTCTTTTAATTCCTGCTTGGTCTTACAGGCTCTTTGCAATTGCATGTTTGTTCCTTAGTCCTCCCCACAGATCTTCCTCAACTCCTTTCGTTTCACATTCTGTCTCCGTGCTGTCTCTCAAAGCATCCCTTCATCATCTCTACTGCTCCCCAGAACTCCTGTTCTTCTTCATATCACAGTGTCCCACAGCCTTTCCATGCCTCCATATTCACAGTTCAGTGTCAGTTCATCACAGTTTCCTATCAGGTTTTCAAACCAGGTAGGTTTTCAAACATAGCACTATGGTTAAGCTTTTACATTTTTTTTTTCCTTATGAAAATCTCCAAAGGAACCAAACAAGTCTTAAGTCATGATCTAATGCAGAAGAAAAGAACAAGTGTTGCATAAGAGGTAAAGATCAGAAGGGGCTGCCATTTCTGAATACATCCAAATATTCTTGAGAAAATACAAGGTTCTGGAAACTGTGACTGGTCTTATGAGGCACCTTAAAACTCATGTCTTGATAAGCCATAAAACTTTTTCTCCCCTTGATCAGATATCTGCAAAAGCTCTTCTAGCAAGAAGAAATGCCTGTGTGACCTTGTGTTGTTTTTTTGTTTGTTTGTTCGTTTTATTGTTTTTGACCTTCACAAACATTCAGACAAAAAAAAAAAAAAAAAAAAAATCAAATGCTTGGATATTGACATAAAATGGATCCACAAGAATGAGAACTTGAGCAATATATATTCATTTCAAAAGTCAAGGAAATATTGATGGAAAACACTTTTGCATCTTCCACTGGAATTACTGAATAGATTTGATTAAATATATAAACTTCACTTTGCTATTCAAGTTCACAAAGCATGTTTCGAATAACAATTATTTTATTAACATACTGACATGATCTAGTCAAACAAAATTAAATGTGTTTTGGGGTAATAAAATGTAAAGTCTTATTTAAGTATCTTTGCTTTTTTAAAACAATGGAGAGAGAGATTTCTGCAGAAGCAAAATTATATTCCCACAAAAACTGTAAATTAAAATAATTAACCTCAGCCTTGCCATAAGCATCTTTTTCCTCAGGGGCATGAACCAGCTGTCCTCAAAGAGAAATTTTAGTTTCAGAAAGCTCTTGGGAAAAATATACAAAATACACTGTTGCACTATAAGTAAAATATGATAAGTTGTCTCTACTCTGTTCTTACTAATGAGTGCAAGATTAGAAGACAGAAAGATTGCTCCTCTTAGAAAAAAAATCAACAGTCTTAGGGATATAGGGAAGCTTCTGAAGGAAAAAGATTTTAAATAAGGAATTAAATAATAGGCTCAGATGTGTCAGTTCATACGAGATTTTCCTGACTGTGAAACATGAGTGATAATTCTTACCTTGCTTGGAGCAGCTGACACACTTTAGTTTGAACAATACTTGATTTTGCCTTGTCCCTTGATTGCTCCAGTGCACCAGGGGCTCTCTTTTTAGCATTTTGCATGACATCCTTGTTATCTGCTACCTCAAAGTTGTTGACGGTGCTGTGTATGTACATGATGCCTCATAAGCAATAAGGTTCAAAATTGCTGAACTTGTGCACCCATGCGTTACCCTACATGCATGAATAATCTAGTTAATGAAAAGATGGCCAGGGGAAAGTGTAGCCTTTCTGTAAGCTTGGCATGTGAAGGGAAAGCTTGGGCTGTGGTTGGCACTGGGAAGATCTAAAACTGCCACTGACCCATTGCATGATTCTGAGGAAGTCATTTCACCTTTCTATTGTGCTTTTCTTCTCAGCCTTCCTCTCTCCAACCCGCCAGCCCTTCACAGCAAGATCTGTCTCTTACGATATGTGTCTCACAGCAGGAGCTCAGCTGGAGTTTTCAAATTAGAGCTGATTGGGAATTTTTCAACAAAATGAATTTTCATTAGAAAATGCAGCTTGGTTTCAGTGTAGATCTGCAGCGCAGTAGTGAGCATGCTTACCCAATATGAGGGGATGCAAATTCAAATAACAACTCTGAGTAATATGTTTTTATAGGAATTAGATCATCCATAGCAGGAACTGTGGAGTGCAGCTTGCCCTAGGATAACTATCAGTCTGTGGGTGAATTGACACAGTCATCTCTAGCTGGAGAGACAACAGCTGAGGAATTTGAAAATGAGTAACATGTATGCTAGGTGAGATGGTTTGTTCTCTCTCTCTCTCTCTGTCTCTCTCTCTCTTTTTTTTCCCCCTTTTTGGTGCTGGTTTGTTTTGTGAAACATTCTAAAAGCACTGGGTTTCCTACAGGAAAGAATTGGAGCAACAATTAAATCTTGGGATGTTTTATGGAGTGAGTTTACTTGATCTCACTTGATTCTACTCCGAACCTCACAAACTGTGAGATCAGACATACTTCTTCTGTGAAATATATAGTCTAAAGGAGACAGACAAGTTCAGAGTAAACCATGACCAAATACGTGAGGAGAACTAAATATGGAATACTGGAGATCTGATGATTATTAAAAACAAGCTGTCCCAAACCTGGGACACCTGGAGTACTGCATTCGTCTCTAGGGCTCCCAGCAAAAGAAGGATATGGACCTATTATACCTAAAGGGGGCCTACAGAAAACTGGGAGGGGCTCTTCATCAGGGGGTGTAGCAATAAGGCAGGGGGGAATGGCTTTAAACTAAAAGAGGGTAGGTTTAGATTACGTATTGGAAAGAAATTCTTTACTATGAGGGTGGTGAGGCACTGGCACAGGTTGCCCAGAGAAGCTCTGGATGCCCCATCCCTGGAAGCGTTCAAGGCCAGGCTGGATGGGGCTTTGGGCAGCCTGGTCTGGTGGGAGGTGTCCCTGCCATGGCATGGGGGTTGGAATCAGATGATCTTTAAGATCCCCTTCAACACAGACCATTCTGTGATTCTATGTAACATAATGAAGGAGACTCTAGTTAGCCAGTGTGGGCAAAGGGACATGTAAACCAAAGGGAATAGTAACAAAGTATGCACATGACTGAGAACCTGGGGTTAGAGTTCAGGCACTGGAATTGTGCTGGGATTGTTGTAGTGTAATCAAGGCACAAGCTGATATCTGTCATTGGCATTACCACTGTGCTCACCTTTCAATAACATTAGGATGTCTTTCTCTGGGAGCTAACTTTGCTTAAGCTTACTCCATGAGTTTCCACTCTAATTGTTCACTCAGAGAAAATAATTTTTCAAAACTGCAAAACAGCATTCTAGGAGAATATATGGATAAATGAGTCAAACCCTTGAAGAAATCTCAATAAAATATATAAACAGTATGGATCACCAACAAAAACATTAGATTGTGTTCCTTCTCTATGAAGACAGTAAATTTTCCAGTGCAGGATGATGACCTATATTACTTCTTCAGAAAGAAATAAACAAACAAATCTGTTTCTTTTAAACAGTATGACTAGTTTAAAAAGAATGAACTATGGAGTCTGTTGTGGACAAAAGGTTTGCCCGTGAATCCTTCTGCTTCATAAATTGAGATTAAAAAGAAAAATTTGAGACAAACAAGCACTGACCTGTGAGTTAAGCAAACACATAGATGAATTCAGAGATGCTGTCCTGTGGTGGGGAAATACCCAGCATAAGCACTGAAGAATTGTTTACAAAGGAAAGTTATGTGGATTTTCAGGCAGTGGAAAAGCAGTGGTTACCTCTTGCTGAAATATCATAACCACAATGAAGTGGCAAAGATGACAACTGATGTGTCAAAGACACACAAATCCATCTCATAGGGCTGACAACTTGGTATGATTGCTCTCCAAAGATAACTTTATAACTTGCTGAAGTGTGATTTAAGGATGCCCTGGAGCAGCACTAACCTGTGTACCTTTCTTGTGGATAACTTTTATAAGCTATAGCTTTAGTTAATAGCTTATGCAATTTTTCATTTGACCTACGGGTGTCCTATGTGGGTGGGATTTTCAAAAACACTCAAGCCCAGATCCACAAAGGGATTTACACAGAGGTGGTTGCACCTATAATGTGCATAGGGAGAGGAGCAGAGGGCTGGCCATGGTTTAGTCTGTGACCTAGGAAGGAGGCAGAAAAGGGGCTGCAACACCTTTAAATGTTCACCCAGAACACTACCCACATTCAATTGCGAAATTGTTCTGGACTATGTTCTGTTGATGTCTTAGCTTTGTTGTCATTGAAATAGAGTAAAATTAGGTCCCAGCCAAGTATTCTTGAAAAGGCCAGACTGAATCTTTCATTTTCTTATGCAGCTCTGACCCTTTCTGAAATATTGTTTAGAAAGAAGTACTTGTATCTTATTATCAGGTAGACCACAGCAGCAGGAAGATGTGTGCTGTTTTTGTTTCAATGGTTTTTTTTGTTTGTTTGTTTGTTTGTTTTCAGGTGAAATGTTATATATGCATACAAGAATAAAAAGGATGATAAAAAGCATAGTATGATATCCAGTTTGGTCCAAGTAATGATAGATTGCTTAATCTAAAGCATCTGACAAACTGCATTCAACTCAAACTGTAGATCTTGGAATACACCTTCCGTTTTTGATGCTAGCAAAGAAGAGGGGTTGTATCTTCATATGTGTCAAACATCAGGATAAATCATGTCCTCTATGGGAAATAAGCCATAAACAGCAATTTTTATTGTAAATAAGACTTCTGAGAAGCTAATTTATTCCCATTTTTTCCCTGTCTTTTTGCAAAACAGAACCATCTCCTGTGGCATTTGGGCACCCAGAAGATGGTTTGAAATGCCATAAACCATCAAAATAAATAAATGGTTGAGAACAGCTGAAGTCCTTACAACATCATGCTATAAAGAAGGTGCAACCCTGGCAACTTCTTCATGAATGCTAGATGCTGATTTGCTTCCTCAGACCCTTTCAGAGTGTCTCTGAAATGTAAGATGGAGGTTGGACTAACCCCACACATTAGGCAGGAACAAGACAGTAGAAGATAACCTCTCAGAGCTGTGTCCTGACCCCAGTCAGTGGCTGAATTTACACTCCTGTTAGTGGGAAGAGTCTTGAAGGCAGGAGAGGGTCTCAAGGGTCTTTAGAGCTCCTCAGATGCTCAAGTGGTAGCAGAACATGCTCATCTAGCTTTCACAATGAAAACTTAGTAAACTTAACTCAGGATTAACTAACTTCTGAGGGCTGCAGAGTGAACTGAAGAAGGGTTCTTGTTTGTCTTCTAGGGATAGTGTTATGGGAAAGCCTGTAAAGCTGTAGGTCCAAGCGCAGAGCCTCCTCTGACTTTTGGGGAAGCATCAGCTGCAGTTAAATATAAGTTCAAGTCCCAAAGGAATGATAAGAATTCATCCTGAAAGCCTTATTTTACCCACACCTGCAGGAAAAAGTATGGCAATACTACTGCTGTTGTAGCTCTGATGGTCTAAGGATAGGATAAGAATTGCAGGGAGAGGCAGTAATTTCTTTTAGGGCAATTGTTTTAACCAGGGGAAGAAAAAGTCTTGCAGACACAAGTTCTCTTTCGTATGCAAAAACCTTCCTCCTGTTGTAGGTATTGGCTATTCTAGTGGAAGATGTTTCTTCTCCTGTAACTTTGCCTCTGAAGTGAGAGATGAACTCTGCTCCATTGATAAATATTGGGTTATCTAAGCTTACCCAGTAATTTAGTCTTTATAGTGTTTATTGGGACAGCTGATGAACAAGCAACACACTTTTTCTTAAGACTGTCATTATTTTAATATTAGACAAAAAAGATTTATTTTTTATTTTTCCTCAGTGGGTATATTTTGTAGGTATAGTGATTTAAAGTCTCATCGCAAAGTATCTGATCACTTAATCCCTAAAGGTGAAATATGGGTCCTATGGAGCTGGTATGGTTATAAGAGTGCATAGCCTTGGAACAGTATATTTTTAATAGGGTAGGTGTTGGTATAGAGAATGGGAGAAGAAGAAAGCAAATTCTAACCTTAAGCACTCACACACTGGCTCTTGGTAAGAAGTCAAGTAAGTATTTTATGCTGCATGGCACTCCAAGATTTATGACCTCTTGTCCGCACTGATAAAGAAAACAACACTGACACATAAGCAACAGAGAAATCAAATAAAAATAATTTCGGCTTCCTACTTCATAGAAAATAATAATAATTAAAAAACAAAACAAAACTAAACTAAACAACTAAAAAAAAAAAAAAAAGATGCTCTCATAAAATGTACCATTCACTTCAAACTGCATGCTCTTCTTGCTCTAGCATTTTATTCCTTTTGCACTCTCTAGCTCTCAAACGAGCAAAAATCTGAGGGTGATGCTTAAAGATAATAGGGGGAAGTAGGTTTCTTTTTAAACCTGTCTAGTTCCAAGAACTAAGTTATTTCTTCATTGTAAAGTCAAGGAAAAATAAGGAAAAGTGACTCAAAAGGAGCATCTGCAGTCAGATTTGGAGTGACTGTTTTCAAAAACTGTTTTCTCTTGCACATAAACTTTGTGGTTTTGAGAGTTATGTTGGAAAAGATGATTGTGGTCTACTTAAAAAGAAATAGAAACATGAAAGCGGGATAGTCTTCCGGAGCCTGGAGTCTGGGGCAGACACATTGTATTTCTGAGTCTGCCTTAAAGTCTAAGTCAGTGATTCTTTCCCCATTTTCGAATCTAATCTGAAAGAGGGTACTAATAGTATTTCCTCTCACCTATCAATTTTCAGTTACTGTTCATTTTAATCACAGGTGCCATCAGAGACTGTTTCTTAATGTATATCATTACTTTGGCCAGCACGAAGGGGTTCCAGTTTCTCTTGGCACCCCTAGATGTAGGAATAGTATAAATACAGTCAGTGTTACAGTTATAAGCAAAGTCTTTAAAATAACATAGAACTCAACATATACACATATCAATACGTAAATAATAAGGCGCATATAACATTAGCCTAAATAGAGGAAATCAGGTAACAAAGCACAAAGACAGAAAGAAAGTATAAAATTAGTCTTAATCAAATGGTTTCTACTTCATTTATTTTTGTCCTGCTCTGACTGGTGTAACTTATAATTAGCCTCTGCCTGCAGTGTTGTGGTTCCAAAGAACTGTGGATTAAGGAGAAACTCTAGAATTTCTCTGTAACTTGACAAGTTATAACCTGAAAGCTACACTTAGTCCATTAAAGATTTTTCACAGTGACATTTTAGTGCAGCTAGGGAAATATGCCACTTTGCCATTTATCATTTTCAGGGCACGGACAGTGAAAAGGAGGCTGCTATGAAGAACAAAATAAAATGGATTACATGTATAGAAGTGAAGTGAAGAATACTGATAAATATACACCACTGAATGTCAGCAAATGTCACTTGAGAAGCCATTTGCAGCTACCAGAACAGCCTTGCAACCCAGCAAAAGTAGCAAAACCAGGCAAAACAAGTTGGGTGTACTCACTTCCACATGAATAAGCAATAAATCTCTCTGAAGTTACACCAGAAAGTTGTTAAACTTGATAGATGAATCTTTTCAAAATTGCTCTGTCTCATAGAGTATATGGCTACAAAAGACTACGGATGGTTTAAAGTGAAAAAGAGAAAGCATTGCTGAGAACACTGTGATTTAAGCATTTTTGTTCATACACTTGTATTCTGCTGTGTATTAAAGGGACGTTTTGAACTAAGGAATGATTCATCACACCACTTGTTCTTACATAAGGCTGCTTTTATTTTTTATTTTTTGTCTGAACTTCATTTGAGATTCAGTCTATTGCATGATTATTTCGCCTTTAAATGTGTTTGCATTCTAGCAAGAGGACTTTGAGTTAGATCAGTTTGAGTTCACTCGGCAGATACGTTTTTCACAACAAAATTTTATCTGTTGGAAAACTTCCATCGGTATCTATCTAGCATGCTACCTAGGTGTAAGCAAAAGACCTTTCTGTCTTTCCAGGAGTATCTGATTTGTGGATGGATCAGCTTCATTTTGGTTTTAGACATGTTGACATGGAAGAAACTCTCACTGTGAATGCTTCAATGTTTGAGAGACAACACAAAGACTCCTTCAGGTTTATTTTTAATCTGTTTGTCTGTTTGCAGCCTCTCAAACCACTGCTCTTCTTGATAATAAGGTAGAATGAAGATCTTTGACTCAGAAAATATCTCCAAGGAAAAGTGAGAGTTCTTAAAATTTCAGGAACTCTACATTTGTATTTAATTTTCCATGAGACTCTTCCTCCTAAATTGTAATTCACTTTAGTAAAAACAGAGACAGCCTGCATCATTTTGATTTCATTGTGACTGTTATCCCCAGAGACCACACTCATGAAAATTTCAGATCAGTTTTGTTTTCATTAGTAAAAAGCTGCAACATGGATCATGTAAATGGGGTCACACAGGGATTCCTTTATGCAAAATATTTCATACACATTAAGATATAATGATTGCAGAACTATTTCCATTAAACTTCTTCAAGAATTTTAATGTTCATGTAAAACCTATAAGCATCCAGTCCTACAATGACAGCCTAAAGCCTGGGACTTTAATTCTATGAACATAATAAATTTCTCGTACTTACAGATCCTGTAGATGGAGTAAGGATGAACTTTCCTTTCTTGGGCAGGATGTTTATACAGTGAATTTTCTTTGTAAGAGTCTCCACTCTGTTCTTGCAAAATCAAAATCAAATGTGATCCCTATTAGTAAAGCTGAACCTTTTATTAAATTAAATGTAAAGCCTGTTTTATAAATGAACAATGAAAATCAGAAAACAAAGATTAAACCATTGGATTGTGCTCGGCACTGCATGAACTTTCTCAAACTGCTTCCTGCCACCCTCCCCCCAGTTCTTTGAAACTGAAGTAATGTTTGAGGCATAACAGACATTTGACAGCATCCATCATACCAAAGCTCTGTAGCAGTTGTGCTTCTTCTCTGGTCTTGTTTTGAATGTCTCTGTCAATTTGAATAGACACGACAGAGTCTCAAGGAGTGATACTCACAAGCTGAGAAGACATAGACCGTGTCAGATGCAAAAAAGGGAAAAAGATAATATCAGTTTGTTACCTTGTCATAACTATAAGAGTATCCAAAAGCTCCTCCTTTTACATAAAAGTGTGCAGTTCAGTCAAAAATACAAGAAAGTTTCTTTACCTTTTATATGTGAAATTTAATATAAGTTATGCAATAACATGGTTAATGTTTTAAGAACCTCCAAGATGCATTGCATACACACACTTTCATCTTCAAAAGTATAGTTTATTAAAGGGTATTTGGAAACTATGCATTCTATGCTGAGAGGATATTAATGAATAAACAGGCAGCACGTGAATAAAGATGCTGATTTAGAAAAGAAAAAAAATTCTGGTTAGAAATCTGCCTAACCTAATGAATGGTGTAATCCTTTAGTCCTTCCTTCCTCATCCTGAACATGAATGCTGCTGTCCACACCCCAGACTTGATGTAAACTACTGAATGCAATAGGAAAGTACCCAATGGCTTTGGATCAGGGCCTCCAGCCTCCAGGCTTGATCCTGTAGGCCTGTATAAGCCCAAAGACAACCTGCATTTTACTGTAATCAAAAGTCTCTGAAATGCAGCTGTTAAGGTATGCACAAAATATTTGAAACTCTTACTCAGACAGATCTTTTCCTTTGGAACGAGTGGAATTTTTACCTAAATAAAGCTGTGCAAAATTGTTTGTGTACAGACAGTAATACCAAATGATCATATTTTCTGTTGTGAGGGTTGTTGTCATTTGTTTGTTTGTTTTGTGTTTTGTGATTTTTTTTTGTCTTTCCAAGTAGAAAGAACTTATAGTTCTAAGGGGGGAAGGTGTCATTTTTTTGTCCTTTTTTTTATTTTAATGGCTAAACACTGTAATGCTAGCTAAATAGAAATTCTTGTCTGTTAATAGGTTCCTTTAGTTTGTAATAAATAGGAATGCTAATGACTAAAATTTGGTATTTGGTATGCATTAGCTTTTCTAAGTCTTTTCTTTACAGGCTTCATTGACATTCAATATGGCAAGCTTCCTTTGAAACATATTTATAAAATAACTACAGTATAATTAAACCAACAAAGCCATCTTTTAAGTAAGCTTAATAGCTCAGTTTTTCACTCTGTAAATTTTTTTATTTAAGGAGAAAAAATAGTTATGCTTCAATTCTACTGTATATTTCATTTTGCATCTAATATTTCCTTTCCATTTGCAATCTGTGCATATCTAATTCTTGACAACTGTGATTATTAATAATTGTGCATGAAAAATATGCTTCAGAGAATCTTCCACAAGAATATTTTTGTTAATGAGAACTGAAACATATCTTGGCAAATACAATATATGTAATACATACATATATGCATGTATATATACATATACATATTTTAATAGTTAGTGCTGGTGTAGTTAATAAGCAAAAAAAAATGGATTAATAGATATGGCAGGTAATAATCGAAGTGGCTGCTATTTAATAAATGTAACTAAAATATTTTAATGATATAAAAGCAATAGGTAAATAAAAGCAATTACATTTAATTTTGCTTTCAGCTTGTGAGCATTTTCTGCAAGCTTTAATAGAGGGGAGAGCTTGTGCAGAAGACTAATGGTAGAGTCAGTATTAGCATTATTCATTAGTGTGTCTAAGTAGTACTTATTCTGAGATATTTCTCTGGAAGACTAAAATGTTCTTGGTAAGGGTACTTGGATCCTGATAACCCTAATTCATAATAATATCCCCCTCATTCAGAAAATTAAAGTTTACAGAGTCCTCAGCAGTTTGAAAATCTTTATACTATTTAGAACCATGATCATGTTTACTAAGGACAAGCTAAAAAGTGATAGCTCGCACTATAATAAGTAAAGTGGAACCTCATAACTGTTTCTTAAACTCTGTCCTTTACAGGCATAATAATATTGAGACCCCATTTACGGTATGGTGAATAAAAACAGTTGACATCATTGTTATAATCTTTATTTAAAACTGTTACCAAGGTTACAAATTACCATCACTGTGTGCAACAGGTCCCTCTGAAGCAGTATCATTACAGATTAACTGTAATGTGTAGGATTATAATAAAAGGCATAAGGGATTATGCACAAGCAAAAATGCTAGAAATAACACAAATACATCTACATTATACAGTGCATCGCATTGCAAAACCTCCGCTCTCGATGCTGAAATACACAATGCGGCTTTTTGTTTAATTCGGGCATTTAGAGAGATGTTAACTGTATCCTGAAGTGGCTTTACAAATGTCAGAGCAGAAGGGGTAGGGTTTATCTCGACCTATAAAACCTCTGCTGCTGCATAGTCTCCACTCTTAGTGGAGCACCTAGTTTACAGGAAAATATGACTCCATTGTGTGAGGCAGGATTGCAGTAAAAGAAAACAGCGGCTGCGTGACCCACAGCACCACAGGCCGGGGCTCGTCCGAGAGGGTGGGCAGAGGGAAAGAGGAACGGCAGGTGACCTTCCTCTGGCCAAGGCGGGCGGCCACCCCCGGCCAGCACCTCCGTCCTCCCGCTAAGTCACTCTACCCCGCCTTCAACTTAATGACACAAATCCGGGCTCTTAAAGTCTTTGGGACTGATCGTACCCGCTCATTTATAAATAATGATCTCCATATAGATGCATAACAACAACATACCAGAAGTGTTTGGGGAGAAATCCGATTAAGGTCTATAGCTCCATCCCCCCCCTCTCCCGGAGCAAAAGTCTGGCCGCAGGTCAGCTGCCGCGGCTGGCCCGAGCTGCGGGGTTAAGGGGAAGAAAAGTCTCCACGCAGGCCGCCCCCCCCGGGCGGCGGCTTCCCCGAACGACTCGCCCCGCCGGGGTGCGGCCGGCCGCTGCCTCCGCCCGCCCGGCCTGGGAGGCTCGGCCGTGCCGCGGGCAGGACGGCGGGCATTTTATCGGGAGAGGGCTGCTGCCCTGCTCTAAGTGTGAACTCTTTCGTCGGGGCCGACTTCCCCCCGGCGCCGGCAGCCCCCGTACAGGGGCGTGGGGCCACCCCGCTCCGCCCGGCCCGGGGTGGCGGTGACGCAGAAACGCTTTTTCCTTTCCTCTTTCGGGCGATTTAGGGGAATAGAAAAACAAACATCGGGCCGTTTCATGAAACCGGCGGAGAAAGCTCCGAAGGGAAAGAGAGCGGGGCACATCCTTTTAGAGGAAGGACAAGGGTTCTCTGAAGAGGGAAAACAAAAGATGACAGTGGTGGCTGTAACCCCACCATGAACCAGGGACCTCCTGGCCACGCTCGGAGAGCTAACCTCCCCGGACTTCCCATTACCTCTCCATGACACTTCACTAATGCTCACACAATGGCCAACTGAGCAGTTTAAGTAAAGATATTTTAACCTGAACTAAACATTGACTCCAGACAATAGGATGCAAAGCAACATCTGGTAGCACACATAAACAATGCTGTGCAACAACATATGCTCGACGTCTGGAAGTTTATGTCAACACTAAGCAGTCGAGGAGGCTGTTGCTGTTCGGCATGAAATCTTAATAAATAGCTGTTTGCTGTGCTTCCGAGGTGAGCATCTCGAGTACTTCCTTGCCGGGTATCCTCTTCAGCTTGGCGTTACCGGCGAGACATCTTCGGGCCCCATCCGCGCCTCCTCGTGTGAGAAATGCCACGAAGACAGCCCGTGGCCTGGCCTGGTCGGGGTAGGGTCGGGATATCACCGGGCTCTCCCTTCCCTACCGCGACTCCTGGCCGGTGCTGAATAGACAACTTCGGGGAAGCGCTTTGCTAAAGAGGAGGCTCTAGGCTAATGAAACGACGGGAGGTGACTATTGCAAACAGCTGTTCCTCATACATATTTCATTACACAATCAGATAATGCGTCTTACCACCTTCTCAATTATTCACAGATAAACATTTTCAAGACGTTTTGACATCTGTCTTAGGGCCTGGTATTAATTTAGTAATCACTGTGGTTAAAAATGTATGGGGACTGCACCTCACTAAAACTCTGATTTCACTCACGAAGACAACTTCCGCAAGAGCTCGCCCTAAGCAGGGCGAGCCACATCAGGTCAAAGAAAGCCCCAGCGTAGGGGAGAGAACAAAGTCCTATCCCTGCAGCCCTCGGACAGACGTGGGGGGGGGGGGGGGGGGGCCCTGCCCCCCCCCCCCCCCCCCCCCCCCCGGGGGGGGGGGGGGGGGGCGGTGTCCTGTGCCGATCCCCGAGCGCCGCCCCCGCGGAGTGCTGGGCCGGGGGCGGCGCTGCTCCGGGCGGCCCGGCACCCTCCGGAGCTCGCAGGAGAGGCGTCGGGGAAGGACTCGGCACTATCCCCCCTCGGCCGACCGAGAAAGCACCCAGGCAAGCCACGTTTGTCCCTTCAGTCGGGCTTTCGGCACCAGCGCTCCCGTCCCTCAACCGGCGCTCACCGTGGCCTCAGGGAGCACCCAGAGCAGGGCAGTGCCCGGCCAGGGCTGCCGGACGGCTGCTCCTCCCCGCAGTGCCCCCCAGCCCTCCACCCAGCCCCACACACCCCCGTGTGGCTTCGTGTCCCCCGGAACAAAGCCCGCGGGTCCCCGGCTCTCGTCCCCGCGATGCGTCGGGGAAGTTGAACAGAAAGTTTCTTTCATTGCCACTCGGGCTGGGTTTGAAATCGCAAGGCTTTAGGGAGTCGGAGCGTCTTCTTTTGTGTATCTTCCTTGGCAGTAATCCCTTTTCTTAAAGGACACCCCCCCAAAAACAGACGCGCACACTCACAGCCACCAGAAATCGCATACGAACCTTAAAGAGCAAGCTAAACGAGCAAAGGGGAGAATGAAATCTCGCCAGCTCTGTTTCAGACACTTTATTGATTAAACTCAACCATTCGCTGCCTGTCTCCTCCTTCCCCTTCCTCAGGCTACCGCTTTGAACCACAAAATTCACACGCAAGCAAAAAACTGTACCCTTCACAACCCCCCTCCCCATGCCCAGATAACTGGATGGGGGCAGGAGGACGAATGTGTGTGCTTTTCCGTTCCTTCCACAAACCATGTCGATTGCAACTACTTTCCAGAGCCGTGGTCTCACCAGTGGCACGGGGCTTTGGCTTTGCAGGAGGCGCTACACCCGGGGGGGGGCGGGGGGCAGCCACAAGCGGAGCTCTCGGGCTCCTCTCCCCCACCCAAGGGGGCTTCGCCGCCGCCCCTCTCTTGTCCCACTACCCTCCCCGTCCCGCCCCGGAGGCGGCACACACGGGGGTCCCGACGGCAAACGCGGCTAAAACAGGGCTGGCCGGCTCGGCTCAGCACATCCCGGCGGGCAGCCGGCGTGCCGTGTGTTTGTTTTAAAGCCTCAACGGGAGTCCCGGGCGTGAATTTCAATTTAATTACACCGTAAAAACAAAACACAACAAAATGTGTCGGCACCCAGGACCACTAGGGAGTGTAAAAGCCTCCTGCCTTGCAGGTGGCGGAAGGCAGAAGAGGATTTGGGTTCAGACGGAAGAGAGGATGCTCTGCAAAGGAAACAAAAAATCCTATTGCTCTATCAAAATGCTACCCAAAGCTGAATACCTCTCCTTCCTTTGAACGCTCTGTAAACAAGAGGGTACGTGGTGAACCCCGAGTCTGTTTGGAATCTACCCGGAATCCACGATTTTTAAAGCCAGAACTAGGGGAAGTCGGGATGTTAATTTACAGAGGGGAGACCCTTCCAGCTCAGCAACATTTATCGTGTTTAACAGGTGATGGAAGCCCTAAGGAAAAAAAAAATAAATAAATAAAAGAAAATGAAAAAAAAAAAAAAAAAAGGAAATAAAGAAAACAAACAAACAAACAAAAACAACAAAAAAACAGCGCTGTTCTGAAAGCTTTTTGCCAGACGCTCTTGAATTGGTCCTCTACTCACTCATAGCTGGTCTGT
Organism: Nettapus auritus; assembly: GCA_011076525.1. Taxonomy (NCBI): domain Eukaryota; kingdom Metazoa; phylum Chordata; class Aves; order Anseriformes; family Anatidae; genus Nettapus; species Nettapus auritus. The sequence continues at coordinate 30,405,308 of CM021767.1, read as the reverse complement.
ACCTACCTGGCTCTTGACTTCAGCTCTCTGAAGTCCTTTTGTGGTTTCAGCACTGTACTCGCAACAGTCACAGGCCCCCGCACAGTCACCCCTCTCACCATCCCCACCCCAGCCTCAAGACGCCCTTCGCCCTATTGATTGCGCTATAGCCAAACAAGGCAAAAAGACGAGAATTGCATTCGACAGATGCTGCTCACTCGTGAATAACAGGTTCAGTGCATACGGTATCTCTCGCCATTATCCTGTAAGTTAATATTGAGTAGCAATAGCTGTCTAAATATCAAAATCTATTTATAGGGGATGCAAAGCCATGACCTCTCCATCTGACCTTCAGTAACTGCAGGCTGGAAAACAGGGAGGAAAAGCCCAGTATTACAATGGAGACCTGTTCGTGGTGAAGCTGGGCTGGGCTGCCTTTGTTTTGAAATCCTTAGTGGAACTTGAACCTTTAGGACGGCACCGGACCTGCGGACCTGGGGAGGAGGAGCGGGTCTGTGACTTCTCTCTGTCCCCGCCGGGCTCGCGGTGTGGTTTTGTCGACTTACGGCCATCTGCAAAAGTTTGGGGATTTTTTGATGTTACAGAAAAAAAAAAAAAAAAAAAAAAAAAAGCGCTAGGAAAAGGCAATACAGCAATACAGCGCCGGTGACTAACCAGCAAATTTCGGGAGAATTCAGCTCAGCGCTGACCCACTGCTTGGGAAATCATTTTACAAGGAAGGACTTCTGGGGGCGTGGGGAGAAGTATTTTCGCGGACAGCCGGGCGGTCCCAGGCGCTGCCCGGGGGTGTTGGGGGCCCAGGGCAAGGCACGGCTGAGGGTTTTGGGCCGGGACCCCTGGGCAGCCCACCCAGCCACGGGGAGAGGGGATGCTCAGCAGGGTCCCCAAGCAGGCATCGATATTACAGAGCGCGTCCCCTCGGGGGAGCGCGGCGGGGGGCAGAATCCCAAAGCACTTTTGTTCTTGCGGAGCCGTCGAGAGCACGTCCAGTCTGAATCACCAACTGTGTCAAACTGCGAAACCGCCCTCCCCCCGCCCCAGCCCGGCAGCTCCCGGCGTTAACATGGCGCCTGCAAGCGAGAGGAGCACTTTTCTCGATGTTTGGCAGCTGAAATGTGCTCCCTGAAGGTCACGCTGGGCGACGTGCCCGTTTGCTGCCGCACACGGCGAGGGCTGCACCGCCCGCGGGCCGGGGCCGGGGCCGGGCTGGCGACAGCGACCGCAGCGAAGGGGACAACGCGATGGGGACGGGCGGCCGGCGGCTGGGATGCTCCCCCCAGCCAGACGTGCCCCGGTCCCGCTCCCCACTGCCCCCTGTAAATCCTCCCCCTTTATATAATGGAATCGTAGCTAGCTTCCCTTTTTATTTTATTTTATTGGGGAGGAGAGGGGGAACGCAAGGGCTCCGAGGGAGTCATTCCTTGCGTCTGGAAATTAAAAGGCTCAAATCTCCTCTGCGACTCAGACGAGACACCGGAGCGCAGTTCGCAGCTACTTTAGAGCGCCAGTCTCAGCTGGGCTGGAGGTCACAGCTAGTGTTCTTCAGAAAGAGGAGCGGAGCTCGGGAGGAAAACTGTCCCCGGGGTTGTGGGTAGTCTCCCTTTCCAGCGGCTAAGCGCACCTACCAAGGGAAGAAAGAGAGGCAGGGCTGCTAACCGTGCTGCTTAAATGTTCTCTGCTTTCTCTTCTCGGAGTAAAGCAAGGAACAAGCTGCTCCAGCCGCCCGAATTAAATGAGGAAGGTGATTTATTTATGTTTTAAACCTATTCTTGGAGTTTTCGTCCCACTTGAGGAAAGTGTCTTGAAAAAAATCCCCCCCCCCCCCCCAGCTAAACACAGCACACGTGGAAATAATCTCCTTTTAAATCTTGAGTCTTGATACTACATTAGTCTCTGTGATATTGCATTCCAAAGAAAATAGACTGGGCATTAGGAGAGGAATCTCCTCTTCCTAATGAATATTTACCCTGAGGTCATTACATCTGTAATGGTCCTTGCTTAACTTACCTTTCCCCCCTCTTTCTCTGCCAGAGCCTGGGATTTCAATCACAATGCCCTCGATTTTAAAGTGCCGTGTACCATTTCATGGCGGGGTGCAGGCAAGGTTAGAATATTATTGACTTCATGCAGTATATAAGATGGATACGTTGAAGACTTTTAACTTTTTTGTCGCAATGACACACTGTATTTTTATGAGATACCTATTATGTAGACAGAACCATTGTGCTGTAGCTGCCTCACAGTTGCTGGATCGTTTCTATCAGATGAAAGATTTTGAATAGTTTTCTTTCAACAATGCATCCTTTTGGTCTTGATACAAAGCATGTAGGCATGGTATACACTTAAACAGCTCTGTCACAGAGCAAGATTAAATAGAGTATATATCGGATTCTGTCTGCAGTATAATGCGCGTGGGGAACAGAATGGAGTTCCCTTCGCCGCTGAAGAAGCCCATTAAGGTCTGATGTCCTAGCAGCATCTTCCAGATTTTCCTTATCTGTGATATTCGCTAAGCTGTTAAAAATCTTTACCGCCGGGCTTTAAAATCGGCTGTTTCTCGAGGAAAGACCGACTTTGATAACGGAGCCTTCCAACAAAACCCTGCTGCTGGCGTTCTGCCGAGGGGGCGCGTTGTGCTGCCTCCCAGCACCCATCCCGCGCCGGGCGGCCGCTCCGTGCCCTGCCGCGAAGCCCACCGGAGACACAGGACCTGAGCCTCTCGGCGGGGCTCCCTCGCCCCCCACCCCGCTCCCCCGGACCCATTTCGGGCAGGGACCCCCGGCGGGGACCGGCGCTGCTGGCGGCCGGGGGGCGGCGACGGGTTGGGGGCAAGGGGGCTGCACTGCGCCCCACCCCCCCCCCCCCCCGGCCCTCCAGCCCCCTCGGGACCCCCTGGGACCCCCGGTCCCCGTGCCGGGAGCGGGAGGCAAAGGGTGCAGCCGGCGAGGCTACGCGCCGCGCAGTGCCTCCCTCCTTCAGTGCTCACTGAAGCGACTTGCCCAAACTGCACGTGCTGAGCCCAACTTTCTTCTCCCCCTCTCCCCAGCTTTGTGCTCTGCGCTGATTGAGTCCCCATATTAAGCTCGAGATCCTTTCTAAGCAACTGCTAAGAAGTCAAGAGCATCCTTGCCTGCTTTCTCTCCGTGGCCTTTCATGCCCTCAATTTGTTATTCTACTGACACTTTTCTTAAAGTTAGCGCCCAGCATTGAAACATTAGCGACAAAAGCCCTGGAAAATCTCTCCCTCCTCACCGCTAAATCCTCTAATGGGTCAATGAGTGTCGAATTTTTATTTGATTTCCAATAATCTCTCGCACTTAAATATTAAACCTACCTCAGCCCAGCGCCTCACCTATGGGATATTTTTCAGCTTTGCTTGGGAAAGTGCAGACGCTCAGATTTCATTCCACGTGCACCCACTAATTTATAAATGAGTGTATACAGCTGTCTTCATGTATATCTATGTCTCTATATCTGCAGTAACGCTTTCATTTTGTGTCAAAATAACATATCCTGTCACTCCACGCCAAAAGTATATTTATCGAATGAAATAGCACCGCAAGCTGCATCTTCTTTATCAAACCTTCATTTCTGTTTTACGCAATTGTTAAATATCTTTTCATTTCTTTTCCTATTTTAAAATATGTATTACAGTAATTGTTACTTGGAGGTCTTTTGTGTATCTATAGCTCTTTTGATTCATATCTTTCCCTTTCTTTTAATCTTGTTATGCGAAATTATATACACATTTCTCGTGAAATCCAGGGAGCACAACTTTTTTTAAGGAAGGAAAAAAAAAAAAAAAAAAAAAAAAAAAAAAAAAATATTTTGGGTTTTGCAAAAAAATAATTTTTTTTTTTTTTTTTTTTTTTTTTTTTTTTTTTAAGTACATGTTCCTGACTCATGTTTTTTGAATGAAGATCCCTAAGTCCTCTTCACTTTCTTAGGCGGATTTCGTGAAATGATTCTCCAGCTCTCTGATTTAAATAAGTTTTAGTGTGAACTACGAATGAACATTATCCTCTAACCTGAGGTCAAGTGAACGATAATTTACATGACAAAGAATAATGCCCATTTTGTCCAATATGAAACAACTTCACCTTCGGCATCATTAAGAAGAATTTAGTACTTTTAGGGGGGTTGGGATTTTTTTTTTTTTTTTAAACAGTTGGCCATGTATGGTGCAATTTTCCTTTTCTAAATCACAATACAAAGGCCAACTTCTCGTGCTCTTGAATTTCGGCATTATTTTTGCAGCCTTAACAGAGCGAATTTGCACCTGCTGGTATTTAAACTTTACCATATTAGCTGGGGAGGACTTATCAGTCCAGCGCAATGCCTCGAAACAAATTATCAACCTTCATTAAAGCAAACGAAGGGGGGAGGGAGATATGAACATCAAGACGCTCTCCTGGATCTCCTCGATCTAGGCGGGACCGGAGCGGGTTACGCGGGGTCCGTAGAGCAGCGGGGCTCCTGCTGTACCTCCCCCTCCCCCAAACACAGCTTCTCCCAGATTTCTGCCTCTCTCCGGCCGAGCTCAGCCCACGGACAGCGGCCCCAGCCCGGCGCGGTGCCCGGGCAGGAGGAGCGGGGATGCAGAGCCCAGGGCTGCACCGCCGGGGCTGGGGGCCGCGGCCTCCTGCTCCGTGCTCACAGCCCTTTCCCCAAATTCAGCCTGAGCTCTGGGTGCGCTGCTTTCTTCTTCTTTTCCCAACCCTTTCAGCTGAGCTCTCGCCCTCCTCTCCCTCACGCACACGCACACCGAGAGAGACGGGGAGGACGCGATCTTAAGCCAAATAGCTAACTTACCGTCCGGAGAGGATGCTGCCTCGAAAAAAAAAGTTCCGCTCTGCGGGCTCTCAGAGCTGCAGCAACGACCTCCAGCCCTCACCGAGACCGCGGGGCTGCCTGCTCCTCCCGAGCACAGGGGCTGCGGGCGGAGGGCCACAGGCAGGGAGCCCAGCTCCCAGGCTCTGCCCCCCCCCCGGGGGATGGAGACCCCTTCCCATCCTCTCCTTTCCCTTCCCCTCCTCTCCCTTCTCATCCTCTCCCATCCCTTCCCACGGCTGGGGCGAGCTCGAGACGGGAGCACTGCGGGCACCGGCCGCCGGGTTTCTCCCTCCAAGAGGCGGCCGGCAGCCGGCAGAGGCGGGGAGGGGGAATTCTGGGGGGGGCCCAGGCAGCGGCCACTTGGCTGGGTGTTTCTGCGTGGTGTGCTTGTTCACGGCTGCCGCGGGGAAGTGGGAGCGTTTCGTGTTTACAACCGGCTCTGGCTCGTAATGGTGAGATGGAGTTCAAGCAGTGCTCCTGGTTGTCGCGGGCTCTTAACTGGAGCTTTGCTCAGTCATTGAGAGCAATAGAAAGTATATGGAAATCAATATATAGACAGTGTGGAGGGCAGATAATGGATTCGAGTCAGTGAGTGTTATAATCTGCATTATGGGCTTCCTATTGTTTAGACTGAGCACAAATTTCCAAAGGGTGAAGTGTTGCGTGGTCGCCCCCCCCCCCTTCTTGTTCTTCTTTTTGGAGGGCTTTGTGTGTCTAGGGGGAGGGGGGTGTTAAATCCTCCTGCCACAATTATCAGAGCCCCCCCCCCCCCCCCCCCCCGCCCGCCCCATCTGATTTTAAAGGTAGTGCTTTCACGGAGAAGCTAATGACTTTCATTTAATTGAACATGCCCTGATGTAGCGGATTGTTCTCGCAGCCCTGCGCCTTTGTTGCTTTTGGGGGGAAATAAAGCTAATCAAACCTTTTGTCACGGCCAAATTCTCCCTCAGGGTCTCCCAAACATTTGTTTGAATAATTCACCTCAAGAATTGAAAATACTAATTGATTTTAAAATGCTAGCCCGGAGGGACGGGAAGGTGGGGGTGGCGGGGAGGGTGGAAATTACAGGCGAGGAGCAAACGTCTACCTGCCAGCGGCGAAGCATCCGCAGCCGCTGCCCTCGCCGGGAACCGGGGAGCGGGGGCCGGGCTGCGCCCCCCCTCCCACCCTGGGAGCCCCCACCGGCGGCCGCGCCCCCTCCCGCGGCCCCGCGCCCCCCTCGCCGCCGCCACCCTGCGCCCGGTCACCTCGGTCCCGGCTGCTCCGCCAGCGGGCACGGCGGCCGAGCCTCGATGGCAAGGGTGGGCTCCTCCGGGAGGGGAGGGGATCCCGATCCGGGCGCCTCGGCCCCATTCAGGGAAGAATTTTGATGCGATTCATTAGAAGTAACGAGTTGACATAAGGTAAATCTACATGGAGGGGGCCTTTCTTTGAGTGCACGGGGAAGCTTCATTAACCATCGCTAACAAGGCGTGCAAATGCTCTGATTGGGCAGCTTTCTTGCAACGCCGGGGCCTTAGCAGGATGCCCACCTAATGAGGGTCACTACAAGAGACTGATAAAATATTCAAATTTTCCGTCGCACCAGGAACTTTGTACTAAAGGAGAAAGTTGAGGCAACTGTGTGGTTGTTTACCTTGGGAAGGCACACTCGGGCGAGAAGGCATCTAGCCCTGACAACTCCATCTCCCAGAGAAGCCCTGGGCTTGATGGTCGCTGGGTTTTTGGACCTTTATTTGTTAAAACCGCCGGCAGATTTCAGATTTACCCACGCCTTTTTTTTTTTTTTTTTTTTTTAATCCTCCGGTCTAATTATGTTACTCCCTGTTTTCTTGCTCTGATAAATAAATAATTTGTCTAGGAGGCTCCACGCTATATATATATATATATATATATATATATATATATTGTAGAAGAAGAATTATTAAAATCAACCTGATGGCTTTAATGATACATCAATCATTTCAAAGTTGCTGCTTGTTGCTAATATGTCAGCCTCTGTACACATCACTGCTACTTTCCTCGCAGCCGCGTTTAAAGGCTGTCCCCTCCTCCCCCCGCAATTTGTTTCTTCAAGTTTTCATTGCTAGGTTACGATTTCTAATTAGAGCTAAGTATTTCACTTAATATTTAATTTAGACGCCCGGCACATATATCATACCTAGATCAGTCAATCAAGTGTCCCTTGCTGATAATGCTACATCATTAAGAGTTGTGTTTAATTCAGGAGCAGGCGGCAGCACGGCTGCGGCTGCTGCAGCTGCGGAGCAGGTAACTTTGAGCTTGGGGAGCTGCGAGCTCGGCCGGAGGATGCGGGGAAGCAGCGGAGCCGGGTGGCGGCGGCTCCGTCGCCCCCCCGGGAAAGTTTGCTGCTTCCCAGCCCGGCACCCAGCCCAGGAGGTGAGCTGCCCCCCCTTTTCTTCCTCCCTTTAGGAAAAATAAAATAAAATAAAATAAAATAAAATAAAATAAAATAAAATAAATAGGGTACCTCACGTTTTCCTCCTCCAGCCTCTGTGCTCACGCGAAATGAAGTGGGGAGGGGGGAGGTCGCTAAAGTTTAGTTTGGAAGCTGGAACACTGTTTTGGACCAGTAATAAAATACTCCTCTCGGCTTCTTAAACCAGTCCAAGCCGTTAAAAAAAGCACTTGCCCGCATGTTTCTTAGCGCAACCGGTTCGGCACACATTGCATCAAGAGGATTGAATTACGAGAGCCGAATGGACCACATCTTACGCACCCATCAAATGCGCATTCATTTATCTCGGGAAATCGTGACTGAAAAGAGAGGGAGAGGAAGAAAGAGAGAGAAAGAGAGGGAAGGAAGGCGGAGGATAGGTATGTCTGCAAAGACGGCAGCTGTACTGAATTGTCAGCCCTTGCCAGTGGAGAATGACAGCAATTCAATTAAATCGTCAGAAAAAAATAATAATAATAAAATCAAGCAAGACGAACGCGGAGGGTTCTCCATTACCTGCCCCGGCCTCTCCCTCTCTCCCCCCTCGCCATCCCCCTCGCTGCGTTCGCCGAGCTGCCTTTTCCGCTCGCCGGAGCCTCGACCGCTACGCCCCAGCCTCGGCTGAACCCCTGCCTCCCCCGATAAAAAAATAATCAGCCCTTGCAAGCGTCGACTGAGTCACTCCCGAGTCAGGATTAAGGGGCACTAACTAGGCAGCAGAAAATCGCAGCCTCCTGGGAGCTGCCATCAAAACAAGCAGCGAAATAAAAGAGCTTCCCTCTCTGCTTCCCTTCCTCTCCCCGGAAAAGTCCTCCAGGTTGGCAGCCCGGCACACACACACACACGCACGCACGCACACACACACACGCATACACACACCACACACAAGTTCGCAGGGCAGAGAGCACCGGCTCGTCCTGGTTTATTTAGCGGCAAGGTTGTTGTGATTTTTTTTGTTGTTGTTGTTGGGGGGGGGGGTGATGCTGCCCTGCAGAGCCACATGTCATTCTAGCAGCTAAAACAATGAATTAAGCGGGACCGGGAGTGAGACTGACTGCAAACGGATGGCAGGTTCCCCAGCCCGGAGCAATCTGCCAGCAGCAGCGGGGGGACCCCGCTTGTGCCCCCCCCCCCCCCGACCCCCCGACTCCCAGCCCGGGCTTGGGGAAATGCCGAGGGCCCGGGGCAGCTCACCCCCGGGACTCTCCCCCGCGGGACCTCCGCCTGCCCGTCGGAAACTTACAGGATCCGGAAAGGATTTTCCCAGCCGAGCGGGCAGCCTGCGCCGAGCCCCGTCCTCCGGCGAGTTCCCGCTGCCGACGGCCGCGCCCGCTGCGCGCTCCCGCTCCGCGCTGCCCTGCGGACCCGCTGCGCGCCCGCTGCGCGCCTTTGGTGGCGGGGGCCGGCGGCTGCGCCCGCCCGGCTGCGGCGCGGCGCCCGCCGGGTCCGGGCTCAGCATTAGGCGATCCCATTGACAGTTTGCAGCCAGCAGCTGCAGTCATTAAAAGCCATTTACACCCTGGCCTCCTCACACAAAGATAGAGCGCCGGCAATTATCTGCTTGCACATTTCAGGACATGAGAGTGTGTCCCTAACAGGCTTAGGGGAGCGCTGAATCGCCGGCCTGGCGGGGAAAGAGCCGGGGCCGCTTCCCGAGGTCTGTCCGCCGTCCACCGTGCCTCGGTGACCCGCTCTGAGGAGCCGCCCGAACAAGCGCAAGCGGTTTAGGATGCGGGCTTGGTCCCTGCAAGAGCCTGGGGTTGGAAGGGCTCTGCGCTGGGAGAGTGGGGCTTCCTTAGCACCTCCATACGAGCCGTGGGCACGTCAGGGCTGGGGGGTGCTTGGCTTCGAGCGCCCAGGCGCACAAAGTAGACAGGCATTGAAATACCCTTCAGAACTGTATTTTGGAAGAAAGGCTTTCCCCCCAAGTGCCGTTTTTGTGTGCCTTGTGTGTCTGGGGAGAGAAAGAGGGAGAGAGAGAGAGAGAAAGAAAGAGAAAAAGAGAGAGAAAGAAAGAAAGAGAGAGAAAGAGAGAGAGAGAAAAAGAAAGAAAGAAAGAAAGAAAGAAAGAAAGAAAGAAAGAAAGAAA
>CM021767.1:30381586-30391586 GCA_011076525.1 Nettapus auritus | reverse complement strand
TTTTATGATTATTATCACCATTGCTGCTTTGCCGTGGTAAAAGCCGGGTTCCCTGCTTTTTGTTTCTTGCCTCCCCCTGTAAAAGTTATTTTGCAAATGAAACTGGACCCTTAATCCGGCTTGCCACGCTGTTTTTATTTTAATTTAAGTTTGCTTACGAGTGGAAGCGTGTAAACAAAACTTCTTGCTCTTTTAAATGCTGTCTCTTAAATTCCTCCTAATTATAGCGCTGGTGCTATTGATTCAAGATTCTGTAGGAGAAATGCAACCTAAAAGTGCCTGGCCATTTAATTTCCATTAAATGGAAAACAGATCAGCTTAGGACTGTAAATAAACAGAAGTTGCCTACGGATGCTTTTGTTGACTCAACGCTGTTGACAGCAGATGAATGCACCAGGAATTGTAAATGGGAGAAAAATCAAAGACGCTGAAATTAGACAACTTAAAATAATGAGAAATGTAGAATAAACAGGCTGCGCGTTTCTGTTCTGTTCTGTTTTCTGCAGGCAGTTTAATAGAAAATACTCTGGCGAGAATCAGTGGAGTGAAGAGTGTATTTTGATTTACACTGGCAGTGTTAGGCATTATAGGTTGTGGCCGGCTGCTCAGTCCAGGACTTTTAGCCCCTTCCCCTTATCCCCGAATCCGGCTTTCTTTGGGCTTCGAGCAGAATGAACAGGCACAGAGCAGTGCTCGCAACACGATAACGAACCTGGAAATTATTTATCGCCTCTTAAAAAAATATATAAACGTTCAACAGCGGTGCCCCTGAAGTGTTGAGGCTGAAAGGACCAGCGCTTTAAGGCTCCTTTCGGCTTTCAAATGGCAAAGGGACTTAAATTTCGAGCGGAGACGAGGGCTGCACTCCACAATCGCCCCTTTTCCTTGCAGTCGTGGCGTCGCCTCCCCGGGACGGGACCTTCCCGGCCCCCCCCCCCGCCCGCAGGGAACCGCTGGCCCGGCCAGATGCTCGCCGAGCACCCAAAGCCGGGCCCGGGGCGACCCCCCCGGCCCTTTGCACCTTCGGGGGCAGCGGCTCCTGCTCGCAGCCCCCGTCACCGCCAGGCCCGCGGGGCTCGGGGCCGGCAGCGGGAGCGGGATGGATGCCCCGGGGGCAGCGGCTCGGCTTCTGCGGACCGCGGGGCGGTGAAATCGCCTCTCCCTGCCCCACGCCGGCCCTTAAAACCCCCAACCTCGCTGCTCGCACGGGCGCATCTGTAGCGCCCGGACCGGGGATAAGGGGCCGGGGACGGTGGACCAGGGACCGCTGCTCGGCTCCCACCCGCGCTCCGTGGCCGCCGAGGGCTCCGCGGGCGATGCAGCACGGGGAAGCAGCGGGGCAGGCCGTGCCGAGCCCTGTCGAGCCGTGCCGTGTTTGGCCGAGTCGAGCCGTGCCGAGCCGTGCCACCGCTGTCCCGGCCGGTTGGGATCGCGGCGGGTTGGGCGCCGTCCCCTCGCCGCGGCCGGCGTCTGAGAGGGGCTGTGCTGTTGTTTTGTCTCCCGGCGCGATGCAGGCTCCAGCACCAGGCGATAGGACAGAGCGGCATGCGGTCGCTGGCAGAGCCCGGCTGCCCGACACACAGCTCGGCCGAGTCTCCGTCCACGGCGGCCAGCCCGACCACCAGCGTCTCCAGTTTGACAGAAAGAGCCGAGACGGGCACTTCCATCCTCTCGGTAACCTCCAGCGACTCGGAATGTGATGTATGATATCGGAAAACAAACAAACACATCAGAAAAAAAAAAAAAATCCAAATCCAAACAGCCAAGCACCCTCTCCCCGACCCGAGCAAAACAAAACGAGGCAACCTAGAATTCAGGACACACACACGCATGCACGCACACACACAGCGAGGAGGGAAGAAAAGGCCAAACCCGACCCAAACATAATAGCAAACAAACAGACAGGGATCAGAGAATCCACCACCACCACCGTCAGCCAACACCACCACCAAGAGATGGAGCTAAAACTTCAACAGTCACAAACGCTGGTGCTGCAGCAGGGGGGTGGGGGGGCGGCGGGAAATAATAATAATTATATATATAAAAAGAAAAAAAAAAGAAAAAAAAAAAAAGAAAACAAAGCAAAAGTGACAATTGTATTCTTTTTAGGACAAGCACGATTTCTCCTTTGCGCTTTTCCATGGACGCATTTCACCCACTTGCATGATGATGATGATTAAATTTGTATCTGGGAAAAAATATTCTCTATAGTAAAGGAAATCAAACAGAAAACAGACAAACAAATGCAAACTCCGATTGAATTTGTACAAAAAGCAAAAATAAAAAAAAAATAAAAAGGAACTCCTTGAAGAGGGAAATAACAAATGTTTATCGCCTTTTTGTTGGTCCTCTTTCTCTTTCTCTCCCCCTCTCCCTTTCTCTCTTTTTTTTTTTTTTTTTTTTTTTTTTTTTTTATTAAAAGTTGTGCACCAACAAAGTTGTTTTTTTTTTTTTTTTTTTTTTTTTTTTTTTTTCAGCAGACAATCATTTTATTCGTAAGCACCTTTTTTTCTACACTTCTGTCACTGCCTGTGTGGGTACTGGTTATAAATGTGGAAAAAGAATAGTTATGACTGTAACAGATTTTTATTTTTATTTCAAAATTTTATATGAATTATGTATATCTTAATGATGCGGTCATTTTCCCAGTTTGTAATATATGTGTAGAAATGCTTGTATATGATATTTGCTCTACACTTTCTTTCTCCCCCCTCTCTCTGTCTATCTCCCTCCCACCCTTTCTCTCTCTCTCCTTTTTATTTTCCTTGACTCGGTGTTCCTTGCACAAACTTAGCTGTCAAGATCTGACGTGCTAGGTTTTCAAAAGGGACCTCAGCGATAGAAGAAAAAAAAAAAGAAAAAAAAAAGAAAAAAAAAAAGCTTAGGGTGCAACTGTAGTTATCTTATGCAAAAGCTATTTTGAGTATTTCATAGCAGCTTTGGGGGGTCTCTTCTTAAACTCCACGTAGGACGCTTAAACTATTGTTTCCTTAACTGCGTGTTTATCTATATGTACAAACTTTCTAAATCAAATACAGTATTCCATTTTCTTATCTACCCAGCGCTGTTGGTGTTTCTGTCCGCCACGGAAAAGCCCGTCCTGCCCGGCTCTCCGGGACCCCCGAGCGGATTTTGGGGGGACGCAGGGGCTACAATTGCGCCGTGTCCCCTCGGGTCCCCTCCGCCACCGCGGGCTCCGGCGTTTTTCCCCACGGGACTTTTTCATTTTTCTTTTGCTGTGGACTCCCAGCTTGAAAGGATTCCTTCGGCCGCACGGCTGCGGGACCGGGTGTCTCCAGAGAGCAGTTAAGACATTTCGGGATTTGTTTTGTAGCTTTAAATGAAAACAAAAACATAAACTCCTCGCCGTAAGCGGGCTGCAGCTCCTCCCCTCGAACCCGGAGTATATTGTAATGTGCTGAAAGAAGCCTTTATTTGCATGACTAACAGTATTTCAGCATCTTTTCTCCCTTTTCCTTCCTTTTTTTTTTTTTTTTTCCTTTTTTCTCCTTTTTTTTTTTTTTTTTTTTTTTTTGAGTTAAAGTTTAGCTTTGCCCTGGGCAGATTATTCAGCTGTGAATTAAGGAGAGGTAAATTCTAAACTTGTTTTTACTTGAAAATACAATTTTGAAACTTACCAGGGATTTAGGGAGGAACGTGCCTGGAATTTCTTGACCATTTCCAAACTAATTCGGACTTCCGATCTACCTTTGTGTTGCCTGAGTCCTCTCCCCCTCTTCCCTCCTCCCCTTTTTTGGGAAGTCCAAGCTAGATTTATGGAAAGCCTTAGGAAGCACCTGGGCTTCCCCTCGCATCCCCCCGCCCCGAGAGGCTACCTGGGGATCCGGGGGAACCCCCAAGATTATGAGAGCTTCTAGCAAGCCACGAGTGGACAGTTTTCAGGCATAAGATGAAATGCAAATACGTTCCCACACCCCCTTTGCCCCCGAGGAAATGCCGCGTGAGTGCGCGGAGCCCTTGCAGCCGGGCACGGCGAGGACGTGCCCCCCCGTGGAACGCCCTGGCTGAGGCCGGGAGGACGAAGGGGAGCCCAAGAACCTCGTGTGTGTGCGTGTGTTGTGTATATGTGTGTGTGTAAGGGGGGGTCTCCTCAAGCTGCCCTCGGAAGCTGCCCGGCCCTGGTGCCCCAGCTCGTCGCAGGGGCAGCGCCCGCCGCCGCCCGCCCCGTCGGAGTTCGCTGTCCTGCGGCACCGGCGAGGCCGGGGAGGTGGTTTCGAAGAAAATAACGCCCGGTTGTGCCAGGATGGGAATTGTTGGGGGCGGGGGGGTTGTGTGTGTGGGAACAATAGCGCTCCCGTGTACTGCTGGGGTGGGAGAAATGGGCTTAGGTCTTCCCCTCCCCCATGCGGTACATAGAGGGGAGAAAAACACCCAGGAGGGGGGAAAAGGCCCCCAAATGATCGGCACCCACGCACGCGTGAGCTCGGGCTGCTCTTTCTCTCCCTCTGGCAGCCAAGGCCTGGAGAAGAAGAAATCCCGGCCCTGAGAGTCATCCCAGGGCTCGGTTGGAAGGCGATCCGCGATGCTACTGCGCTGGGGTTTTTGCCACAATATTTCTGCTCCGCGCTGGTAGGAGTGTCATTCTCATCCTGCTTTATTTTTGACGGGCTTTAATACCTGAAAGGATTCAGAGGCGTGAAAGTTTGGGATTTTTTTTTTTTCTTTCCCTTCCTCCGTTTTCGCGTCTGGAGGCTGCAGCTACAAGGCTTCGAGCCGGCAGCAGCAACCCATCCTAGCTGAGCCTTACACCGCTGCCGCTGGGTTTTTCTCCCTTTCGATTAAGCCCCCAAAAGATCGCCCCGTCATGCCGCGGCAGCCCGGGGAGGCCAGAGATCGCCTTTAGCCTCCCTCCGGTTCCCTCGGGCCCAGGGCTCCAGCACCCCCCGGGGCCGGGCAGTTGCTTCCCTCCCCTTTTCCCCCCCCCCCCCCCCCCCCCAAAAAAAAAAAAGGAGCCCAAAACTCGAGTGGCCGTGGCAGATGTAGCAGACCCACGTGGGGGATGTTTGAGCCCCCCCCCCCGAGCACACGACATGCTTGGGGGGAGCCCCCGGGCTGGGGGTGCCGAGGGCGCGGGTAATGATGTGCTGGGCTCCCGAACGGGTAAATGATGTTGTTTTCGGATTTGCATTAAAAACCTGAATGGCTGATTGAGGTGTAAATCTCTGAAAAGCTGCGTTTAAGCCTCCTGGCCCACTAAGTCCGCCTGCCCCGGGAAGATAGGGCCTATCGAGCCCCGCCAAACCGGAGGGCCTTCCTCTTCCCCTCGCCTGACCGATCGTTATCGACAGCACGAGTTTATTCTCGGCCGGTGATTAGGGTGAAATTACTCGGAAGCCCAAGTGCGGCTGGTCGATGCGGAGGCGAAGGCCCTGGGACGGGCGGCAGATGGCTGAAGCCCCGCAGCCGCCTCCACCCCCCGACGTCAGTGACCTGGGGCTGGAGCTCCCACCCGCGACCTCCGACGTGCGTCGACGGCTCCTGCCTCCGCACCCCCCGCCCCGGCTCTCGCTGCCTACGGGCAGCCCCCAGCCCACGGGCAGCTCCCCCCGATCCATTACAGCTGCCTCTCAGAGGGGCTGCGATCTGCTTGCCCGTTGCCCTTAATTTTTAGCATCCCCAGATGAGGTTGCTGCCCCGGCCCGAAGTGAAAAGAAAATGTGGACGTTGGTGCCCTGGTATTGCTCTGATTTCTTCGGTTAGCTGAGCACAACTTTCCATTCGTGTTTATTCATGCAGTTTCTTATTGAGCTCCACGTCTCACTGGCCTGGATTCCGTGTGCAGGGGGAAGATAGACAAATATCTCCTTTTTCTAGAGCACACGAGCACACACACACACATACACACACCCACATGGGTGAGCAGAGGCACACACGCGAGTCCACAACGCCCCCGTGGCCTGTAGCTGCGTCACCACCCTATAGAGAGAGCCCTGACACACACAGGTTTGTAGATGGAGTATAAAAAAGCAAGGGGGGAAATGAACCAAACCATCCAGTTGCGGTTGGGGAAGACAGGGAGGCAAAGGGAGGGGAGAGAGAAAGAGTTGGGAAGAAAAACCACTGAGGATACGACCGATGGCGGGGCTAAATACTCTGTTCTGGCATGGCAATAACAAAGGGCACGGTCTGGGGGGACAGAGCTACGATTAAATGATGCTAAAGAGTTGCTGGCTGGGGAGGCACGTCTGTTCTGGCTTGTTTTCGGCGCTGTCCTTTTTTATTTGGAAGAGAGGTGTTTTTCGAGCAGGAGGCTTCAAAGCGCCTCGGCACCTCGGGATCGGCGAGGGAAGCAAGATGCACTAGAGTAATGAATAAATAAAGGCTAGATGTAAATATCTGGAAGAGCGTGCTTTGAATCTCCTTGCTGAAACCGAGAGGAAATGTTAGGATCTGCACCCAGTATGGGAGGCAGGTCCTTTGCTGAACAGGTAGAAAGAAAGAAGCAAACTACACTGGAAGTCAAGACGTACGGTATCTAACGCCAGACTGCGAAGGACTTTAATTCCAGTCCTAGCTATTAGAGGGAGGTTTAGCTCTACTGCAAATATTTGCTTTTTTGTCCCCATAGAAACATCATTAGGGGAAGTTCATTTAATAATAAGGTCAATTAAGGAGTATTTTTCAATGAGTGGAGGAAAAATTGCTTTCCTACTGGAATAACCTCTCCAGCAATACCTGGCAACAACAAAGTTGTGCTGTAGTGTACCACAGCATGCTGGTTTGCGAACGGGCCCGGAGGGGTGCGTGTGTTTGGGTGGGTGGGTGGGTGTGCACGAACACGTGTGAGCACCCACGTCCACGCAGCGTGGCTGTGTGCACATGCTGCTGGGGTGGAGCCTTTGTGTACAACATGCACACACGCACACTCACGTATGTACGGGGACACACGTACACATAGACATGTGCATGTTTTCGGATTAAAGTTGCTCTTGTAATGTCTTGTAGAACACTGCATATTCCCCTTTAATATCTAAATAGGTCAGTAATGTAGTTCAATAACAGTGGAGGTGCCCGTATATTCTCTCTCTTCAGCCTGTGATAAAACATTCTTTAAGACTATTGGGATTTTACACTGTAATTCTATTAAATAGTAATTGAAGGGTCGCGAGAGGCTATGATACAGGATCAGCAGTGTGTAAGCTGTCCGTTTGAACTTTAATTTGGAATCATAGGCAGATGGGATCACGGCCTCTTTGTGGTGCTTGCAGATTTAAAACTAGCCGGCACATGGAGGAGAAAAAAAAAAAAAACCTGCAATGCAGATTCATTCATTAAACATGAAAGGTTAGTGGAAGAGAGGATAAACGTTTAGACGTCTAGGTAAACACAGAAATATTCTTTCCTCCCGTCGCTTCCCTCCTACAGTAACCCCCAAGTATCTCAGTTACTGATTTTCCATTGTTATTACAAATTACTTTCCTTTACATCCCCAGTGGGGATAAGTGTACCTGAGCGACTTATTTATAGCCGAATCACGGTCCATCTGCGAAACTTTTATTCCACTTTCGGCCAGGGGGAAGCCAGCTTTATTTGCTTATTTACCCTTCCTCTGTCTCTCCCCTGCGCCTTGTTTGACTCCTTTTAAAGCCGTCTCCTTCAAAGGGGTGCCGGAGCCAAGCCCGATGCCGAGCTGCGGGCACAGCAGAAGGGAAGGAGCTGTTTGCAGCTTAAAGGGATAAAAGAGCGCGCTGTGAATTGACCTCCCCTAGCCGGAAGGCGAGCGGTAAAAGCGATGCTCTGCAGGGGGAACCGCGGGTGCTGAGCGCGGCCGGGGGACGTGGGCACCTCCGTGGGCACCTCCGTGGTGCACGTCCTTGGGTGCATTTTGGACAACTTTTAGGCCCGAGGCCGGTGTAGTTCCACCTTATCTGAAAACAAAAGACTTCCCAACTGCGAGAGTCAGATCCTCCTCCCCTCCCGATCCCCCCCCCCCCCCGCCCCCCCCCACGCCTCCTCCCCGGCTGGATCGTATTAAAAAGGAGCTTTCATTGTTTATTTCTAAATATTTGTGAAGCAGACAGTGGATGGGTTAACCTAATTAACACATCCGTACTGTATATGCGTGGACCAAACGGTACAGCGGATTTCTAATGCGATGGCTGAATGTGATAGTCATTTCTGTGTTACAGGAGATTACAGCAACACTGGAGCATTTCCAGATTGTAGATGGTTTTAGATGTTGAATTTTCAGATGAGTATTTACCATCATAACTAATTTAAGACCATTATTAAATAGAAATTCTCAGCAGGGCTCTTTAATGATGGAACACGTTACTAATTACAGAGTTTACGCTCTGTTTTGGCTAAGCAGTCTAGAGGGATGGGATTGTGCTCTGCATGCAAAGCCAATATTACTAACGAGGAGGCATCATACCCCTAACATTTCAATCATATTATTAAAGAAAGCCACTTCTTGCCTTATCTGGGAGAGGAGAGAGCGACAGCGATTTGCTTACCGGGCTCCCAGGCCCTGGAAAGAGCCGGAGTCGGGAGCAGCATCCCGCCCCCGGGGCCCCCCGCCCCCCACCCCCCTCGGCAGCGGCGGGCAGCCTGGGCTCGCTGCCACCAAAAGGGCCTCGGGAACAGGCTGGGGGAGACTCCCCAGCGAGGGCTGCCCCTGCCCCGCTCCCCCCAAAAGACAGGCACTCCGCTGGGGCGGCCACACAGAGCCGGGCGAGGGGTGCGGATTTGGTGGGACCCCCCCCACATATTCTCCTCCGGTGACGGCGGGTCCCTTTGTGTGGGCGCTCACGTTGAGGCCTGGGGCTGCGCCATCGGAGGGAAGAAGGGAGCCGGCCTCCGGGCCAGGGGTTCCCGGCCCCGAGCCCCCTGCCCTGCCCTGCCAGGAGCCGGGAAGCGGCGCCCCCCGGCCAGGCCAGGTTCAGCCTCCGCGGCTAAGTCTCCGCCGGGCCTCCCGAGCCTCCCCGCCGCTGTCCCCCGGGTCAGGCTGCACGTGCGGCTCGGGCACTCCGCTGCCCTCGCCATTGCTTCGCAAATACAATAGCCCTGCAGACTGTGAGGCTCCCGAGAGCCAGTGCTTATTTACTCATCTCCGACGTGGGCCACCTAAAATTACATTTAGTTTCCCCTGACAATGGCAATTTTCTCCTTCCCCACCCACTTCCCAGCCCACCTCCCCCCTCTCTCCAGGTTACGGAGCACGCTGTTGCGCTCAGCCCTGGTGTCAGTGCCGGATTTTCGTTGCCCTTGAAAGGACGACAGACTGCTCTCAGCCTGTTCTCATTCTCGCTATCCATTAATGTATTTGATCCGGACGATTAATAAGTACCGAAGACAGGTTTGCAATAACCTGCTATTACGTTCAATGGCAGCTTTGCCCTCGTACAGACTTTTTGGATTGGCTCTCTAGCTCTGCCTATCTTTAGAAGGTACATTATCTCTCTTTTCTGCGGATATACGCACGTATATATATCCACAGGAGTACACAAACGCATTTCCTCTTTATACACACGCACGTACTTGCAAACGCGGGTCCTTGTTTTCTACTTTTCCCCCCAACGTGGCATTACAGAGCGCACAGAGCAGGGAGGCACAGGGACACAGACCAGCGGCCGGGGGCTGGGAAGGCTTTTCCCTCTCCTTCCCTCTTCAAGAACCCTTTCGTGCCATCTAACCACCAACCCGAACTTAACATATCGGCGTAGATTTGAAGGAAATTAAACTGTCTTCCCCCGCCGTGTGCTTGCGAGGCAGACCGCGGTCACTGCTCCAAAGGGATCCTCCCGGTTTTGCTGCAGCTCCTTCCATAACCGGGGCTCTCGCTGCAAGCCCGGCCTCGGTGCTGGGGCCTCCCGGTCTCCAGGACCTTCACCTCGACGGGGCGGCCCCTGCCGTGCCGTGCCGTGCCGTGCCAAGCCATGCCGAGCCGGGCGGGGAGCCCGTGAGCGGAGGGAAGCGGCTCAGGGCCTCCCCGGGCGACACCTGGAGGCGGGCAGGAGGGGCGGGGGGGGGGGGGGGG
>CM021767.1:30268301-30373552 GCA_011076525.1 Nettapus auritus | reverse complement strand
TTTTTTTTTTTTTTTTTTTTTTCCCTCATGCTTTCTATGTCATGTATGACTGCAGCATTTTAGTTTTCAAATAGGAAATATTACTATTTCTATCTATCGAGCTTCTTGTATCACAGAAGCACTGAGCTGATCAGAAGATGAACTCTATTGTAACACCTACAAACTGTGTAAGTCATCAACAAAGATTGGCTGGAGAAAAATAAAGAAATAATCTGTGACAGTGTTGAGAATGATTCCCAGAATTTTACATACTTGTTAAAGGCTTTGCTGTATTTCACTTCAATAAACATCATGCTCCAGTTACTACTTGAAACCATAGGGGCATTATCCTGTGCAGCACTTATCAATATTTTAACATGTGAAAGTCAAATGATGTTGAAACATTGAACTATATTTCCATCTGTGCAAGCTAAAATGGTACAAATGCATCCTGTGTAATGGAATACTACATCCCTAGTTACTTTCTTATAAGTGATACCTGATTCCTCTGTATTTTCTGTAGATGTTTCCATTGCTCTGATGGTGCCCAAAGGAAGACTGTTCTTTAAAATTAAAGTTTATAGCATTTAAGTAGTGTTTACCCAGCCTGCTTTAAATCCAGAGAAAACAAATGCTTGGAACATGCTATCAAAATTGGTAACTAAATTTCAGTTGCCCTTGCCTTAATATTAAATCTGCCTTTGTGCATGCCTTTATTTATCTATTTATTTATTTATTTAATGGGTATTGATACCAAAATTGACCCTGAGAGTAGCTAAAGCATATAGGAGGGAACAACAGAAATACATTTTTCCTGTGAGAAAGTCTGGGAACTTGTGCCCACTGGAAAAAAATGGTCTGCATTGTCCATGTACTGCTGAATGGGCAGTACAAAAAAGGATTACATGTCCATCATAAGACAGGAAACACCAGAAGATGGAAGCTGATGCTTCTCTGAAACCTTTGGGAAGACTCAGTCTGAGTTGTAGAGATACACTGTGACCAGGATGCATTAGCACCCTGGGCAAAGCTGAGCATGGTGATTAAAGGAGGAGTAAGGAGAATCTCCACCCTTTACTGGATGTGGGGGGAAACTTAGTTACCAGAGATGAGGAAAAAGCTGAGTTGCTTAACGCCTTGTTTGCCTCACTCTTTAGCAGCAAAACCAGTTGTTCTCTGGACGCCCAGTACCCTGAGCTGGTGGAAGGGGATGAAGAGCAGAAGGTGGCCGCCACAATGCATGAGGAAATGGTTGGCGACCTGCTACAGCATTTAGATGTACGCAAGTCGATGGGGCCGGATGGGATCCACCCGAGGGTACTGAGAGAACTGGCAGAGGAGCTGGCCAAGCCGCTTTCCATCATTTATCGGCAGTCCTGGCTATCGGGGGAGGTCCCACTTGACTGGCGGATAGCAAATGTGCCGCCCATCTACAAGAAGGGCCGGAGGGTAGATCCAGGGAACTATAGGCCTGTTAGTTTGACATCAGTGCCAGGGGAGCTCATGAAGCAGATTATTTTGGGCGTCATCATGCGGCACTTGCAGGGCAAGCAGGCGATCAGGCCCAGTCAGCAGGGGTTTATGAAGGGCAGGTCCTGCTTGATGAACCTGATCTCCTTCTATGACAAGGTGACACACTTAGTGGATGAGGGAAAGGCTGTAGATGTGGTCTACCTTGACTTCAGTAAGGCATTTGACACCGTTCCCCACAGCATTCTCCTCAGGAAACTGGCTGCTCATGGCTTGGACTGGTGTAAGCTTTGTTGGTTTAAGAGCTGGCTGGATGGCCGGGCCCAGAGAGTCTTAGTGAATGGAGTCAAATTCAGTTGGAGGCTGTTAATTGGTGGAGTCCCCCAGGGCTCGGTACTGGGGTCAGTCCTCTTTAACATCTTCATTGATGATCTGGATGAGGGGATCAAGTGCACCCTCAGTAAGTTTGCAGACAACACCAAGTTAGCTGCATGTATCGATCTGCTCGAGGGTAGGAAGGCTCTGCAGAAAGATCTGGATAGGCTGGACTAATGGGCCGAGGCCAACGGTATGAAGTTCAACAAGGCCAAGTGCCGAGTCCTGCACCTGGGGCACAACAACCCCAAACAGAGCTACAGGCTGGGATATGTGTGGCTGGAAAGCTGGCTGTCAGAGAAGGACCTGGGAGTATTGGTTGACAGTTGGCTGACTATGAGCAAGCAGTGTGCTCAGGCAGCTAAGAAGGCCAACAGCATCCTGGCTTGTATAAGAATCAGTGTGGCCAGCAGGTCCAGGGATGTGATTATTCCCCTGTACTCGGCTCTGGTGAGGCCGCATCTCGAGTACTGTGTTCAGTTTTGAGCCCCTCACTACAAGAAGGACATGGAGGTGCTTGAGGGAGTCCAGAGAAGGGCTACAAAGCTGGTGAAGGGTATGGAGAACAAGTCTTATGAGGAGCGGCTGAGGGAGCTGGGACTATTTAGCCTGGAGAACAGGAGGCTCAGGGGCGACCTTATCGCACTTTACAGGTACCTGAAAGGAGACTGTAGCAAGGTGGGGGTTGGTCTTTTCTCCCACGTGCCTGGTGACAGGACGAGGGGGAATGGGCTAAAGTTGCACCAGGGGAGGTTTAGGTTGAATATTAGGAAAAACTTCTTTACTGAAAGGGTTGTTAATCACTGGAACAGACTGCCTAGGGAAGTGGTTGAGTCACCATCCCTGGAGGTCTTTAAAAGACGTTTAGATGTAGAGCTTAGGGATGTGGTTTAGTGGAGGACTTGTTAGCATTAGGTCAGTGGTTGGACTTGGTGATCTTGTAGGTCTCTTCCAACCTAGACTATTCTGTGATTCTGTGATTTTCTCTCTTATTACACTAATACAGAGTCATATGGCAATCAGATCTGTGCCTTTCAGTGCCCTGCTGTCCAGCAATGGACTGTACTCCAGAGACTCAGTTATACATGTGCCAAGTGAGAAAACTAAATTGTGTTTGTTGAAACAGCCAATCATTGTTCACAGTTTTCCAGGGCCTTGCTGACTGTTTATATATATATATATATATATATATACATACATTCTCCTTGTGAGGATATCTACTAGTAGTTTATTATTGTTGTTCAGCAGTGTTTCAGGGAATTAACTTCAGGGGCTTCCCATCCACCTAGAATTGACTCGATCCATTACCCTGTAAGTGCTATAAGTGCATCCAGTAGAAGAGGTGCAATCATTTGGTCAATAGGTTTCTCCTACCCTGTGTGCATCTAGAGTATCTTCAGAGCTTGTACAGTTACACAGAAGATACTGTGTCAGAAGACCAACCCCAGGCTAGATCCTCATTACTGCAGGATAATCGTAGTGCTGGAATATTACATGATTCTTTTTGCAATGCTCTGCTTTTTCCATGATCGTTTATAGGCTGAACATTTCCCCTTCTTGCTTTCCATTGGATCCTGACATCTGCATTTTCCATTAGTCTGTCTGCTTGGCTTCCTATTTTCCTTGAGTACTTGGACAGTGCTGTTCTCTGTCATTGTTGTGACCCTTTCCCAGACAGTTCAGATGCTCTCACTCTTTGGATTAATTGCTTTAGGTTGGTCTCTCCTTGTATTCTTTTATATAAGCTGCAACAAAAAGCTCATGTGGTTATCAGGATGAACCAGGGAAAAACATTCTGTTGTCAGAATTTTAGCAGGCAACACTAGAATGGAGACATCAGACTTTGTGCAAGACCTTGATTTTTCAAATTCTTGCACAGGTTATCACTTGATAATTCCAAAAAGACCAGGTGAAGTACTCAAGCTTCCAAGAGGATAAAACAAGGTTAAGTGTGAAGAATAGGGCCTTCTGAGAAGTAATTCTGGCCTGGGATTTGTGATGGACAATATTAAGTCAGCTCTAGCTTAACAGTAAAATCAATCTTTGATGAGCTTTTGATAGTAAATTATAAATAAATATTTTTAGCTAAGATTGGAGTAGAGCTGTGGTGCCTGGATATCCTGGGTGCCTGCAATGAAGATGGAGATAAACAATGCCAACTCTGGCGTGTGACACTGATATCAAACATTTCATGTTTGTGGTGCAGGTGACCTTGACTTCTGTCTATTCAGTGCCTGACAACTGATATTTTCTGCAAAGTTACAAATGGATGCCAGAGTGATTATCTATTTTACGTAAGGGGTAAATGTACTTATTAGACATTGTAATCTATACCAATGGACATGCAGTATTTTAGATGGCCTTTTGCACCTTTTTCTCCCAAGGAGATGATAAACTAATCTTCAGTTTGCCATAAACTTATCCTGTATACTTAGCTTCCTATACAAACTGGGTACCAATTTTCATGTTTTGCAAAATTTTAAATCTGGAAATCCAGCATTTCTGGAGGTCTGAGACCCACCCATGCAGTTTTCTTAATGTACTTGAAATGCTAGATGATGCCGTGTCTTCCTGTTCAGGACAATTTTCTTGTTGCTGTGAACATGCATAGACTGACAAGTATCACACAGTTTCATGTACTACAGGTAATATAAATCTGCCATGAGACAGAGAATGGTATTCAATGTAAATAAATGTAAAGCAATGCTTATGGGGAAAAAGCAGTCTATATAAGGCCATGGCCTAAACGTAGAGTGTGTCTTTGCCATGAATATTCTGTGCTGTTCTGAGCCCCCTCAACTCTAAAATGATATAGCAAAGGTGGAAAAGGTTCAGAGAATGGTGACAAAGACAGTCAAGTGTATGGAATAATATTGTACAAGAAATGAAGGTGGAAGATTCAAAGCAAAGAGAAGAAATTATTCCCTTACGCAATGTCTGGAACCTGTGGAAAGTTTCTGCTGCAGAATGCTGTGAATAGCAAAACCTGACCTTAATTCAAGAAGAGACAGGGCAAATTAATCAAAGAGAAACCCATTAAAACCCACTAAATACAGGCTATTTTGGATCTGGAAGTCCCTGAGCAGCAAACTATCAGACTGTATGGGAGTCTGTTGTGGGAGTTTGCTCTCTTAGAGACAGGTTGCTGGCCTAGATGGATCTTTGTTAGAGTCTACATTTCTAAATATAATGACAGCTGTCCAGTGGCTACTCTTCCATTTCAGTTTCCCAGATAAAAATGCAAAACCACATTTGAGCCCCTTCCCTTTGAATCTGGCAGCTGGACCAGGCTCTTCCATTTGTGCCTGGAGTCATGAACAGCAAAACACATACTCGATCTACAGCCCAGGCTCTGCTCTAAAAGATTTGGTTTTGTGCCAACAAGGAATAAAAACACATTTTGTTTTATTTATTTTTTTAAATTGCTGCTGCAAAGGAATGATGACTTGAATTGTCTGGTCCTTGTTGCTTCGTGATGCTTCCTGCAACAATTTCTCCTTCAAAATGTGTTTTTCCCAAGTTCAGATGGGGGAAGGATGCTAAGACTTACCATCTTAATTTCCCTCTCTACTTATAGAAACTGTTTTTGAAGAGGTAGGTGGCTGTTTTGGTCAACCATTCTGCAGGTATTAGGATGGGCTTTGGGACCTAGAATAAAGCAGAAGGTTATGTAGTTTTCATACAATTGGATGTCGCTTAGTTTGGCAAGATCATCCTGCACCTGGAAAGGCAGGTAATAAAACAGCAACCTGTTTTCTACCTAACATATGGTATCTAACCCCGCTGGAGGCTTGTGCTTGGCAAGCAAAAACACTGCAAATTTGATTTAGGCACATATTCAATAGTAGTCATATGGTTTCCACAAGCACAGCTTTGGAGAGAGGCCAGTGTGCACAAACATGGGGATATATAATACCAGTAGTATGGCATTCTCTTCCTCTTTTCAGTTTTCACTAAAAATTAGGTGTCTTTGTTAGGGAACACAAACCATTCATTCTGGCAAAATAACCCCCAACCCCTGGACTTCCATTCATTTTCCTTGCATGTATAAAAGAAGTTATGAGGTCTAAAGGATCACAAAAAGGACAGAAAAATACACTCATGCACTGTCCTATTTATTCATTTTGTTTTGTTTTGTTTTGTTTTGTTTTGTTTTGTTTTGTTTTGTTTTTCCACTTCATTATTCACTTCATTATTTATTTCAATAAATGTTATCTTAAGTACAGAGGTATGTGGCAATCCTAAAACAATGGCAACTGTAAGGAGTTGGCATCTTTGGAAATAAGCCACATTAGACATTTGTGTTTGAGATTTTTCTACCTCAATTTACCTACCTAAGAAGAGTAAAATGGTATCTGTCAACTGACATGGCTGGTGCTTTCTGGGATTAAATTCATGACTGGAAAAATATTTTAAGTTTCTGTCTGAAAGACAGTATGTATTTGTGAGGTGTTACTGTGTTTCAACTGTGAGTGATAACCTGCAAGTTCAACTATTCATTACACCGTATAAAAGCAGTGTATTAACCTTTCGGAGGGAATCCTAGTTCCAGTTTGGGATGGATTAGTGATCTCTCTAAATGCATGAATATATTAAAACATAACCAGACTGATTAATCTATTTACTCAGGAGACAAGTTGCTATGGTGTCATTGTCAGAGGGAGCAGGAAAGAGAGGAGACTGCATCAGGGTGAGAGTCAAGACAGCATTTACAGCTACCGTTAAACTGTTCAACAGCTTGGCAGCTCTTCCTCCTCCTCTGCTGTCTGAAGGCAAATGATTACCTGAGATAGCAGATGGACCATTAAGGTGATGCCATATTTCATGTTATTTCATGTGTGCCTTACTGCCAAGAAATTCCAAAGTGTTATGTACTTTTCTTCCATTTCCAAATTTGGAAGTTTCATCCACTTAATTACTGGACTTGAATCTGGGGATCTCTTCTGGGTTAAAAGAGAGTTGTTAATAAGTTGGCCAAACATTTACCATGAACATTTTGAAGAATAATTGTTAGCTATTTGGACACAAGACAATTTCTGTGAATTCATACACAGAAAATCATGGCTATATTTGGGATCTGTACCTCTGTACACACTGCAGAATAATTAATCTCCCTCTCTAGAAGTGAAGATGTTTCAAAAGAGTGCAGCTCTTTGCAGTCATGTTCAGGTGGAACAACTGTCTTCAGGTCTGCAGGCTGCAGAAATTTTTCAGTATGAATGCAAGCACTCAGTGACTGAATGCTGAACCCAATCCAATTCATGGCCCTGGAGCTCTTCTCAATTGCACGACATTACTGAACTTAGATAGAGATGTAGACATTTGGGGAATTTTGTTCAAATAACTGGTTGGCATGGAGGTTGACATGAGGCTTCAAAGTACTGAGGATTTGTTTATGTTCTGGTGAGATTTCAAACTTAGTCCTGTCATTACCTAAGTTGAGTATTTGTTGCCACACATCTTCTTCGAGGTAATATCCTTGTTGCCCCATTACTGAAGTGAATAAAAAGCAAAATTTTAAAATATTATTTAAAATAATGATTATGAATAATTATCAAGTAAGGTTGTTAAATCACATTTGGGAACTGATGTGTGAACGTGATTTATAGTGCAGGATGGTCATCTCTTGGCTCTGGCATTATCTGACATAGTGTGCCCACACTGTTGGCAACTTTGACATAAGAAAAGATGATAGAAATTCCCAGAGAGACTCTGAAATTTATTTTCTTTCATCCTTTAAGTTGGAAGGAGGGAAGAGAAGAAGGACAGCTCCTTGTGTTCGGGTCAGCCTCCCAGCCTGTGAGACCTCAAGCCTGAGGTTTTTCCCAGTGTAGCAGTGAGGCTACCATCAACAAACAGGGTAGCTCTGAACATGTCACTGCAAGGCACCAAGGCAGATGGCTGCTTCCAGGTCTGCCACTGTGTCCTGTTATATTAAATGGATCTGTAAAAAGAATAAGGTGTACAGGTGCTGTGTAATCCCCAAGGCCCAGGAGGAAGAGCAGGGAAGAACGGTCTGGCTTTCTGATGGTGACAAGCTCCAGGGACTGATGGTGTCTTCCTTGGCTCATGTGAAAAGGGAATTCTCCCCAAAAGCCAAATTCATGCCTTTTTAAATACACATTACTTTGAATCTGGCCACTTTACCTAGCCTGCAGATTCTGGGCATGGAGGTGAAGCACTGCACTGAAGACTTTCACTCCCTGACACATTCCTCTCTCAGGTTATTTAGTGTCTAAAAGGTGACAGTACACGTCTGTTGATGAACAAGCATTATTAAATATACTGCTCAAAAGCATGCATCTGGAACAAGGCATTTCAGCATCTCTCTCCCCTGGAGAGTTGAGCAGAAGCCAGAGTTGTTCATATGTGTGTGAAAAACAAAGGCACATAGCAGCAGCATGAGATGAGAGGGATCTTCCACAGTTACACTTGCCAACAAGAATGACACTGGCATTTGGCACTTCTCTGATGCCTTTCAGCTCAGTATATTAAAGAACTGAAGAACTGTACAAGGATAAAATCTCTTGGTGAGGGTTATACTGAGAGAAGGAAATTGGCTGGCAGGTTAACATCATGCGGACAGCTCTTCCTAAGCATTCCTGGTTGGGGGTGAGGGGTGGGTGTCTGCATTGCAAGCTTGGAGTCTTTCTCTTAATGTACTTACTTAAGTATTTTTTTTCAAATTTAAAGTAACCTGACTGTTTTTTTGTTTTGTTTTGTTTTGATTTGTTTTGTTTTTTTCACTGACCAGAAAATTTCAGCCTAGAAACACTGATTAGAGCTAGATAAAAAATCCCAAATAATTTAGCCTGTAGGTGTCTCTTTATATGGACTATGCATGAATAAAAAACTATCTCTCTTTCCTTGTTTCTCAGTTACTTCTGTCTTTCCCTTTTCTTTTTTCCTTCCTCCCCAAGACACATGCATGTATAGTCACAGTGGGTAAAACTGCAAAAGGTAGAAGTGCTGTTGAAGTACAAATCTCAGTGATTTTTGCTTTTGAGATCTTTCTGTACATCAAGATCTTTCTGCTTCACAGATAAATATGGGTCTTCTGGGAGAAAGTAGGTAGCATCAGAGAACTGGACCAAGGAAACTCCAACTCTCCTTTGCTGACATGCCCATTACAGTATGCCTCTCCTGGCTGTAAAAAGCAGAGCAGACCATATACATAGGAACCTAGCTGTACAATTTCAGTGTTGCAAAACCACTTTGCACTAATTTTTCATCTCATATGCCTAACAATTTCAAGTACAATCTGCAAACCAGTGAGCGACGATAGATAGCTCTGGTAGCGTGTACTTCACCATTGTGCAAGTAGGGCTGGCACAGGGTACCTTCTCAGGGGACTGATTTCAAGGGACTGACTGTCACAAACTGGCATTCACTCCACCTGCTATGAGACAAATATCCATTTGAATTTGTAGAGAAAAAATCAGTTTATTTGCATTCTTGTGCCAATATAGTTTCAACATGGTGAAATATTTTGAAGGACATTAAGTGACCTTTTGAACTTGCATTTATAGAAACTTGGTTTATTCATAAGAGAATGAATAGCATCATTTCACATACAAAAATACTTCCTGCAAACACATATAAAGCACTTTTATTACCTGAAAGGTCTGAAGTCACTTCTCCCCACCCCTCCCCCTGCAAAGACTACTGATGCCTGTGAGCAGGATTGCAGCTAGCAGTGCTGGGTGTGAGGAGGCTGCACAGGCACACAGAGCAGGCAGTGTGTCCTTAAGGCACAGATCACTCAGGCAGCCTCTCTGCAAGCTGGCTCAGTCACTTCACATCATACCTGCTCTGAGGCCACTGCTATTCAGACTTTTCTTGTCCCTGGCAGGGACTGGGGAGTGATCCTAGGGCTTGGTACAGTGCTAGTACCTGAGTGGGCTGCCCAAGGCCATTTAGTGAATCAGAAGATAGACAGTAAATAGAAAACAGTGGTTCTGATCAAGTCACCTGCACTACCTCTTTTACTCATGATAGCTGCCACGGATTCCTCCTTCACTACCACCTATGTGGTGGTTTAAAGAGATTGAAACAGCCTTGCATAGATCTTTGACAACCTTTTCAGAGAACTCATTTTTTTTACTACCTGTGTAACTAGACGTTGAGAAATTACATTTTAGTTGCCACATCTCCTAGTGTTTCTTCTTATTTTCTGCCACTCTTCCTTATAGCAAAAATGTTATTTATACCACTGTCTAGAAGAAAATTCTCTGTATCAATATTTTTGATTCTTCTCCAGGGTGTTCCCTTTTGAGCAATACTATTCTTGTAGTGGCATTCTGGCCACTAAGCCACTGGATCCCTCTCTTTCCCAGATCAAGCTTTGTTTTGTTTCAGCAGGGCAAATGCCTATATTTTATATTTCCTGCTCCAAGTGCTGCTTTATGCTCCTAGACTTCCCTGGTGACATTGTTGCTTGACATTTCTAAAACTCAGCTTCACATGTTACTGCTCTGTTATAAATCAAGTTCCAAGAACATTCATAAGTATATTCTAACTGTACATCTGAACTGTAAGATTATTTTCCCCATTGCCCAAAAATTCACATTTTAAGTACATAGCTGAAGACTTAAGTTCTTCACTTTTTTTTTTGGCATCAGCACTGTGCCTGAGTGGCAGTGAGGTCAAATCTGTACTGATACAGACGGACTGCACAAAGGCACTATCAGAAGACTGACTCCCCTGAATCCAGTCTTCACTGGACCACAATTTAATCTAGGTGAGTTAAAGGTGCTTGGGCAATGAGGATCTCAGCCCTGAGTTTTATATACAGGCATGAGTTTTATATACAGTGGTTGGGGAAAACATGTAATTTGGGCTATTTTGGCACATTAGGCACTGTTTAAAGCTAAATGAATCTCTTATCCCCATATAGCACTCTGTCTGTGAATCTGCTCTGACCAGCTGCTTGTACTTATTGCCACACAGTCTGCCCTATTTATGCTTCAGTGTGCTCTGTTCTGTGTAGATTATTTCTCTTCCATGTTACAGACTTTTTTGTTTCTGAGATCTCATTAATATTGGCTCTTGACACACACACCCCAGCAAAGTATGCAAAACCAATTCCTTCAGTGACAAAGCCCAAAATTAAAATGAAAGCATCTTTATATTTATTGTAAAGTGTAGAGGGATGTAATATAACAGATTAGGTGATGACATGAAACAAATGGGCTAATTAATAGATCATCATTCAAGGGATTGTGTCAGCTGACATAGTTCTTTTCTGTGGCATTTATTAATTAATTTCCTGGTGGCATCTACAAGTGTCTTGAACAATGAACATTTTACTTTTTAATTCAAATTGCCATATGGGACTTAAAGGCAGGTATCAAAGGAACCCAACTATACTAACACAGAAGAAATGCTGTAAATTTTAGAGGAGTGCAATGCAACTCTGAAAATCTGGCTGTCTCCTTATGGACCACAATATGATTTTTTTTTCTCCTTAATTTTCATTACTTCTGGGTTAGGCTCCTGGCCTTCCTTGGAAAAGAATAAGACTTAATTTCTTCAATAGCATTATTTATTTATTTATTTATTTTTAAACAAAAGGCTCAGGGCCATTCCTTTGACATCCATGTCTGAGAGAGTTGTCCTTTGTATCTCATTCTGATCATTGCTGCATATGCTGCCCAGCACGAGAAGAGCAGCCTGCACATGGGTCTCACCTCCTTCACCTCACACTTGTTTCCTCCATAAGCATTGTTTTGGCCCTCCAAAAATTGGAGGAGACGGCAGCCCATCCTGCAATTCTCCACATGAGGAACTGTGGTCATGCCCAAGAGTTCTTTAGCCTTAGGGGGATTCTGGGACATGTTTTTTCTTTTCAGTTTGTGCTATTTCTCCTTCTGTCTCTGGCTGTGGAGAGCAATCTGGGGCTTAGCACTGTCCAGCTAGGGTGAAAGACTGTCTCTTGTGAATGCATAGGGTGCTTAATGAAGTTTTTTATAGTGTTAACAGGCTATTCCTGGGATATCCAGTAAGGGTTATTCTAAGCCCCCACCATATTTTAAGGGTAAGTGTGTACTGAATTCTATTTATCCTCCTTTAAAAACAAAGCCTAAACCAATGAGGTCAGAGTACATCCCACCACAAATAATTCCTGTTCCTAACCCTTATAAGGACAAGTAAGTTGCAAAGGAGTGAGGAGAGAGAGATTTTTTTCAGTTTTCTGGAGCCTAAAGTTGCAGATTCAATTTCTCATTTTTTGCAGATTCTCATTTCTCATTTGAAATGAAAGGTGATTAGGTGCATCAGCATTTTTAGAAATCTTTCTGGGATCAGATTCTCAAGACCACACCAGTATGTAATTCCAGCTAAAGTCAATGAGAATGGAATATCAATTCGAAGAACTTTAGGGGGATTTTCAAAAGTGCCCAAGGTACCAATTTCCTGTTAATAGAGAGTATTGTCTGGCTGAGGTCCACAGAACAGGATCCAGTATTTGCTACCTATTGCCACAAAACACAGGGGGCAATTCACTCGACACAGGTTGAATACTTCCATTAAACTTGCAGTCTCAGGATGTTTCTTCAACTGGTTATCAGTGTGCCTAACTTAGTGCTCCCAAGTGCTCCCACTGAAGTTACTGAGCACATTTGTAACAGTGCATGAAAGTCTTCATGGAAGCAGGAGGGACATATCAGAAGTTCCTCCAGACCTCACTGTTCCAGCTTCAAAGAGCTGATAGCAGTGGCAGTCACGAGGTTATCCAGGATCTGGTTATTGTTGTTGCTGTTATTATTATTATTATTATTAGGTTAAAGGACTATAGTCAGCAGTGAACTCAGAAAACCTACTTCTGACACGAATACCAGCACAAAGAGATGAAGACTAGCTCAACACCAGCTTTAAAAAAAGGAACATGACTTAACAGGAATATATTCTTATTAGCAACCAGTTGTCTGTCCTACAGAAAGCAGAACATGCTAATATATGTAACTATAAAGACAGACTCCAAAATATTTAAGTTCTTGAACAGAGGTGTTGACAGTTAAATTGAACTTCTGGCAGGCATTTCCAGCTTGTGGGGGAGCAAACAGCAACTCTACAGCTTTCAAAACATTTACCAAAGATAATAATTACAAAGCCACATAGTTTCAGAATGACTTTCATTTGTCAGGACAGTTAACAGCAGTGAGAAGCAAAGCCAAGAGAAAAGCCAAATGCTAACAGGAAAATACTGACAAATCACTTGATATAAATTTGGGCTGTGTAGTGTTACAGGAAAGCATGGGATCTGCCACCTAGTCACAGCAGACCCACATTGAATCTGGTACAGTGGCCCAGTCTGAGAAGGAACCAGGCTGTGTTAGGGTTGTAACAAGGAGTACGGTGCAGTTCTCGGGAAGGATTTCCGGTCTGGTAATGTCTGTTTCCACCTTCATCCAAGTCTGAATGGATATGGATGGGACTGTTTCTTTGTCAACAGACTCAGAACATGTGGGTCACAATGCTAGGGAAAAAAGGTGAGAGGAAGAAGGTATCTAGCAGTAGGAGAAAAGGGATAACCACCCCTGTGGGATGGGAATTGTCTGAGATACTATTTTTTCTGCTTGATAGGGGCAGTAAGTGTATTGATCAGTGTTTTGATTTATGTTAAATAACCCCTAGAAATCCAAACTGGTTCCAGATACAGCTTAGGTGTTTTGCCTGATGAGTTTTGTTTTTATTTCTATGTTCATTATTTATTTATTTATTGTTTGTCTGTTTGTATTTATTTTATTTATTGCTTTTTATCTCTGCTATATCCAGAGCAGTGTTGGTGCTCTTCTGCTTTCTGTCTTGGAACAGGTCCAGAAATAACAAAATGCTGCAGAAGAGGCAGTTCACAGAGGAGGTCTGGGAGTACAGAAGCAGGAGACAGGGAAATTTTATGAGTAAATCTGTTCATATTTATTTGCTGTCCTGATTATGGACATTAAGAATGTTTCAGTAAGTCTGTATTATTTGTTGTGCAGAAAGAAGAAAGCTGGAGTGCAGACCCCCTTGAGCTCTGCCTATCCATACACATAACACAGGCTACCCCCAAGATGTTACTCTTGGGAGTAACTCACAGCTACAGCAGCTGCCACCATCTACAGTAGCTGGAAGCAGAGATTTCTGAGCATTGGATAAGTGTAGCAGTTTGTGCAACATATCACAGCCTGGCTGAGATTTGGCTGTAATAGCAGAAGGATGTTGAGGTGTTAGCATAGTACTTTCTCTTTCATACTTCAGGAAATTAAAAGGAACATTAAACCCTCTGATTTCCTATTCCTTTATAACAGTTCTGGATGTGAATATTATGGATACCAGTGTTGTACTGGTGTGAGCTTCAAACTGTTCTGGTAAGAGCTGGTCCTTCCAAAAGATAAAAATAAAAATGTTTCAGCTTGCAGGTAATACACAGCTTCAATACGAGTGTAAATGAAGTTGGAAACTTGGTTAATTGAACAGATGTTAAGGAACATAAGGCAATTACAATTCCGTTAACTCAGCCTCTTTGAGTTGAAAGCATTGTGCCATCTACAGAATTATTTATCATGGTGTTCTGTACTTCTGTTACTGTTGAGAGACTTCTGTGAAATGCCATCATAAGTACATGTTGGCAGATAGATAAACATATGAGACATGGTCAGATCAAATCCCCTAGGGTAGTTCCTAAATTCAAGACATTTCTTAAGATCTTGCTATTCACAAGTCCTGTGTTTCTAAATAAGGTTTCATAGATCTCATTTTATCCATAGAGCACCAGAATTACAGTCAGAACCATAATGGATTTGGGAAAGGAGAAGAAGGAAAAAAAAAAATGGAAATCCATTTTTTTTCCCCCATGGATTTTTACCCCCAAATCCATGATTTCCCCCAATCATGGATTTATGGGTATTTATAGAGGCCCTTCATGATTCTGGTACTCATTAAATGTGATGATGACAAAGTTGACATTTTTCTGGAAAAGCAAACTTTCATTTGTGATGGGGACTTGAGATTACCTGTTTTATTATATAAATACATGCTTTCAGACATTAAATTGTTTATGGCAGCAGAGTAGGCAACAATCATCAACAACATCGGCAAAATTAATACTTTTCTGTAGCATAGTACTAGCTAGATGAATTTGCAATGACCAAAGTCCAAAGAGGTTGACTCAAAGGCTGAAGCACTTTTTGAGTTTACCACATTTAACCATTATTTATGTTTTACATTGTGCAGAGCTTTTGCGAAAGGAGTGGAGTGTATCCCCACAAAGATATGTGGACACAAGCTCTGTACACTAAAACCCTACCCTTGGCACAGCATGGAAATATACATTTTAGATACTGTACTCAGTCTCATCTTCCATGTACTTGTATTGTCTCTATCTGCTCCCACAGTGACCACTCCCCTCCTTAAATAACCTTACCAAGCTCTTGCCTTTGGCACTAATCTCACAGTCTTCACTCACCCAGACAGTAATAACCCAGCACCGAATGATCAACCACCTCCCAGGCTCATTCACAGAGACCCTGTGGCTTTCTCTTCCTCACTGGGAAATAATGGGTTTTAGGGCAGACATGAAAAACATGGACTCTCCTACCTCTTGCCAACCAAGTGATCATCCAGACAACTTGCATTCAGGCAATGTCCAAGGAGTGAAATGTCCCTCTGTGCATGTGCTGATAGGTCCGATGTCAGATATGCTCCACAGGGCACATTCTAGCTGCATCTGAGCTCCCTTTCATGGGTTTGCTGTCTGCATGACTGATGAGTTTGGTACCAAGGCAGCTTTGGAGATGCCCCTAGCATACAGTGGAGATCCAGCCCCCAGGCTTAGTGATACTTCTCTTCCAATTATTTCTAGAGAATTACAGAGATTAAACGTACAAACGTGATTAGATTTTTAGGTTTAAGGGGTACTTACGTGTTGCATGATGCACTGAAAACTTCAGCTGTGGAAAACTCTTTAAAATTCTCTTTAAAATACGTGTTGCAAGAATGGATCCTTTCCCTGTAGGAATCTAAAACCACCCCTATTACTATGACCTAGTTGTGTAAATCCTCTGCATATTGGTTCAGAGAACTGCATAAATGGAAGGCTCTCAGGACTGGGGTTAACATGGACAAAGCCATATGGTGACCATAATATATGACCTCTGAGTTCTATTTGTTGTCCCACATCACTGTAATCAAAAGTGTTTTGTCCCTTTCTCTCTTTCCCTTTCTCCTTTAATTCTCACATTATCTTTACATCTCCATATACACGGGCTCTTCTTTTAACTTCGTATCATGATGATATTGGGTTTGGGACTCCACACGCTCACACAGAAATAATTGATGCTATTTGCATTTCACATTTTAACAGCTTCATAACAAGATCTCTGTAGACTTACACTGAAATTGTTTTCCCACTGAAGTCTTACAACACAGCAGCAATATAATGACATTTTAATGGGATCCCTATAGACTTGCCATGAAATTGTCAAGGGAAAATAGTGGTGATGTTAATTGAATTGGGAGCTAACATTGTTAAAATAAAATGTGAATAGTAATTGCTCTGCAAGAAGAAACACATGAATTCAGGTGCTGATCCTGTAAAGATATATGCATGTGAGTAATTTTGCTCATAGAAGCAAACCCCTTGAAATCTACTTCTCTGGGGAACAAAGTTAGGACCTAGAAAAAACAAATTCATTTTATCTTTTGCATTTATTTACAAAATAGCTAACTAAAATGAAACAACCAAAGATTGTGCTTAACTGTGACATTTCCTATACACATCTGTGCAGATGTTAAGCAGAAATTACCCGAAGAGCTTGGCACTTGACATCATACATCCTTTAACTCTACATAAATACAGTAACAGTTGCGTAGCTGGTAAAGCCCTTGGGTAAAACCATGTTCATAATGAAGTTGCTGAGAATTCTGTCTCTGGCTTTAGCCAGAGCTAGCATGCCATTCCCAGTATCCCTTCATAGGGATACCAGGCACAAAGCTCAAACACACACCTGTTTTGGAGGCTAAATCTACAGAGAAGAAGCCTGTTCTTTTTAATCCTTGTGTTTTCTGAGACATAAGAATGTGTTTGAATGAAGGTTTTCTCTTTTATTTCTAGTGTGATGAGAGAGTGAAAATGAACCTTGCAATTCTAATACCATGATGTGAGACTCAGGCTTTTGAGTTCTGTTATTTCAGATTTCAAGAGATTGCTGGAGTGGGCAATACAAGATGACTGTGGAAAATGGGGTGAATGTTCTGACATTACTGCTTTGCCTATAAGATTGTTTAAAAGAATGACACCAATGTCTACTGACAGATTGGTCAGAACACCGTCAAAACACAACCAAGGACCAAAAATTATAACGTGCAACATACTTCCGTCTAGAAATAGTATTGTTGTTGTTGTTATTATTATTATTATTATTATTATTATTATTATTATTATTATTGTTTTAATCAGGAGTATTTCTGAGAGTATTTCTTCATAAGCAAAGCTGCTTGTCAGGAGGAGGTAAGATGATCGATGCAGAAAACAAACCATTAGCAATGATAAATTATTCCTTTTCTCTCAAGAGAAGCCTAGAGTCATTGATCTGTCATGGAATCTATGCAGACCTACTCCTCAGATGAACAAAAGGCTGAACAGTAGCGTGCTGATAGGTGGCCTGATAACAAGAAAGATTAGTACAGGGCTGCTGGATGACCTCTGGACCAATGGTTCAATCCTGCCTTCGTGGAAATCAGAACTTTCACTGTCAATCTCAGCAGAAACATGAGACATTTTTATGTCAAGTAAACCCAAACTAGGAACTGAGCTATTATGAAAAAGAACATAGAGACAACAGAATGGAAAATATCATTATGTCTGGGTTTGAATTCATGATTCACCTGTGTCTCAAATATTGCATGCATTTCTGACAATTTTTCATACAAAAAAAGAAAAAAGAAAAAAAAGAACATAGTTTTTTAAAAAAATGACAAGAAAGGTAGTAAAAAGGGAAAGAGAAAGAAGGCTGATGGGAAGGAGGAAATGGCTTTTTTTTCTAAGGAGAAGCTGAAAGGACTCTTTAGTTTGCATTAAGAACTATAAAATGATGGAGAGCATGGTGAAGATGAAAAATGTATATGTATTCATTACTTTTAACATTACAGTTACATGAAGACACACAATGAAAATAGTTGCCAAATATAAGACCAAGTGAAGGAAGTCCTGTTTTTTCTCACAACGTATTTCTCACAATCTCATTGCTG
This sequence comes from Nettapus auritus, assembly GCA_011076525.1. Taxonomy (NCBI): domain Eukaryota; kingdom Metazoa; phylum Chordata; class Aves; order Anseriformes; family Anatidae; genus Nettapus; species Nettapus auritus. Next base: position 30,355,498 of record CM021767.1, on the reverse strand, counting down.
CAAGATATAGTAGATGGCAAAACCACAAAGGGAGACTAAAAAAGATTATATGCCCTCATGGAGGATAAGTCCAGTAGAAGGTTTTAAAAATGCTGATCTAGATGCAACATTGAGCTCATGAATTCTCTTGTTCAGAGGTCGGTAAATGTACAATGGCAAAGAACAATATATACCTACCTTAACTCCTACACTCTTAAAACATTCATTGAAGTTCACTGCCAGGGGTCTTAACTAGATGCATTTGGCTGTTGTGGACTGAATGCAACTGATCTCAAGTCTTAGGAACTGTTGAATGACATGAGTCAGCAGTCACTCAGCAGTGGACAAGTTGTCTGCTTTTCAAACATCCACTCCTGCACCTGTCAGTTCTATCTGAATAGTGATGACTTCAGAAACTGGAAAGACTAATTGACATATGGACTCTTTATATGGTCTAAGTGCACCACAGTGTGGTAGGGAGATGCTCCCAATGATGTTTTTTTCTGGGACCAAACTGAGAATTTCAAGCAGAAGGTTTATTCAGCCAGTTGCTCTTTCCCAGTCACTATGTTTCTAACAGACCAGACATTCAAGTGCACAGTGCCAGCACTTACCTAACGGATTCTGAATTGCCATTTTACTTTTCCAAAATCGTATAATACTATTTCGGAAAACTATTTTCCTTTTGGCTTTGCTTTACAGCTAGGAACAAAACCAGACAGTGAAGCCAGCCATGGCTCCCCTCAGACTGCTCCTGAAATGCCTGAAGATGAGCACATCTGACTAACTCAGCTGTGCTGGAAATCCTGGCCAAGGAGATCTATTTGTTATGGGGTGTGATTGTCAAGTTACTCATTTCAGTGGCTCCTTTGCTGCAGTACAAAAACCCTGGGTGGTCCATTGAGGCCATCATGAGTGCTCTGCACCTGGGGCTGCAGAAAATATTAAGAAGTAAAGTGTACACATGGCTGGCTTGGTGGACTGTGACCAGTTGGTCCAAAGTTGTGTGAACCACCAAGCTAGCTGTAATCCTTAAGGGGCCAGAGTCCATTCTCATGTATTCAGAGGGAGACCCATAATTATTTCAGCTGAAACCAGATCAGGCATCAGAGCTGGACAAGGGACAAAACATTAGGTTGTTTCATTTCGTTCTGACCTCTTTTTATGGCAATAACTGCTAAAAGGAAAACAAATGTTCGTAGGGATCTGCTTTGTTCTGCCTTTACATGTGGAGCACACAAGGGGCCTTTTCATGCAGAAAAATGCATAAATCACTCCTTTAGTTTTACTTATGGGAATGCAGCATTTTCATATTAGAGAAATACAGCCAGTAATGAGATGCACAGACATTCAACTGAGAAGAGCAGGGATTTCAGGAAAAAAAAAAAAAAAAAAAAAAAAAAAAAAAAAAAAAAAGAGAGAGAGAGAGAGAGATTATTTAGATACTAGCCAAAATGAAGCAAGAACCTCATGAGGAAATGTGATTATAGGAATTATGCAGGGAAGGCATTTCACTTATATATAATGGGCCAGATTCTCAGCAGCTATAAATAGTTGGAGCTTTACTCACTCACTTTCAGGGAGATATACTACAAGAAGTGAGTTTTGTGATCATCTTGGGATCATTTAATTATAACCTTCCTCTTTGCCCTTCTTTCTTTCCTTTTTTTTTTTTTTTAAAAAAAAAAAATCTTAGTTTTACTGATCATGAAGATACATTAAACAGAAAAATAATTTTTTGTTGTTTTTTTTTTGATTGATTGTTTGTTTTGGGGTATTTTCAGTTGGATCAGTGAGCCATCAGATGCACTAGATGATGTAAAAACACTAGTGCTGATGCAGGGAGGTGGGTGGAACACCTACCAAGTGAGAGAGAGAAGGTAGAAGCAGCCATCTAAGCTGTTAATATAGTGACCTTCCAGTATTCACCACCTGAAGGCACAGTTTTGTAGATATATCTGTTTGAAAAAGAAAACTGGCACAGTAAAAGATCAAACCACATGATCTAAAGTACAAAGGAACTTGATAATCTCACATTATTTTTGCATCATCCCAACTGAGAGAACTATGTGCTTGCTTCTGATCTGAGATTAGCTATGTCAGACACTGTAGGATTGAAGTGAATGACAGCAGATCAAATCTTCATGTATATTATTTTTAATTCAAACATTCTGAAAACTTTTTTTTATATTTATAATTGATCAAAATTTATAACTTATTTTTATAGAAGTTATCTCTGGTTATTTCAAATTGGAATTAGATATTTTTCAGAATTGGTTAATGAAATGCCAGTATATGAGAAATAACAATGTTTTTAGTAAGTTTACAATTATAGTCTTATTAAAAAATAAAATGTGACCATATAATGAGAAATTATATTTATATATGAAGATGTAGAAAAAAAATGGCTTTAAAACCAGCTCTTGTTTCACTAAACAGTTGCTGCAAATGTTAGACTCATTAGAAATGGTTCTAGCTCCACTAGTCAATGAGGCTAAACAAATGCTTATTTGTAGTAGCCTGCACGCACTACAGTTGTTTCCCAGCACTCTGTTGTCTGCAGTTTGAAGCCTCTGTCTGTTTCTTGTAAACCCTTTGGCTACATTTGTAGCTCATCTAAACAAGATGGTCCAGATCTATGATAAGGGTGTTTAGAAACTACTGTTTTGCTAACAGTTAGCATTTGAAATGCAGTCATGGCAGTCTTAACAGGATTTAAGTAAGTGTGTTAAACAAAAAAAAATTACATCTTTTTTTCAGAGATGTTGTTTTCCCTCATTAAGGCTCATGCAGCACATAAGATTTAAAAATAAGAGAAAAACACACACACAAAGATGTCAGATTGGTCATGTGTAGGTAAAGTGTTTATAAGTGTGAAATTTCGTTATGGATATTTTCACCACAGAAACTGACTGGGAAAACTTTTCAGGAACATTTGTGCATACCCTTGCTCCAAAAGGCTGGACATCTAGGTCGTGCCTGTTCTACACCTTCTCACTAGTTGATGTCAACTCTAAGCTGTGGTCTGCAATGTTCTCAGATACTCCAGTCAAGACTCGTGAAATAACTGTCAGACAGTCATGTTTTGCCTCTGCGAAAGACCTGAAGTGGTACTTTGATGACTTCCCTTAGGCAAACTTGTAACCCTTATTTCCTCATGTGGAAGAATCTACTCGTTGCATCTATTCTGTAAGCATTTTGACTGTTGCACCTGTTTAAGATGCAGTAAAACACCCCTGCTGAAAAATTTTGTGTAAATAGAGTGTACAGATATCCTCTGGAGAAGAGTACAGAGGAAGCTATCCAGACTTCACCAGAAGGTTCTGATAGAAACACAGGAAGGGTGTAGAGTCGCATTGACTCCCTTCTACACTATAGTTTATTTTTTTTGTGTTTTGTGAAAAAGGCCAGTATATGAAAACAGAGATGACATCCTTGCCCATGCCATTGGACTTCTCAGTCAGCTGCTTAGACACAGGAACTATATATGCTCTATTCCTCAGCTATGTAGTCCCACAGACATTCTGAATTAAATAGTGTTTCTGAGACCTAACTTCATGTCCATACAAGTGCTATATGGAGCATGTACTCTGGTGCCTTCAAATTCTATCTGTCCCCTAGACAGCGGGCTGTCTTTGGGGTATGCTGACTTTCTTTGTTTGTTCATTCTATCACATAACATTTCCAAAAGGCCTTGGAGGTTACTAGACCAATGTCCCTTGAGTATGTAGAGCAAACCCATGCTGTACATTAAGCTATGCTTACCTATTTCTTAGAGGAGAATGGGACATTACTTTGAGGAGTAAGGATATTAGTTCCACTTGAGAATATCAGCTAGTTGCTTATAAACCCTATCTTCTCCTGAAAATAAACCATGTAGATGGGCTATTTATCTGATCAGAAGCCCTGCCAGAAAACCACTTGTAAGATGGTGTAAACATACTCAGGGAGGCTATTGTGTAAAGAGAGGAAAGTGGGGAAAAGGTTCATAGTTTGACCTTAATTTTGTTGGGAGTGGGACATATATGACTGCAAATAATTGACTAGAAAATATTGTTGCGTGAGTGAGCCCTAAGTAAAACAAACACATTCCACATGCACAGGGGAGGAGAGGAAAGCATTGCTACACAAAGGATGATTTGCATTCAGATTCAATCACTATTCTAACCAGGATGTGGCATCCCACCTCATAATGGCAGTCCTGAAGATTTAGAATAAGTTTAGCATCAAATAATACACCAAAGCTTTAATGCAAACCTGTATTTGATTCAAATTACTCATGCTGTGGTAGTTTAAACATGCATCCTTCTTTATATGGGCTTGATCAAAACTGGCAGGCAAAATACAAAGAGCAATGTCAATTAAACTCTATGGGTGGAGAGGAATATATGAAATATAAACGAGAAGTAGCAGGATGTCAGAGATTCTATTGTCAGAGAGTGATCTATTGTTTAGTAGTGGTTGATGTGTAGTTCATACGGACACTTTGTCCATGAAGTGATTCTATAATCAGATTCACACAGGAAATGCATCATTTTTCAGGTATCATGTATCTGCTCTCCCTCAGGATAAAGCACGTTGGGAAAGCATAGCTTGAATATTCATATATGTCACTTGCTGATGCTAAATCTTGATATTTGAAGCCTTCGCCATTCCTAGGAAAGGAAAACCACCGCAAGTGCCACAGGCACATGCCACAGTGAAGCAAATACTGTGATTTTAATGCAATCTACAGGAATGTTGACTCACCACAGTATTTCCAGGACTCAGTTTGCCAAGAAGCTGTGATTTTTTTAATTATTATTATTATTGTTATTATTATTATTTTTTTTCATCTACCTGGTGGGGTGTAAGAAAGTTGTCATCTGGAAAGCTGTTCACATGTGTTTTTAAATTATCTTTGAGCAAGTAATTAGGAAGATACACACCCAGTGGGTTTGGAGCCAAGAACCTAGAGCCATACTTGTAGCAGAGTTAAACTCTTGTTCTCCAACAGAGGTCGGGGGCCTCTGGCTTCTCTAGTGACACCTGCTCAGGCCTCCTATGCAATTAAAAACAGCATCCACCTATCTTCCTGAATAAGGGAGAATGTGCTCCAGTCTTTGATACATAGCAAATCTCTTTGCACAAAGGTATAGATTTATATGCATAGATATATGCATACACATGTGGTTTTCTACTAGGAAAACAACAAACTGCTTTAATAAACTGCTTTCATTCTGAGATCATAATCACTCTTGCATGCATATGTGCACACACACAAAGGGATGGAGACAACTAGATCTCTAAATAGAAACGTACACATACTGGCTGTTTTTGGCTTTGCTTTTCTCTCCAAGCCTCCCAGGCAAATGGCAGCAAGACTCCTGACTCTTTCCAAGTGATCCTCCAGAGGCTTGTTTTTCCAAGTTCAAGCCTCTCTCAGGGAGCACACTGAGCTGAGCTACCTAAAAATCTGCCCTGCATCCTTTCTGACGGCATTGTTGGGTATGTGAACAAGATTGTGTTACCTTTTTGAGGCTGGCTGAAGAGTTATGTCATGTATTTAAGGGATATCAATAGTGCATGTGAAGTGTGCACACTCCTGAAAGCAAAAAGATTGCATTGTGACATGAAAAGTGATAGGAAGCACCAGCCTCAGGTTTCCTCAGCCCCAGTGAGCAGTTTAACAAGGCTTCATGATGCATGTCACCTCTCCTGCCATGCCCGTAGGACATGCTGCATGTCTTTATTCCTTGTGCATACTATACCGCCTCATCTGTAATTATAAATATATGTTTAGTGTCACTTCAAAGCCTTCTCTTGGCAGGGGTGTTCCCTTTTCAGGGATTTTGAATCTCTGACATTCCTTCTTCAGAAACTCTGGAGGAGGGTGTGATAGCCTCCTGCTGACAGTTACCTTTGTTCAAAGGGACTGCCAGAGAAAACCCATAGCAATGTAGGGGGAAAATTGACTTTTGTGTTTCCCATTGGACATGCATTGGCTGCTATAACAGGAGACCATTTTCTATGCTTGGCTGTTTTTTACCTGGAAGGTATTTAATGATGGGTACAGATCATGGATTTGTAAGACATGAAAAGGTTAGCAGTAGTTTAGACTTTTCACCACATAAGCCTGCTGAACTAAACACCTTCTGGCTGTGGTTGTTCATTGCATATATTTCATACAGGTCAGCTACAGAAGCTGGAACTTTGTTAACCCAGTTATTATTATTTTTTATTATTATTTTGTGTGTGTGTGTGTGTGTGTGTGTGTGTGTGGCATTTTCCTGCAAACTGGCCAGTTTTTTAGAAGTATCCATCTGTTGGTTTATTTTATTATATTACAGTACCATCTAGAGGTCCCAAATGGGATCAGGGTTCTGCATAGCAGGTGTAGCATGTAGTTGTCTTCTGGGAGACAAAGCACATAATCTGAGTAGATGAGACAAAAGAAGGATTATTGTCCCTTTTATATATAATTCCTAAATGTCCTCAATTTATAAATTTTGCATGCCATACAATGTATACTCAGACAAGAAATCAGTCATTTTGGATGGGACTCTGCTACTTTTAAAGATAGCCTGCTGTTCTATGTGTATTCCACCAGGAATCTACCAGATTTCTGTATGTCCAGCAACCATCAAGAATTCTTAGACAAAAAGACTGTTGTGCAGATCAGCACATTGCAGACACATCCACTTACTTCCTTTGGACTGACTGAGAGGTATGGAAATAAAAGACAGAACCGAGAAGTGAACAAGGTCTGCTGAGTGTTAATCACAAGGCTATCCTGCCTCTTTACTGTTCATTGGTCATAGTCACCTGAAAATGAGAAAAACATTGTCTGGCAAACTTTCATCTTCTTTGTAAGAGGCTCATATTTCTGAAAGACTTTTCATCATGCAGGATTTATGAAGATATTTCTGAGAGGGTGAGTTTCCAGACCTTTAGCCCTTGACCTAAAGAAAGCATTTTCATAGACTTTCTATGAAAATACCACAGTGTAATGTCACTGAAGACAGCAGTACTACAAACCTGAATTCATGGCAAATTTGGGCCATGATTGAGAATTACTATAGGGAGCTAGAATCCATAAGCAATTTGAAACATCTTTAGTCAGACTGGTTATGCTTTATCTTCCAGGAAAAATGCAAGGCAGTAGTTCATCCTAATGGAGGTAAACTAATTTTTTTATTATTATTATTTTTTATTATTTTTTTATTTTTATTTTTTTTTTATAAATGACCAGATCCTAGCTGCATAATTTAGGCACAGCAGCACTTTACTACAGGCCACTTCTCCAGCAGGATGACCCAGTGCATTTAAATGATTAAAATAGACCAAATGTACAGTTAATAGGAGTCTCTGAATGACAATTCAGAAGGCTAGTGTGTTGGGTGGTAATTGCCAAGAGCCAAACTTTGAAACATGCTAAATGCGTGGGGGGAAATATCTTCCTGCTTCACGACATCAGATGCATTCATTTACTTGGGAAGTAGAATGTTTCACTGAGGTTATAGGTAAAGACGGATGTCAGCACCAAAAAAATAAAAATAAAAATAATTAAAAAATATATAAAAGGCTAGATCTTAACTTTAAGGCATGTGCAAAATATCCCAAGGGTATTACCAAGTTGAGGAGGTGTGAGTCTGCATCCCAGAATCTATCTCCAGTTTACCAAGCATCCATACAAATGACATATTCCCCCCTCCTGCTGAAGCTGGCTTGCTGCGTAACTGGGTCTGCAAAAGTCACAAGGCAAGGAAGGACAGCAAGAGCCAGAGTGGTCCTGCGCTAAAGGCAGAACACTCACCTGGAAAGTACTCAGCCTTTGCTTGCCCTTTGCTCCTGTGTGTTCCTGTCCTTCTTGCCCTTTTTCTACTCTGCTGGCATACACAAAGACTGACAGTGTGCTTTGATGCACAGCATAGAGGTGCCCTGAGGCTCTAGTGGTGCTGAAAAGCTGGCAACCTGGATTTTTGGGGGGCTTAAATACATCCATGACCTAGATAGTCAGGATCTAGTTCAAAGAATCTAGACTTGCATTTTTGAAGTAGTCAGAATAGCAGAAACATTTATGCTGCAGTAGGATTTAGCTGTCCCAGGGTTACATGTCTTAGGTTTCCTGAACCCCCTCTCAGCTCCATGTCACCGTCAGTAATGTTGTCACCTGATATCTGCATCTTGGACTTAGGTTGGCATTGAATTACAAAGCTCACCCCATTTCCTAGTGAAATGCTTCAATAACTAAAGCATGATGTAACATAGGCATCAGCTCTACAGAGACTCATCCTCCCAGCTTTAATGAAGATAAAAATCTGTTGTCCACAATGAAGGAACAGCATGAACTACTGAAAGGAAGACAGCAAATATTTATCTCAGGCTGTACCCCTCTTCAGTCTGCAAAGGTGTGCAGGAGAAAACACCTCTTGGAGACATTAACTTCACATGGTCTTGTGGCAAGAGATGTTCAAGACTTTGCAGTCCAGCATCCTGTATATTCATCAGCTGAGACTACAAAATTTCTGAGATTTCACACTGGGACACTTTCTCTTACCTGCCTTTATTCTGCTGCTAGATCCAAGGTCTTACATACCCATGCTGTTGAACTGTGTCTTGACCACTAGACTGCATTCTTTTTGTTTGTTTGTTTTTGTTGTTTTGGTTTGGTTTGGTTTGGTTGTGTGTGTGTGACCTACTATAGTTTCAATTGTTACATTTAATCTCTTTTCTACATATTTACCAAGAGTGTCCAAGAGCTCTTACATATATTTCTTTAGCCCTTGTTGTCTTTGGATATTTCATTAGCCTTTGCTTTCTAGGATACTAAGTCAAATTATGAGCATGAAGAGGAAATCTGTTCTTCCTGTTATTGTGTATCATGGAATTTGGCACCATTTGCTAACCCTGACTATACTGGCACACATGTAAGGAATGCAGTATAGTTACATGACCACTCTTCCCTGTGGGCTAAAAGTATGTGGTGTGAGGAGGGTAGGGGGTGCCAGTGTGCAAAGCAAGAGAGAACAACAAAGCTTGGGCTAGTTTTGTTGTTTAAAAGTAGTTTTTTGTTTGTTTGTTTGTTTTGTTCTTTTTCCCTATAAAGGGGATGGGGAAATCACCCCTGAGTTGAAATCTCAAAAGATGCTGACAGCTGCAGTTTAAGCTTTGAGAAAGGAGTTACAAAGAAAATGATGTTACAATTGGTTACAAGGAAATGAGACTGATCCTGAAGAAAGCAATTGCTTAAAATTCCTACTGCCCAACACCATGGGTATGATCTTGAGGTGTTTATCTTTAATGAAAGAAGGATGGTGCTGGACACTTGTCACCATTGTAACTCCTTAGCTAAGGTCCCAAGACTTCTGTATAGCTGGGCTGCAGGACCCAGCTATCAAATGGTTTGTAAGAGCAAACTCCAGTGGCTGGCTTCATGCCATCGTACCTGTCCCAGTGGAGGCTAAATACTGTGTTATAAGACTGACCTACATATCACTACAGAAGAGATATGTTCCTGCTCGGTTTCTGCCAAGTGCTATAGAGCTCTGATTGGGCAGATGAATGATGGCAAATGCACTCCTAATAAAGCCAATGTCATTAAGTTAGAAAATGAGGCTGCTGTCATGTATGAGTGGTGGCAGAAGCATTTATAGCTTAACAAGGTCTGACAAGACCCCCTCAACATGCTCAAGTGAAATCAGTGTCAACACCTAATCAGTTAAGCAGGTAATAGATTATTTTTTTTAAAAAAAATAAACCATAGCTGCATTAATTCATTTGGAAAGAAGGAACGTGTCTTCTACAGATGATCTGAAATACTTTAACAGTTGTCACGTTTGTCAGGTTCAAGCAGAAGCTGCTTTAACCTGAACAGAGGAGATATGTGCTCCAGCATAGTGGCAGAATGTAGGGCATGCCATGAATCCATGGACAAAGGAATTTGCAAGCTTTATCAGTCACTGCCTGGGTGTACACAGCAAGTCAGCTCAATTAAATATATATGAACAGCATCTGTTTCTGTTTTTAAGACCACATTGTGCAATACAAACCATCACCCATGGGATAGAAACTGGATGGTAGGATGAGAATCTGGCACTTCAGTGAGCAAGAGAGAAAGCATTGCAATCATGGCTGGGAAGCTAGTGAAACAGGCTGAGAAGAGTGCGGACAAATGGCCAACCTGATGGTTTCTTAGCCTCTTAAAAATAGAGAAGCTAGAACCATAGCTATCAATCTGAGATAGGGATTAGAGAGCGATATAACTCTTCTGCACAGACATGGCTACACTATTGGAATAGATTAAATCCCTTGGCAGTCAGTGTCTAATACAGAACACTGGGCTGGATGGATGATATGTCTGATAAAGTGGGACTATTCCTGTGTTCCTAAGAAAAAGCTTGCTTGATAAAACAGCTCTGTGTGTCACCACCTAGCTAGCCTGGAGGTGCTGACCTTGTGGCAGTGATCTGCCTTGTGCTGCCACAAGTTTCTCATTCTTCCGTGTGCCTAGTCTGCCCCTATGTCTGTGGCTTATTCCCCAGCATTCCCTGACCCACCTACTTTGATGGGTTTAGGACTCGCAGGACAGAGAAGCTGCATTTAAAATAAACTGGTTTACATGAGGAGTCACTGCATTGAAGTTCAGGTGGCCAACAGCCACAGAAAAGGAGAAGGTGAAGTGGGGGCCAGGGCCTTTTTGTCTTGGGTTTGCTTCCCAGTGCTGCTCCCGAGAGGCAGGGGCACGAAGTGTGAGAGTGGGGGGCCTGTGGGGAGCCCCCCTGCAGTTCCCGCTCCGCCGTGACGCAGGGACGCAGTGCTGTGCCGCACTGTCACTGCGTATTGCTGTGCCATAAGCGGTGGCCTTCACTAACAGGCAAGGAGAAGGGGAACTGCAAAGCCGTTCTCCTCTAGGACTAATAATTAGCTCCCAGCCAGCTGCCTCATTAGCTTATTAGGGCCTTCTTCCACGGTGCGACCTCTCAGCGCCCTGCGTGTGGCGCCGCCAGCAGGTGGCGCCTCGGGCCCAGGCTGAGGCGGCGGCGGCCCCGCAGGTGCCTGCCCGAGGCCCGCCCGCTTGGCGGGGCCGGCCCCGCTGTCGGTACCGCGGCCCCGCTCTCCGCCCGCCCCGTGAGGGCGAAGCCGCGGTCCGGGTGTCTTAGGGCACCCCTGTGGCCGCCTCGGAAGGGCCTGAGGGAGCGGCGGTGCCAGGAGAGGCGGCAGGAGGCGGGGGGGATGCTCGGAGCCGGCTGGCAAAACGGGGAGTGTGGAGGAATGGATTTAACCGTGACGTGTGGGGAACGGGAGGATTAGGGAAGGGTGTGCTTCGTGGGAGCAGGTGGGGCGAAGTGACAAATATTTGCATTGTGCCTTTTTTTTATGAATGCTCCTCACGTCCATAGGGGCTGTTTTGTTTCACGTGCCTTGGAAGCAGTTTTAAAGGGAACAAAACAGGAAAAGGAGCACAGTGACACGGACAGGTGTCCTGCAGGAGACGATGCGAAAGCCACCGAGTGATCAAAGTGCTCCAGTCAGTATGAGGAAGCTAAGAACAGAATGAGTCACAGCTCGCTCTTCCCAGAGCTGCGACCAGAAGCAATGGACAGCAGCAGGCACCTGGGACCCAAACTGTGAAAAGGCCAAGCGTGAATCACCTGGGGCTGCCCTGCAAGAAAAGAGACTGGGGAGAACCTCCACAGCTGCAAGATTCAATCCTAAAATGGATTTAGAGACTCATCCATATCACCTCTGTTGGCATGCTTGGAGAAGTGGAGAATGGGATCCAAAGTCCAGTGTTAGGTGGCGTGGGTCCCCTCACAACAGGGTGTGGAAGTGAGGCCAGCTACACAAATGGTGAACAGAAGAGATGCTGAAAGGGGGATACTGACCAGTCCGGCCTGTAACCATGGCAAGGGGATTGCTATTTTTCATAGAAGCTGAAGAAATTAATTTGTGTTTGGGTAGATGGTAGCGAGAGTGAATAAAGAAGGAGCTGATGTTAATAGAGAGGAGACTAGTTCTTGGTGCAAGTGAAGAGAACTTTATTGTAGTATGTTGTTCAGAGTTGAAGTCTCTTCTGTAATACCATTTTAACCCCCCAAAATGAATTTTTTTTTTTTTTTTTTTTTTTTTTTATTACATACCTAGATTTCATAATCCCGGAGCTCCATCCAGATTCTGCCATCAACACTTCTCCCTTCTTTCTAGCCTGTGATTTCTGGTTACACTAGATGGAGTCAGACTTTGAAGTGATGTGAGGGGTATTCTTCTCTTGATGAGTGCTGAAAACTTCACACATTATTTTTTGAGATGTCCAAAATGCCATGTTGACTACTTCATGCTTTTCAGATCATGCTGGCTGTACTTCTGAAGTTAGCTTTTGTAGGTAGGAGAGAAACCAGGGAGAGTCTTGCTCTGCCCACTCTTTGCCATCTTTATGTTGTGTGACTAAGCAGGGAACACTCCAGTCATATCTTACCAACCCAGAACCTTCGGTAAATTTTAGTGTTTTTGTTTGTTTGTTTGTTTTTGCTGTTCTTGTTGTTTTGTTTGTTTTTCTAGCTTCCCTTTCTTGAGAATGTCTCCCACTTCCCACCTGCAGGATGATGACTGTAGGGTTTCTCCCAGCCAGCTTTAAACTGGATACTAAAGAAACACTTAATTTTGAGATAAGTACATTCAAGAGGGAAACCACTGATGTTGGGAGGAATGGGTGAGATCCTTACCACAAAATAATAATAGTAGTAATAATAAAATATGTTGATTTAATCAGGGATTTTTTTCCTTTCTTTCCCTGGGGAGCTGATCTTTTGGTTACATAATTCTTTACTTTCAGATGGAAAATGGTGGTTATTGTGATTTCCTCTTAGATTTGACCACAGCAGGATTGTTCCCCCTGTAGCTTGTCTTGCTGGCTGTATGCAACCTGCTCTGAATGTGTATACACAGCTCAGAACTTGTCCTAGAAACTCCAAGGGTCTTCTCCCTAATATTACATCAGTTATGTGAGGGGGAAGTGCTGAGGTCCTGTAGGAAAAATAGTTACCAGGAGTAGTGCCTGGCAAATCAATTCATTTAGCCAAGAGACTAAGTCCAAGTTGCTCCAAGGGGGAAAAAATAGTGACTGGTGTGCAGTAAATGAATTATCCCACACGAGAACATTCCTTCACTGCCATCATCCTTGACTGCTCCTTACACCTGAGGCTATAAACAGGTTCTTATTTTGTACCACATGCGATAATAAACTCATCACTTCAGAGAAACATTGGACCTATTTTACATGTGCAAACTGATGGCAATAGGGCAGTCAAGAAAGAATCTTGACATGGAAAATTAATCATTCATTTTCCTATGTGATCACAAAACTAGATGATGAAAGAGGTGCACTAACCATATGTGGATTATATTAAATTATTTCATATTGCAATCTTACCTGGAAATTAATTTTAAATTCCTGAGAGCATGCACAAAGTTGGAAAGGAGCCTGAATGTCTCTGAAAAAAACAGAACACCATATTTAATGGTACTATATCAAATCAAAAAAGGAATATTGAGAGCAGTATTTGACATCTTCATTTACAATCAGAAAAAGGAAATACGATATATATCACTGACACTTCCAAATGAATCTGGGAAATATTGCTGAACTGAGAATGAAGTGAAGGAATCCAGTTTAAAATGTGGTTAGAAATGAACAGCTTGAGATTTGTTTGAGGAAAAACATATAACATAAGGGTATCTATGAAAAAAATATTGATGGAAGTTAAAATAGGGAAACATAGTGAAAGCCAGGGTGTGTATGCCCCTTTGCTACATTGCTAAGCCAGTCCAAGGTGTGATAACTGGTCTATATATTCATTTTTGTCATAGAGTAGAGGTACAACAGCTCTCATGTGATCCTAGTCCATTGCCATGTTATGTTAAATTCAGAACAGTATTATTTGAACAGTAGAGACAAACTGGAGAAATTTCAGGAAAGATCAACTGCAGCAGTATGAGATTTAACAGAAAAGAGAGAGCTGTGTATATATAAAACACTGAATAAAGCATAAGATGTATTTAAGGGGATTTATCCTTTGGCTGGAACATGTCAGGATGTGTGTCTTTTCCCTAGTAAAGACATAAAACTGTAAAATATCATCCCATATGCATAGAACAGACACCTAAATGGCTCTCAAGACAGTGCCAGCAAGGCATGAGTGGTAGTTCTGAGCAAACAGGCTCTGCCGAGATGTTTACCATAGGCTACATTATGCCCTATCAGATTACAAAACCTGCACTATTACTGTACTGCGATAGAGAATCTTGATAATAGTGAAAGGTAAAATGCAGGTTTACGGCTTTTTTTTTTTTTTTTTTTTTTTTTTTTTGAGAAAACAAAATGGTTCAATCAATAACAACATTCTTCAGAGATCATGAACAATGCCAGCCTTAATGAAGGAGGTTACACCTCACAGGTAAAGGAGGTTAGACTTGATCCAGGACAAAATAAAATACCTTTGTGATAGTTTCACTTGTCTTTTCTGGATGATCAGGAAACTTACAAAGGGCCTTTGTTTGCAAGACTTGATCTACAAATGAGTCTGAAAAAGAGTTTGCATTAATATTGGGTTATCAACAGTTGCAACAGCTTGGACATCCAAGCTTATTAGTCAGTCCCTTGCCTGAGGTTGCTCAGCTGTAAAATTCCAATGTGGCTTTTGCTTACAGGCTACTTACTTACCAGGAGGCTGAAGCACACAGGGCAGGTCGCACTGGGTGCTCCTCCTGCTGATGCTCACTGTTTGCCAGGCAGACAAACTGACACAGCCACCTGTTGTGCAGAGTTGGTTGTGGGCTCCCTGCAATACATTACCTTCCCTCTCCCCCTTTGAAAGCATTTTCATTTGGCTCCCCAGATGTGGTTAAAGAGCACTGCACTGGCAAATCCAGCATTTCAGCGCAATCACAGACAAAAAGAAATATTCCCTTCTGCCACCTATTTTAATTGAATAAAAGTTATTAATTTGTAAACAACAGAAGAATATCAATTAGATAAATATCACTGCCAGTGATCTGCATATATGCAAAGCAGCAATTGTCTTTTTGGCCTAACGTACCCTTAGACGGGTTGCAGTTGCTACAAAGTTAAAAGGCAAAACTAATTTACTTATGTTATAAATATCTGCTCTCTCCAGCTTCTGTCCTCACTGCTTTCCTTCTGGCCTCCCTCAGCAAGCCCTGCTGCTCTAGCTGGGGACTGTGCACTGGGGCTTTGCACCTGAGTGGGGAGCACTGGGACCAGCAACCACAGGTTTCCATGTCCATACTAAAGAAATGCGCACAAACATTGCACAAACTTTTCTGATCTACCCAAGAGTCAACATTTTTCACTCCTCAGGGAGCAGGAATTTTCAGGAAAAGAGGAAACATTAATTATGCAAATGTGTCTTCTTGACATACATGAACAGGAGCAGATTTCGCAGATGAAATGTCAGCAAGCCATGGTGGGAATGGGTCTGGGATGGATAGCACTTGGCCACCCATTTGCAGCTCCGCATTGCCCTGTCTCAGCTCCATGCTGGGGGCTGCCTGCCACAGCTCTGCCCGGCCTGGTCTCCTCTGCTGCTTGCTGGGTCATGAGCTGTGCAGCAGCACTGACTCGCTGACACAATTTCATTTCTGCATGACATAACAGAACAGGCCTCGGAGATTCCTTTATAATGCCACAGATAGACATAAACAGATGCTCCAAACAGATGTAATCAAATGCAGATGTGATCTGAAGATTCCCAGGCGGGCTTTGGGGTCCAGCCAAACTGCAAGTATTGCAGAGCAAAGGCAGGCTGGAAACGCAGCAGGGGACTCACCTTTCCACCCTCCTGGTCCTGGCTGAGCAGGGTGAGCTGGGCACAGCAGACGTGGCCACGGGCCAGCTGCCTGCTGGGGGCACCTGGGGGCCACCAGGCTGCAGGATGGATCCAGCCCCCCCCTGCAGTGCCCTCTGCCCTGCGCTGGCTGCGTGGCTGCAGACACTGCTGTCCTTGGAGGATACTTCTAGCAGATGACCCTGTCAGGGCCAGCTGTTTTTCGTTTTTCCTTTTTGTTGTTGTTGTTACCAGAAAAGTGGCCTGTTTGGTTAGCAAGCAGGCTGCTTTTCCTCAGGAACTGTGGCCCTTTCACTCTGGGGGGGTGGTGAGCAACAAGGCGAGTTTTCTGTA
Source organism: Nettapus auritus (assembly GCA_011076525.1). Lineage (NCBI taxonomy): Eukaryota > Metazoa > Chordata > Aves > Anseriformes > Anatidae > Nettapus > Nettapus auritus. The sequence goes on along the minus strand of CM021767.1, from coordinate 30,339,341 downwards.
GCTAGCAGAGAGGGTAGTGAAGCCACTCCTGCCTAAGCACCTCTCCTGGGGCAGGTCTACTCAAGGGAGGCTGAGGAGTGAGGAAAGTGCAGAACTCGGTGCTAAAAATGAAGGGTGGGAGGAAATGGACTTCTTGCCATGTCATCCCTCTGTGTGGTGCTGCCATTGGGTTTCCACTGGTTCCCAGTGTCTCCTTTTCTGAAATCTCCTGGTTCTGCTGTTCCCCTGTCTCACAGAAGAGGACACACTTGCTAGAGGATTGTGGGGAAGACAGGTCAGAAGTTAAACAGGGACAAAAAGAAGAATAGTTTTGCAAGAAATAACACAGACATTTGTTTGCTCTTAGTGCCACCCAGAGCAAGTCCCAAACTGGAGGTGTGTGGTTGGTGGGCCAGGAAGAGTTGGACTCGTTTCAAGGAATTTTTGACTAAAGAATTTCCTCATTTAAGATCCTGCAATATGGGGGTGGAAAAATCCTCGAGATGTACTTATCTAAGCAAATGCAATGTGCATTTCTATGACAGAGAAGTAATCACTTCTTAAATTGACTCATGCTATGGGCTTGATCCAAAGTCCATGGAAAAACTCTGACTGACTTCACAGATCCTTAGGGTGTAGGTGGGAACTTTGCCATTGTCTTCAAAAGGAATGGGGCCAGGCTTCTGCTCTTGGCAAAAAAAAAAAAAAAAAAAAAAAAAAAAAAAAAAAGACAAATTCTTTTCAAAAGCTTTGTAAATAATTTATTATTTGATTTTCTGTAGCTACACCATTGCTAATAACCTCAAATACCCATGAGTTTTAAAGCATTTTATATATAAATAATTTTTTTACACATATCTACACATAATACACATATTATGTGATGCAAAAAAGCAAAAATAAAGTAAAAATAGAAAAAGTAATCATATGTAGATTGTATAGACCGAAGGCAACTTGTTAAAACACACCTTTGAGTTCTTTGTAATTAAGATCAACTCTTTCCTGGTTTATGCACACACTTTGCTTTTCAGTATAGATATTTTATTTAGCTTTTCTTACAGAAGCGAGATGGGTAACTGTAGGCAAGATTTGGTCAGACAGCGCAGGTAGTTTCTTTTATTTTTATTTTTATTTTTCCAAATGCTTATGTTAAATAATTTTAAGATAAAGTGAAAAATATAAATATGCCAACATAAAATATCAATTTGCCAAAGTCTATATTATCTGCAGAAAATGCAACAGTTTCAACAACCTTTCTATGTAAAAGCGTTGTAAGACCTTGTAGTTTTTGAAGAGTTTTGGAGAGGTCTTTTGAAATGGAGGAGTCATTTTAAATTTATATTGATATCCTATATATGTATATTGATATCCTCTATATGTACAGTAATAGTTCTAGGAAGAGGGTGAGGATGAAAAAAAAAATCTCACAATAATGTGAACAAAACTGTTGAGTTGTTCTAAGACCAAAAGGAAAAAAAAAATAGAGATTCAGAACGCTGTCTGGGAATTTTATTGACGTCCCGTTTCTTTAACTTCATTTAGATTTTCCATCTCTCTATAAATAGCCAAACTAAACTGATTTTGACCTGAGCTGCCCTTGTCCCCCAGAGCCGTCCTCGGGAAGCACAACTTTCCACTGACTCCAGCTTCATGTATGGATGACTCGAGCATGTGGTTTGCGTTCAAGAATGCCCCGTAAATATAAACAACTATTACAGCTCGAGTACATTTAATGACAAAAATGTGCTAATGCTGTGCTGCCTGCTCTTGCTCTCCGCATTGCATCGCATTGCATTCCTTATACGGGTGATGCCGCTCGCCGTGCCCAGCCCTGCGGGGCCCCCCCGGCCCCCAGCCTTACCCACAGCCCCGGTCGGGGGGTGGCACAGCCAGAGGAGCAGTGACCCCCCGCTCCTCGCAATTTCGGAATAGGAAAGTTTCTCCCGGAGAGGAGTCAGGAGCGGGTGAGCCTGCCCCCGACGGTCTCCGACAGCGCGTGGTAACATGAAACGCCTTGGAAAAGCGAGAGCAAAAATCCACCTAAGAGGATGGTTGCTGGCAAACCAAAAAAAATAATAATAATAAATAAATAAAAAATCCCAAACCATCCCAAACCCAAAAAACACCCAGCCCCGCGGCACGGACATGGAGAGGAGTCGGGCAGCACTTCTCCCTGCCGGGCCGGGAGCAGGAGTCAGCAGTCAGCGGCCCCCGAGGCCCAGGATGGGGCTGGTGGGGGCCGGGGGCACCTGCCCCGTCGAGGAAGGGCTTTTAATTAAGCTCAGTAATTACCTCGGCCGGGGAGAGCCGAGACAAGTGCTTTCGGGCGCCCGGTCGAAAGCTTTCTTTTACCCGAGCCGGGTAAAGTTACGGCCCCCGGAGGGTTAAAAAAGCATCTCGCAGCCCCGGATGCCGAAGGGACCCCTGGCCCTTTTTTGTCCCCCCCCCCCCCCCCCCGCCGCATCTCTGCATCCCCCATCCTTGCCCCGCTCTGCAGCGCATCCCGGAGGGGCAGAGCCTTGACTCCTCCGATGGCACGTTTCGCGGGTGAGCAGCCTGTGCCGCTGCTCTGCCGCCTCGGGGGGTGCCAGGGACATGGGAACGGGAAAGAGGGGGACGGGAAAAAGGGGGGACCCCGCCCCAAGGGGTTGGGGGACGCCGCTGGGTGCCGGGACCTGCCCTGCCGCCCCCAGATGACATGCGGGGCGCTGGCCCCTCGGAGGCGGCATCCTTCGAGGGCTGCAAAGCAAATAGTGCCTTGCAGTCGCTGTAATCCACGGTTTTCATTTACTATTATTCAATCAGGATTTATCTCTGTTGTTTTAGGAGGCTACTTTTCCAGGACTGTTACTCGATACTGATCCATTAAATCATTCCAGCTGAGAGATTAAATGTATGATTTGCAACCAGCTGGATTTCTCAAATGGTGTCTTCGCTTCCCTTCAGAGTATGAGCAGACCCGACGAGCAAACACTTTGCTTTGGCATCGAAACCCTTCCATTTGCCCGAAGATTACCACACGGAGTTCATTCAACGCCAACAGTATTCTCTTCCTTTCTCTTCACTGGATTAGATTTCCCCTGGCCATAAAATGCCTCCAAAAGCGAGATACCATCGAAATGGCAAGGCACGCCACCCGGGCGGGTCGGCAGCAGGCTCAAACCTCGCCTCGCACTAACGCCGGGGCCCCTCGCAGCCCCTCTCAGGGCCGCCCCGGCTGCCCCCCTTCGTGTGCCTCGACGTGCGTGGGGCTCGACGGCAGGCCCCGTCCTTCCCCCCACCCCCACCTCCCGCCCAGCTCCTGGGGGTTGTTTTAAATTAATGGCGAGGGAAGCAGCGCCCGGGTGAAAAACTTCAAGGCGGCTCTAGCTGCGATCGGCCGGCACCGGTCGATGTAATGAATACACCCGATTTAGAGTAATTAGGGTAAAGAGATGGAAAAAAGATATATAATAATAATAATAAAAAAAAAAAGCCCCTGGAGGTTGGAAGGGATCCGGGGACTTTTTCTGTCCCGCCGCAGAGCTGTGGCACAGGGGGATTTGTCGCACCTATGGAGGACCCCACGGTTTCGGGGCTCCCGGTGGGGGGGGAAAGAGGTGCCGGTGGCCCCCTCGGTTGCCGTTCAAACCCCGCGGGTGAAGGGGGGCTGCCTCCCTCCACCCCCCGAAGTCCGGGAGCGGTGCGGGCTGGATCCTGCCCATACGCCGCTCCCTGCGCCCCCGGGAGGTTTGCATCCGGGAGGTTTGAATACAGGAGGTTTCCCAACCCTGCTGCTGCAGCAGCTGCCCCACACCCGCCGTGCGCGCCCCAAAAGCGGCGAGCAGCCGCCTTCTGACGCCGGGGGGTCCGGGTGACGCGCACACACAGCCCCAGGCCGCGGGATGCACGGTGTCGGGAGAAAACAGACGGGAGGGCCCGGCTGTGGGCTCGGGCCTCTCCCGGGGATGCCGCCGGCTCGGGCTTTGGTAATGCTTCGCGCTGTCACCCAGCTCTGCGGTGACAGCGGGGACGGTTAATGAGCCGCGTTAATTAACCGCACCCTGCCTTAGCGGGCCGTTTCGGACACCCGGGCATGCCGGCAGCGCGCAGGGGGAGATGTCTCCCACGCGTGACTCGCCACGCACCCTCGCGGCTCCCAGAGCCTGCGTGTCCCCGGGTGTCCCCCCTCCCCATGGCCAGGGGGCCGCCCCGGGCACCTGCCGTCGGGGCTCGGATAGAGGGGGGACCCAGCAAGCGGGCGTTGAGCCCTCCCGGCCCTGCGGGTGTCTGAGCGGTGGAAAGCGGGGAGGGGGGTCAAAAGGTCTCCCGGGTCCCCCCCGCGTTCCCTGCAGCGGGGTCCCGGTGTGTGAGGCGCTGCCGTCGTGCCTCTGCTTCTCAGGTGCGCCGGGACCGAGTCCCCGCTCTCCCCACCCCGACCTCAGCCCGGCCAGCTCTCACAGCGTCTTTCGGAAAGGTGGGATGGGGGGGTCCCATCCCATCCAGCGGCTCTGCCCGGCCCCGAACCAAAAATCGCCCTTCCAACAGGAGCCACTGGACTCCGTCCAACTCCGCAGCATACCCTGGGCTTTATAAAGTCTCACTTCTTTACTCTTCGCCCCTCAAGCCTCCCTTTCTTTTTTCTTTTTCTTTTTTTTTTTTTTTTCTTTTTTTTTTCTTTTTTTTTTCTCCTTCCTCCCCCGCTGTTGCTAGCCAGTCTTGCCCATGTTGACACCCAGGCGAGCCACTGACAGTCGCTTTTCAGCCTCGGATGCCCGGCTCACAAGCGGTAATTTTAACGACTGCCTCGGTTTTCACGCTGCAACCTATTTTTGGAGAGCGGAGGAGCACAAATGAATATTCCTGATGAAGGCAGCTTTCATCGGGTTCTTTACAAAATCTATATCCCCTTTCCTCCCTCCCGCCCCCTAAATACACACGAACCATACCGAGGTTTGCATTTTTCATGGCGGGACAAGCAAGTCTATAAAAGGCATGTTTGTTTTTCCTGGCTGTTTCAAAGATGTATTTCCTGGAGGACTTCGCATCTAATGGGGTCATCAGAAGCACATGTGCGATTTTCATCTTTCCAAGTATTTTCTCCTCTCCCCCTTCTCCCGAGCACCGCCGTGTGCTGGTGTAACGTTTTACCTGCCTGCTCACCTTAGCTCCCACTAACCTTCCCCGTTTCCTTATGAGTCACAGGCTTTTGGTAAAGCCTCAGTTTGTTTCCGTGCGTCTGTCTGCATTTTTTTTTTTTTTTTTTTGGTTTGTTGAAGACACGGGTTGGGCGGAAGGTACGGACGGAGACAAAAAAAAAAAATAAAATAAAATAAAAGAGAATAAAAAAAAAAAAAATAAAATAAAATAAAATAAAATAAAATAATGAAAACCTACACGGGGAAGGACGCGAGCTCCCCCCGGCACCGAGCCGCCTCCCCGGTGGTGCCCCGGAGCCCCGCTCCCGCAGCAGAGCAGGACGAACCGCTTCGCCCATCCCTGCTCGGCAGTTTAAGGATGTGTTTTTCCAAAGCCCAGAGCCACTCTCCTTCAGACAAAACCCTCACCTTTTCCCTGTGTGCCGAAGCACTGAAAGTTCCCCTCAGTATATTTTTCTTGGCTGCCGGAGCCGCAGCGTTTTGATTCACTGAGCAGAGGAAGTTAAAGAGTTCTGCAGCACGGGGCAGTGGCCAGCGTTTTCATCGCGATCCCCCTACATTATTTGTCATGCTCAAGTGAGGGTTTGCTGAAGGCAAGAGCCTGCTCACTCCGGGCTGCATTTGTTTCTCCTAAAGAAGGCAGGAGATTTTATTTCCGGCGCTGGTAACAGGAGCCCGAGCGCCTTCCACAAGCCCCCCGGGCAGGCAGTGGGGTTTTTGGGGCCGAAATTTCCCCTCATCCTCACGCTGGGATGCTCTTGGACCCGAGCTGCTCAGCTTGGGTTAGGGAGGAGAGGAGGGAAAATACCTTTACCTGGGGCAGCCCTCCAGAAATGTGCCAAGCAGGCGATTTTTCTCCTATAGGACGTGCGAATGTCTGCAAAACCGGCTCGTACCGTCGAAGGAAAACGCAGCCCCCATGGCAGCCGAAATGCGGCTGAGCTGCCCGGGGGGTGCTGCTCGCCCCAAGCTCCTGCGAGGGCTTGCAGGAGGCAGGGCTGTCACGACATGGGCAGCAAACCCCCACCTCCAGCAGCCTGTCGGGCTGCTCCGTCGACAGGCAGGGTTGTCTCGGCAGGGTGGCAGGACGGACGGACCGGATTTCTGTCCCGGGTCCTCTCCTCGGCCCCTCTCCAGCCCAGCACCGGGACAGCTTACAGTCATGTAATGAAGCCCAGGGCTGCACAGCAGAACAAATCCGCTCGGGCACACCGTGAATATTCAGCGCCCTGCTCTCTAAAGGAATGACTCCAGTTACCATTCTGGGGGCCGTAAATGCTGCATTCCTTATGTAAATTGGTAAGGTTTGGGTTTGAGGACAAATATAATGCACACACATTTCTAATCCATCTATCTATCTATGTATCTATCTATCAGTCTATCAATCTATCTGTCTCTTTATCGATCAATCGATCTATCTATCCATCCATCCATCGATTTAACCACCTATTTATCCATCTGTCTATCCCTCTACCTAGCTATCTCTATGTTTGTGTATGCACTTATACGAGAGACCGAGAGCGGTTCCCCCCCGCCTCCAACAAATGCCATGCTCCGGGAGGACCGTCCCGAGGGGCTGGAGGTGCCCCCTCTGCCCCGCCTGTTGTCGCAGGGTGGTGACACCCCCGTGGCCACGCTGCGAGGGCGACCCTTGCCCTCCCACCCCCTAGTGACTCCCACCTGCTCCCTGCCCTCCCGCCCCCCCTCGCCCCCTGCGCTGTCGGGGAGCAGCCCCCGGGGAAGGGGAGCGGAGTTTCGGTGACTTCGCAGGGGCGGCCCGATATTCCCATTGCTCCAAAAGGAGTCACAGAATCGGGGAGTCGGAGAATATCCCGAGCTGGAAGGGAGCCGCAGGGATAACCGAGTCCAGCTCCTACTCGAAGGAGGGCTTCAGCCAGCCAGGCTGCGCTACGGGGGCTCGGCGGTGGGGTTTGCCGGCCCCCCTCCCGAACTAGCCAGGGGGAATTTCACGGCTAAAGCCTGCCAGATCCGGAGCGACTTCTTATTTATGCCCCGAAACCTGTGGGTGCACCCTGCAAACAAACAATGTGGAGATGAAATCTGCCCCGTGTAACATAACGCTAGTGAATCATAACTAATCTGTTTAAAACCGAGGATTAGTCACGTCGTTTTCGGCATATTCCTCTATCGGGAACTTTTTTTGTGCGTGGAAAATCGGGGGGATTTGGGCTAATTTACCAAACATCATTACTAAGGCAAGTACGGTCCGATAAAATGAGTCTTAACATGTACGGCTTTTCAGGTTGCATTATACACCTCCCATCAGCTTGGCTTTAAGCTGTATGCGCCCTTAATGCTAGATTGACCTCCAGATTTCTTTACTTTTTATTTTTATTTTTATTTTATTTATTTATTTATTTATTTTTACTGCATGATTTTGGTTTCTGGCTGCCTTTAATTGACTTCAGTGACTCACGTTCTCTTCCTCTCTCCATTTATAAGTGATCCTCTCTGCAATTTACAGGAGTTTTCATCGCCCCTAGCTTTCAAAGGGCCTTCTCACCCTGTCAGCCCTTCATTTGCTTTCCCCGATCGAATTCTGCCTCCTCTGTGCAATATGACCTTTTATTAACAACCTACACCCCATCCTGTTTTCATAATGCCTCTTTAAATGTTCCCCATCTTGGCTTTAGTCTTTCTCTAATCGTTATTTTTCTTTTTTCTTTTTTCTTTTTTCTTTTTTCTTTTTTCTTTTTTCTTTTTTCTTTTTTCTTTTTTCTTTTCTTTTTTCTTTTTTCTTTTTTCCTTTTTTCCTTTTTTCCTTTTTTTTCCCTTTTCTCCAGCGGGCAAGGCCTTAAGGCTTCATTTCGATTTCGAGGCCATGTTTTATTAACCCAGACGTTCTGCTTTTCTTCTCAGATCCCGAACTTCTATCTCTAAAAATACTAAATAATTAACTAGCCAATTAGTTCATTCTTTGCAATATTGCACCACTGCATGTGTTATCTTATAGGGAGCAGGCAACTTCTCTAGCCCTGGGAAGCAGTGATTCCTATACACGCGAAATGTTTATTTTCAAAGGATTAAAATTCAGAGCTAAAATTATTAGATGGCCTTCAACGGAAATAACAGAATCTGCCCGTTAGACTCGTGTGCACGCACGAACACACTCGTACGCTCCCGCAGCAGAGGCAGCAGGCACATCTTCCCCGCTGCTGGAAAATGACCCCAAAGGGCCGAAATGGGAGAAGCATCACCCTGAATATACCACGTAGCCCAGGTACTGTGTCCTCTGTAACAATGCAATATCTTGCTTACCCCACTGAACCCCAGCATAATGAGGACACTGGATTTATAACCAGGGCCAAAAGGGGTCTTGTTTGAGGCCGATCTTCCCCCTTACTGAACTTCACATCCTCACTGCTAGAGACTTTACCCGGGCCCTCAGAGAGCAGTGCTTTTAGCAGACACCCACAAACACAGAAGGTGTTAATCCAGCCCCCGATTATATCAAATTAGGACATTGCCCACACCAAACTCCAGCTGATTGAAATTGCGGCCAGCGTCTGAAACCTGGACACGATCTTTGCTGATCTACGCATATTTCTATCCCGCTTGAAGCCATATCGTTTTCTCGGCTTATTTTTCGCAAGAAAATCATTTTAGGGGAGGAAATAAGCATAAAAAAAAACCCTCGGAGGAATGTTTCAGTAGGATGATATATTGCGTTGGGGTTCTAGCAAAGAGCTGCTAGGTGAGGATGAGGCACCGTGGGTGAAACGAAGCGCAGCCCCACACCGGGCGATCAAACGGCGCTGCCTCGCTCAGCTTCCAGCCTGGCCCATCACCGTAAAGAAGCCAGCCTTAGCTCCTGTCCCTTAACAAAGCAAAACTGCAAGAAACCTGCCTGCCTCTTTTGCCACCCCGTGCTTACAAAAAATAGCCTAAACTACAACATAATAAGAAAAGAACATTCCCTTTGCCACAAACTCCCGCACAGGCTCTGGAGGAGGCATCTTCAGGCCCTTGCCTCTCCACCACTGGTGCACCGGGGTCGGGACAGACCCACGGCTGCAGCGGACAGGCCCCCCTCCCGGTGAGGCGGCGGGGTCGGGGACAACCCCGGACCAAGGGGGCTCCGGCGTTGGCCACCACCCGGGGGGCCACTGGGCCACCGGGCTTCCTGAGCTGCCATCCGAGCTGAGCCAAACACATCCCGCCGGTGAGTGATGCAAGCGCACGCCGAGCTAGATTTCTAAATTTTATTATAAAATAAAAGCAGAAATATTTTCCAAAGAATGTATTCACATAATATAAACAATAAACAAAACTAAGGTCGGGTGAGTTGCGGTTGGTACTGTCATTTAGGTCTAAATTCGAGCAGCTGTTCCTCTTCTCTCAAAGCCCGCTCCTGCCCCTGGTGCACGCCGCGGGCAGCATTTGCCCCCCCCCCCCCCCCCCCCCCCCCCCTCTGCGGGGGCCGGGCTCGGGCCATCGCTTCCTTTTCCACCCAGAAAATGGCGAAAGCACCACATGGACAAGGCCGAAGAAGCCGCCTCTCTGCATAGCATCAGCTACAAGAAGGTTACAGAGTCTGCCTAGAGCGTGTCGCTGCTATAACTTGACTACAACTTTTGTATTCTTAGTTGAAATTGTACTTTGTACACCTGCCATGGATACATAACTACAATAGGATAGCGGGAGCGATGCGAAACTTCCCAACAGGCATGTAAACAGCGGCCTTGCACTCCCCCGTCCTCCCCACCCCCCCAAAAAAAAAAAATTACAATGTGCCTCTTCACCCACAGACTGGGCCGACCGAGCAACACCACTGAGAGATTTGGGAAATCAAAGCTGGGAAGAGCTGCCCCACCGCACTGTGTTACGGCCTGGCACGAATGCCACAGGCCCTCTCCGACAGCCTGTCCCTGCCTGGGACCAGCTTTAAGCAACCCTCCAGGCTTTTTACACCATTACAGCCCACAGCTGAGTCCAATGCCTTCCAAACCTGTAACCAGCCTGCTGCCAAAAGGCACACAACACTTCCACTAAGGAGTTTGTCATCGCTTTCAAAAAGTCTCTGGTAAGATTAAGGAGAAAAAAAAAATATATAAAAGAGTAAAGGAGGCGCGAAGGAGGGAGCGTGTACATGGTTTTAAGAGCCCAGATCGACCAGGTTGGATGACATGGGGTTGAGGATGGAGTCCTGCAAGCTGTGGTGGTGCATGGGGTCGGCGCTGGGCACGGGGATGGCGCTGGGGCCCTGGGGGTGGCCCAGGCTGTGCAGGGGCTGCAGCCCGGGGTTGGAGCTGAGCAGCAGCGCGGGGCTGGAGGAGGTGTGATCCGGGGTCCCTGACGGCGTCTTCTCGTCCTCCGAGCTCCCCAAAACTGTCTTATTCCCGTTCATTGATGCCGAGAGCGGGTTGTGGCTGTTGGAGTTGGAATTCTCGTTGTTTTCCCTATAGGAAACATAAAAGAGGAAGGGAAGTCACCGGGGGACGCGGGACCGGTGGCTTCCCGAACTCTGCAAACCTCCCGGGCCTCTTCGTCTGGCACAAAGGGCCAAGGGCCGCCGAGCTTGCAAACAAGAGTCTCCCACTAGCCCGGCGGAAAGTGTCACTTTGCCAAAACGTCATTTTCTGCCTCCATCTATCGCAAAACGTTTACACGGTGTGGGGAGGAAGGGGGGGAGGAAGGGAAGAGGAAGGCATTAAAAAAAAAAAAAGAAAAAGAAAAAAAAAAAAAAAAAAAGGCTTTCACACTTGGAAACTGCTCCCCGAGCTGAAGAGAAGCAAGGCCGAGGCGAGGCGGCTGTGAGCAGGATTGCTCGGTGCTGCGGCCCAGCACCAGCTTCCCTTTTGCTTAAGTAACCGGACATTTCTCCCCCCCTCGCCCCAAGCTCAGAGCATAGCCCGATATGGAAGAGAAGGCGAGCAAATAGAGTTAACTCGCTTATTTCCCGAGCCCTGGCTGCTCGCCCCCCCTCGGACCGCCGTTCCCGGAGCGGAGAGTGCAGCCTGGGGGGCCCCCGCTCCCTGCGGGGGGAGCCCCGAGCCCCGGCCGCCTACCTGGCTGGGCAAGGCGGCACGGTGTGCCGGGAGGCACCTCTGGGTAAATATCGAGAAATCGCTGGAGGCTTGCCAAGCCCGTTCAAAAAATAAAATTATTATTATTATTATTATTATTTTAAATAAGAGTGGCAAGATGGGATGGGGGCGACCTTCCCGTCAAGGCTAACTCGCCTTTCAGAAGTAGCACTCCTGTAGACACAGCCCTGCCTGAGATACTGAAGGCGTTTTAAGTGGTTCAAAAGCTTCTGCGGAAGCTTTGAACGCGCTATCTGGCAGAGGGGCCCGATCCCGCAGGATTTGCTCGAGGGAAGGGGTGGCCATCGCTCCGACATTTTTTGCTCGGTGAGGGCCGCAGGATGTGGCCTGAGACACACTGCGGCAAGAAAATAAAAACCGAAAAGAAAGCTCTGCTTGAACAAGTTGCTTGAGTGAATGGCAATCCCAGGAACGGTCTGTTTTCCAACTCCTGGAGTGTAATATTAGGTTGAGTGTATTTTTCAATGTCAAAAATCTTATTTGTCTCTGGAGACCTTTAAAATTTGATTCCTCGGAAAAAAAAAATAGAGAATGGAATAAGTGTAACCTTCATTTCCTTTGGATGTGAGAAGGTGAGTCCCTGCTATCAGCAATAAAAAGGATCTCTAACATCTCGTAAAACCGACACTTGCGGGGATTTGAAAGCAAATTAAAGCGCTAGTACCGTTTGGGGAAATGCATGGAGCAAATCTGTGCGGATCCCGAACCTGCCGGGCTGCACAGCTGCGCGGCCGCGGCGCTCGCCTTTTCCCAACCCCGACAGGCAGAAAAGCAAAATGCCGTGTCCTCCGTGGCGCGGAGGTGCGGGAGATTTCTAATAATCTGTTAATTAACCGCGCAGGCCACACGAGCAGATCGAGCGAGCTGGGAAGGAGGCGCAGTGCAGCTGGGACACGCTTTTCGCTTCCCCGAGCCGTCTTTAAGGCACAGGGCCGGCTGACGGCAAAGTCTCCCCGGGTACGTAGGCATTAACCTCTGCCGGCAATTAACGGCCCCTTCCCTCAATTTAACGAAAAAAGCACAGTCCCGGAGTCACGGTCGGTATAAGGAGATATTACATATAAATATGCATGCGTGAGCACCGCCCTGGGTGGTGAAGCCGAGGCGCGAATTCACGAGCAAGGGCAGAGAGCTCTGCCTTCCCTCCCCGTCTGCCTGTGAGCGGGCCGAGCTGCTGGGCTCACATTTTGGGGGCTCCCTTCGCAGCAATCCCCCTGCCTTATTCCCTCGCCCCGCCGCTCCCTTTCCGCAGCGGGCAGCCCGCAAGGACGCGCCTCGACGGGACGGGCCCCGCCGCCCCCCCGGCTGCCCTTCAGCTGGTCAAGGGGCCCGGCCGCCTCTCCGGGGGCTTCCTTCCCCTCTGCTCGTCGCGGACAAGCGTCGGGCACCCACGGCGCCGGCCCGTCTGTCTCCCGGCGCCTCCACCCCGTCGGGGCGGCCTCCGCGGAGCCGGGGGCGAGCAGCGGGGCCGGGGAACCGCGGGTGCTGGGGGATTCGTACCTTTCCTTGGCCTCGGCCGCTCGGTCCCGCTGCCGGCGGTTCTTGAACCAGTTGCTGACCTGGGTGGTGGTGAGGCCGGTGGCCTCGGCCAGCTCCCGCTTCTCGCGGGGGGACGGGTAGGGGTTGTGGGCGTACCACTCGCGGAGGACGCTGCGGCTCTTCTCCTTGAAGCAGTAGCTGGTCTCCTCGCCGTCCCAGATGGAGCGGGGCAGCGGGAACTTGCGGCGCACCCGGTACTTGCCCACCGCCCCTAGGGGTCGCCCCCGCAGCTTCTCCGCCTCGATGTAGTGCGCCTTGAGCCAGAGCTGCTGCAGCTTGGGGTGGTTGTGCGCCGAGAACTGGTGGCTCTCCAGGATCTTGTAGAGCTCGCGGAAGTTGCCTCGGTGGAAGGCCACCACGGCCTTGGCCTTCAGGACGCTCTCGTTTTTGTGGAGGTGCTCGCACGCAGGGAGGGACCAGAGGAACCGCCCCAGCCGCTCGATGTTGCCGCCTTGCTGGAGCACCTCGCAGACGCAGGCCACTTGCTCTTGGGTGAAGCCAAAAGTCGGGAGCATCGACATGGTGAGCCCTGCCCCGCCGCGCACCCTACGGCCGCATAGAGGGGAGCGGCGCGGGGCGGCGGGCAGCGCCCGGCATGCGGGGCCGGCCCCGGGGCGGCGGCGCCCGGCGGGGCCCGGCGGGGGTCACGGCCGGGAGCGGGGGGCCGCGGCCATCGGCGGCGCCCGGAGAGGCAGCGGCTCGACACAGGCGAGGAGCGAGGAGAAAGCCTCGGGAGCCCGAGCGAGGAGGGCGTTTTCCCCCGGCCGCCTCCTTTTTGTAAGTCCGAGTTGCGAGAGGAACTTTGTGCCTCTTTTGTCTCCTATCTGCAGCGCTCGCAGCGGCCGCGGCTCTCCCACCCCCCCCCCCCTCGGCCGCCGGGTTGGGATCTCCCTGCTTCCCCCCCACCCCCCTCCGCCGAAAGATCCCACATAATATAGTGGTAAAGTCCCGCTCCCTCTCTCCTCTCCCTCTCGGAGTTTTTCCCCCCTTTCTTTCTCTCTCTCTCTCCCCCTTTTTTTTAATAATATTATTCTAAGCTGGCATGAAAAGTGATTATCCGCGCTGTGATTGGTCCGGTTATCTGACCCGGGGACTGCCAGGAGAAGACAATAGTTTTAGTCAAATTATTTGCCATGGTGACGCTGTCAATCAGGGGTAACCCGATCTGTTTTGAGGTGGCTCCCCGGCTGACTTGACAGATTGCTCAGATCCACTCAGAGGCGGCCCTGCGAGCTGAGATATTGGCTAGTGGGGGAGAAAATGCCGCCGTGATTGACGCTGCGGGCACCCACCGGCAGCGGGGCAGCGGGGAGCCGCCGCCCCGTCGGGGCCCCGCCGGTCCCGTCGGGGGGAACCCTCTGGCCCCAGCCCTCGCGGAGAGTTCCCTGCTCCAGGCACTGCCTCGCCCCCTCCCCAGCGCCCAGCAGCAACTGGCGGCGAGCTTTCTGGGGAAGGGGCCTCCCGCCTACAATAGGGACCCTGTTCCAACCCGGGATCCCGTTACACGCCGGCCGTTCCTGCCCGGAGCGGGGACCGGCTGCCGATGGGGCCCGAGCCGTGCCCGCCTGGCCCCGCCGCTCGCCTCTCCCCGCCGGAGCCCGGAGTCGGTTTTTGCTCCGCTTCCAGCCCCGTGCCGGGGTGCTGCACCCCGGGGGACACGCGTAAAGGCCAGGGACGCTCGGCGTGACCGTGCGGCTCCTTGTCACCGCCTATCCTTTCCCGTCCCCTCGGTGTGGACGAAGCGAGAGGCGGCCGGGTGGGCTGCGGGGCCGGGGGGCGGCCGCAGCCTCCTGGGGAAGCGCCCTCGGGGGGCAGCTGTAGGCGCCGGGGGGAGCCCAGGTGAAGGCTCTAGGGGGGAGCCCTTCAGATGCTCCCCGCCGCTGTGCGTGGCCCCAGGACTGATTTCACGACCCGAAATGTTCCTTTTGGGGGGAGAAATAACACAACGGCCAAAAATCTCTTCCGACGCCATTTGCAGCTCCACCAGCACGGCTTTGCCGTCCCGCGCTCCCACCTTTCTGACAGCCCACCAGCGCCTCAGGGGCTCGGCGAGGCCTCGGGAGCTCCGGCCGCGGCTCCCCGCCCCGCAGCCCGACCCTCCGGAACACCCGGGCTCTGCGGAGCGGCCGGGCCGGGGCTTGCGAGGCCGAGCGGCGGCGGGCGAAGCCCCCCGAGGGTGGGAGCCGCGGCCGAAGGGGGGCAGCGGCTCCTCCGCGGCCAGAGCCCGGCCCGTCGGGGCGCCTGTGCGCACCTACCGGCCGCGTGCGGAGTTTTTCGGGTGAGCCCCGTTTCGGAAGCCCGGTGCCCGCCTACCTGTGAGTGCCTCTCCGTAGCCGTGCAGAAGCCGTGGGAAGCGGGCGGCCCCCGCCACGGCTTGCCCGGGGGCGCAGAGCAAAGCGGGGGCTTCCTCTGCAGGGCATTCGTTTCCAACGAATTTGGGAACGTCGGTGGCGGGGCCGCAAAGCCCCCGTGAGCCAGTCTCCCTCCCCTCCGAGCAGAATTAGCACTCGGCCGTTCAGCGCCTTGCCGCTGGCCGATTCCTGCGAGATTCAAACAACCGTGCTCGTTGGGAACGATCGCGTCCCGCTCTCCGCGCTTCCCTCTCGGCCGCAGCGGAGGATGGGGCGCAGCTGGGGCCGTAGCGGGCGGCCGTGGGGTGGGAGAGAGGATCCGCTTTAAAAATGTTCCTCCGAACAGACACGGCGAGGGGAGCACGTATCCCCTCTCGCACCCCCGACCCCCGCGCTCACACCGGGCGCCTTTCGGAAGGGAGAAACCGGCGTCGTCCCGCTCCCCTCGGCGGCTGGGGCCGTGGCAAAAGACAAAAGAGCTGCTGAGGTCTGGGCTCCCCTCCCGCCTCCGTGCTACCTCGCTCTGTCGCTGCACGTTTATCGGGGATCTACCTGACTCCGTTTCCTCTCCTTCCATCTCAGACCCACAGCGGCGGAGGCTGAACGGGAGCAGCTGTTCGCCCTAGCCGGAAAGGAGATGTCAAAACCTGTTGCGTGAACGGAGCTCTGAGAAAGTCTCTTTTTAGCTCCCTAAAATGTGAGTACGGACCCTACACGCGAGCCCCTCCGCAGGCGCTTTCACTTCGGGCGGCAGTGGCCGGGCGGCGTGTGTCGCCGCTTCCCAGAGCGACTGCAAATTAGGGACAGCTGGATCCCGATGTTCTGTAACTGCTTTTAACTTTGGGGCAAGGAAAATCTTCCTGTTAGTGCTAGAAGAGGGAGCAGATACTGGCTGCGGAGCCCCGGCACGGGGCGAGTCAAGTTGCGAGGGAATCAAACGATTCCCAGGTGAGGAGCTTTTCTGGCATGTGCAAAAAAGCTCGTTCACTGCAGTTATATCTCAGAGCAAGAGGCAATCGCCTGGTAACGTCTGCCCCCGGTCCGATGGGAACGTTTTGCGGGGTGGCTCCGTGCAGCCGCAGCCAAAGGCTTTTTCTGGGCTGCCCCAAACTTGCGCCCGGTGCCGCTGCCGCCCGGACCCGCCCGGCGCAAGAACCCCGGGTTCATCCCGGTCCCGGCCGGGGCAGCGGTGTGACTGTCCCCAGGGCACCCTCAGCAGAGGTCTGGCCCCTCCGAGCAGTCACTGTCGAGCACCAGGCAGCGTGCGGGACAGGCACCGTCAGCGCAAGTGGCTGTGAAATAGGAGGGAAATAAAAAACTCTTTTTTTTTTTTTTTTTTTTTTTCTTGTAACGCTCCCGTTATTAACCAGGGAGAGGACTTGCTGCGGGAAGGGGGGGCTGAGCATGTCGCTTCCTGGGAGCTTTTCATTGCACGTTACTGCCTTGTGTCCATAAACGAGTGCCAGGACAACGCTGCGGTTATCTGAGAATCTCTCTCTCGGCGGTGCCTCCAGCGTCTCCTTCGAGACCACAGCCTGCACGGGAGGCTGCGGGCCCGCACCGCTTCCCTGACACACGGCAACTGAGCCTACCAGCCTCCTGCCTGCAGCCTTTCCCGTGTCCCCCCGACTGCGGCCCCTGTGCCCCCCTCCCGTGCCCTGCAGCTTATTCCATTTACACAGGCGTAAACTCTTCCGGCTGTGCTTGGGGGGCACCGGGAGAGGCAGGAGGCAGAGCGATGGCTGTCGCCACGGCAAGCCTCCACGACACGCTCCTGCCGTCGGCCTCAGCTCCCTGCGTGGGGACGGAGGGAGTGAGACGGAGGCTGTCGGTGGGACGCTCTTATCGGCGCTGGTAGCGACCAAATGATAAACCCTGCAGTCCTCACGCCTTGCCTACACGTGCCCACTACCGTGGCAAGGACAGTAGGGAGAGCAAGCGACAAACAGCTCCAAGATTTCGTTTATTTATTTATTTATTTATTTATTTATTTTTTTTTTTTTTTGGGGGGGGGTGGGCGCGAACACAATATGCCTTCCCTTTAAAACCAGGCGACTCTGACGTGGACAAAACCCTCCAGCACTTAACCTGCTCTTCCTGCTATCTTTTTTTATGAATCATAACGACCCTTGCCAGGATCCCAGGCCTACGTGTCGTGTCCTTTCTCCCCCTTTCTCATCCCTCCCCCCTCCATCCCGGGCAGGACTCAGCGCCCTTCCCGGGGCACCCCGGCGCACATGTTTAGGGCCCCACGGCGGCAGTTTGCAGCCCCCCTCCCCACCCCCGTGCGATTTATTCCCGCGTGTATTGAATTCAGAGTTTTGTTTCAAAACAAAACGGGCTCTAGCCCATCGCAGATGGCACGTAGAGAGCCCGAGATCCTGCCCCGACCGAAAATGAAAACATGACCGGGATCACCGCGAATAACGAAATTAAGACAAACAACAATAGCTTGTTGTTCCATGATTTGGGGCGAGGGAAAGAACTGGAAGCTTTTTGCAGCGAGCTGCGCGCTGTTCCTCGGGGGGAGCCGCCGAGGATGCCAGCTATGTAGCGGGTAACTCGATTATGCTAAGAGAGGGGCCGGGCAGGGCGGGGGCGCCGGGGTGCCCGGCCGGGGAGCTCCGAGCAGCGGCTGCGCATTTTTCAGGGAGATGAACGGCTTCGGAGGGCTGTCCGAGGGGGCCTCGGGGGACCTTGCGGCACCGTGCCTCCTTCTCAAGGCTCTGCAGCCTCCCCACAAACCCTACGGCCGCCCCCCCCCCCCCGCCCCCCTACCTTCACATTCCCCCTTCTCGATCTCGGGCGCGGGGCTCAGGGTTTAGTTTCCTTCACCCTGACCCACAGCACCAACACCGATTTGGGGTTTTCCCCCCAAGTCCCACAGCCGGGCTCCGGTCCCGCGGCGGTGGGACACCCGTCGGGGGGCGGTCGGAGCCCAGCCAGCCCCCGCCCCGCTGCCGGCTGCGGGCAGCGCCTCGGATGCTCCGCGGCACGGGGGGACTGAGTGGAGAGCTTTACAGACAAGACAACAACAACAACAAAAGGCACATATGGTTAAAATAAGGAGAGGGAGCTTTCCGCCTTGGGGGTTGGCAATAACTAGCCAGAAATGCAGGGCGCTGCGTCCAAAGTTCTGGTGGGTTTCTGCAGGATTGACAACTTAAATCACACTACAAGCATCAATTTGACAATATTTGTAAACTTCTTGTTTCCAGGGATCTTCTTGATCAGAGATAGACCAGGTCGGTATGAGCTCGGGCCACGAAGGTCTTTTTTTTTTTTTTTTTTTTTTTTTTTCCCTCCTCTCCTCCTTTCCCCTCTTCCGAGTTGATGAATAGCGATCAGGTTTCTTTTAATGGCTGCCCCCTATTCTCACAGCCTCCCACAACTAACCCAAGAGCCTGTTTCCTCGACCTCAGTTAATTCCACTGATTATTCCAAGATGATGAGGAAAAGCACGAAGATTGTTCGCTGCTCCTACTGATCCGAGGCATTTTTGTTACCATCTCCATCCCTGGCTCACGGGGATGTAACCGGGGAGTATTTTTAGGAACAGGCCGCCCTTCCTCTCCTTCTGCCCTCCCTCCCCAGCGAACTGACATCTTCAGGGCCTTGGCCGTGCCCGTCCCCTGCTTGGTGGCCGTGCGACCCCCCGCCCTCCTGCTCGGGGACCCCTAGGGCTTGGGGGGGGGGGGGTCGGGGCATTTTTGGGAGGGGGTCGGGGCGCCGGGAGGGCGTCGCCCCGAGGGAAATAGACCCCAAGCCGCCTCCTGCCGTGCCAGTGGGATTTTCGGCTCCCCTATCCGAGGCAAACCGGCCCCCCGAACCCGGGCGGCATCGAGGCCGGCCCCGGAGGGCCGGAGGGGGAGATCCGCTCCGAGAAGTCTCACTAGAGGGCTCTAAGGCTCAGTTCCCAGCGCTGCCGAGAGGAAGCAGGGCTTCGTCCTTGCTGTCCCGCCGGCTTCCGGACGGGCGGTTGCAGGAGCCTAAAACCGCCCCCGCGCCGTCCCCCAGGTGGCTCACGCACGTCGTGGCCATGGCCAGAAATCCTCCGTGGTCTTCTCCTCCTGCCCTGCCCCACCACGGGCTGGTGTCCCACCTCCCCGGACACAGCGTTCCCAGGGGGTCGCAGGGAGTTCCAGCCTCTCCTGCACCCCTCGCACTGCAAAATCGAGACGAGCAGTCCGCAGAGCATCCCCCACTCCCATCTTAGAGTTGCCCCCCGACACAGGCATCCTCGGCAAGGATCGGGGAGCAAGCAGTGTTTATGGACCTGTGGAATTGCAGTTTCACTGCAGGAAGACCTTGCGTGAGTCCTTCCGTAGTCTACTGAGCAGTGTGCCCATAAACACACCTACCGGTCAGATACTGCGGCACTGGGACAAGCTGAAATGCAAGGTAGTGATAGCAAGTAATGCCCACGGTGCCATCAGTGTCAAAGAACACTGACTTACTGAAATTTGTTTTCACTGTGGATTTCTTTCCCGTTTTAAATAATCTCTATAATTTGCCGTTGTGAATAAATAAAACTAAGCAAGACTCTATCAGTTAAAACCAGGAGAATTATTATGTGCAAGGGAAAAACTTCATAAAATGTCACAATACATTCAATTTGTTTTAACTCCTCCAAATTTTGTAAGGAGTAAGAACATTGCATTTTTTACAGAAGTTTGGAAGTGCAGTTTAATTTGTTTGTCATGTCTTGCAGTTCTCTCAGAAGCTTTGTAAACGGATCAAAACTACAATAAAGTTTTGTGGAAAGTTAGACAGTTTAGATAATTTAACAGCAGTTTAAAGCTGATCCACTTTCCAGTGGAAAATTTGCTAGTTCTGAATTTGTGAAAATGTTCTGTATTTTTCTCCTGGATTGTTTAAGCCTCCTCTTTCTTGGATTAATTCTGTCTCTGCCCTTTGTCTTCTCCCCTTTATTTCATAGGTTCTTGAATCAGTTCAAGTGCACCGTGGACCTTTTAATTCCCAGAAATGTTATGTAATTTAAACAGACCTGGTGTCCTATTTCATTACATCTTTATATCGTTTATTTATTTATTTATTTATTTATTTATTTTTCATCAGTTTTATCTTTGTTCTAAACAGAGACTTTAAGACTAGTCTAATATTGACTTTGTTGATTATTTAATATGTAGAAAAGGCCAGTTCAGTGAATGCTGAATTGTTTTCAGGCAGTTAAGCTACTAAAGCAGGAAAGGCTAAGGCTCTGTATCCTGCTGGTTAAGAAATAATCTTCTACTCATCTGCTATACCCTTTTCTATTTTCTTCTACAGCCTAGTTGTTTGTGCATGGTCAGGTGTGTGATGATACAGCCTCTCTCCTAAAAACAGATAGCAGCAGCAGTGGACACCACTGCTGCATACTGCACCAAGGGACATGAATTTGAGTGTCGCTTTTGGCTGCCAGCATGTTCCCAGGCATGGCTTAGGCTGCGATCTCTCTACAGCAGTGGCTGGGGGTGTCGTGCCCATCACTGATTGTTCCCAAGCTGCTGTCTGCACTAGATTGTACCTTGTTTGGCTCCCTCTATCCCATGCTATTCCAGTCCTCCAACACTATTCCAGGAACTTTTGCAGTCCCAAGTACTCCTCCATGCCCTCAGTCTGCACTCTAAGTGCTTCATGCTATTAAAATATCACTTGAACAATTTACATTATATCCTTTATATTATCTCTAATACTCAGATCTAAAATCCCACAGGAAATAATAAATATTTTTTGAAGCACAGAGGCACTACTTGGAATTCAAAGACTAACTGACCTAGCCTGAGGGCCAGAGAATTGTTCCTAGCCATGTTTCACTTAGCAATATGGACACATTTTAAACATCTTTGCAAGAAGGGACTTATTGAGTCTTACCTTCTTAAGACTCCTTATCTTTTCATTCTTCTAACAGTTTAATGTGCTTAAGTCATTTCCAGTAGTTTCATTCTCTCCATAAGTTGCAGAGGAAGACCAGATATTTAACGTAGGGCTAAAGATTTCACTGAGTGACAGAGAGTTGCAAAGCATGGGATTCTTGTATAACTACCTCTTAATTTTTGTATATCTGCTACCTTCTACAGCCAGAAAACAATCAGAAAAATATTTGTTACAGTGTGTGTATATATATATACATATATGTGTATGTTTATGTGTATTTATATATGTCTAAATGTTTTAATTAAGACTTGTTTAATTTTACTTCAGGGAAAAACTGAGATTGTCATTGAAAAAAAAAAAAAAATCTAAACAGTAGAATAACCACATCACAGTAATTTAACCTGATAAACATTTCCTTAATTATGAGGTCCTGTTGGTTTCAGTCACATAAGAGATGTGGTGGAAGAAAGGAATAGAGCATGAGATAAACTGGACAAAGCCCAGGAAGAATTTTACAGACTAAAATGATCTTTCTTTCTTTCTTTCTTTCTTTCTTTCTTTCTTTCTTTCTTTCTTTCTTTCTTTCTTCCTTCCTTCCTTCCTTCCTTCCTTCCTTCCTTCCTTCCTTCCTTCCTTCTTTCCTTCTTTCCTTCTTTCCTTCTTTCTTTAATTTTATTTTTTTTCTCTTTGATCAGCATCCTGAAACAAATACACTTTTGGATGAGGGTATTATGTTCATGTTTATTTTCAAGTGGTAGAAGGTTGGCAGCAGCATTTGGCATGCATGGAAGAAGTCTGGGATCTGGGCCTTACAGTCATCATAAAGAAGTGAGCTTCAGCTTCCAAGAAGAGAAGTAAGTAAAGAGGTATAATTGGGTGAGTTATGATGTGGAAGCTAGAGTGCAATAAGCATGTTTAATGTACATAAGGGAAGGAAAAGTGCTCCGTGCCAAATTGGATGCCAGACTTCTGGCTGGCAGAGGTGAACAAGCAGTATGAATTCAGTAATGAGAAGGCTGTGCCTGAAGATGGTTCTCCTAACTCATCAAACTGCTCTTTGAGACATTTGACTAGAGAGAACAGAAATGGGACCATTAGTGTAATGGGTCAGAGCAAAAAGAACAAACAGACTGCAAAACAAAAGAAGGAAACACAGTCCCAGTGACATCCCAGAGGAGGCTATAGATACCACAAATGATCCTGGGACTGCTGGGGGGCAGCCCATGCTGGCTGCGGTGATCTCTGGCCTTAAATGGGATGAAGTCTTCAGCTCGGTGAGAGACTCCTGTAGGGATGGGAGAGGATGAATTCGGTCTGTAAAAAAATCTCTTTTATCTGCAGCTGGAGAAAGTATGAGGAGGCTACATCATGGGGGAAAGTTTAAGCTACGGAGATTTCAAGGAGAAAGAGTGTGCCTATGGTCACCTCAAAATCCTCTGTGGCCAGGAGCTACAAACAGGGAGGGAAGAGACAGGAGCATTTTTATTTTCACAGATGAATTTTTAAAGGCAATAGTCTTTTTTGTTTGTTTGTTTGTTTTATTTATTTATTTATTTTAATTTTCCCTCTAGCTGAAAAAGGATCTGCACATTTCTATTGGATCAATAACCCATGGCCAACACCAAGACAGAAGTGTGCAATATAAATGTAAAGCACTATAATAATTTTCAGGTAATTAGAGAGCTTATACGTTGCTTCACATTCTCGAGAAATTTGTCTAGGTGTTTCAGACTCACCTGACCAAAGCCTTTATGTTGATTCAGTAATCTACCTCTCAAAGAAATCTGAGACCATTGATGGACCCCATTTTCATCCTGTAAAAGATGCTTTGTATTTACCATCATTAATTGTGCAATTTGTATTTGTGTAAAAATAGGGGAAATATCCCAAGTGTAGAAAAGTTAATGGAAAGCACCACAACAGATCTGTGAGCTCTGGACTGGGCTTCTGAAGAACCAGAAAGAGTAGGGGGAAAAAGAGGTTTTGTCATGAAAGAACTAGTAGAAGGGGGCTTACAAGAGAAAAAATCTTCCAGTGGTGTTGAAGAACTTCCCTTGGGCATCTTCCAATTAGGCACCTGGCACACTGACTGACCATTTAGGATGGCACAAATCTTGGCAATGTTGCAAGAGTAATATTTTCACGAGGAGGAACTGTTACAGAACAATGCAAAGTCACTTTGGTCTTCAATGTCAGGCAGACATCTTAGGAAGATGAGTCACTTTATTATTAATTATGACTATTTATAAAAATGTTTCTATTCCTTGGGGACAAGATGATGAACATTTATCTCTCCGGCTATATCTCCTAGAGTAATCTGAAAGCATCAAAGAAATGTAAGATCTTGTTCCTGGTGTGTATTTTCTTTGGGCTAGTCTTTCAGAATTCCAAAAGCTGTTGAGATATGGTCGGTATTATGCAACCTTCAACAGTAAAGCAGATGTACGTTGTTCTTCTTTTGAGAAGTCTTATTTTGATCTCTGGAGACCCATAATGTCATCCTCACTCAATCATTTTGAGCAGAAAGGGAACTTTTCCAAGGCACTATAGAAGCAGCAATGTTTAGATGATTGTTATATGTAGAGTTTGATGAAGCAGGCACTTTTCCCGCCATATGTTAAATAAACAACTGGTTACTGTGTACTGTGCGGTGATGCAGGTTGATACTCTGCTGCTGAATAATATGATGTCATGTTAAGACTTCAACTATTTCCTTATATAGTCCTCAAGAAATATGATTTTTTTTGCACATCTGAAAATTCACAGGCAAATACGCAACTGATCAAATCTTGCACAGATGCTAACACCCAGATGCGTGTGTTTCTGCGTGGAAGTAATCTATAGCTAGCAGAACTCTTGGATAGAGAAATCCAGTAAAAATACAGATTAGGCACACATAAGTTAAATATGTCTAAATAGTGTGCCAAGAATTTATAGTTTTATGAAATCTGTATTATGTACAGATCTCTCAATATTTTCTTCTAAAAATTTTCATTAGTGTACAAAAGAGAGGATATGGATTTCTGTAATATCCAGAAGAACCATCTTATTTCATGTACAGCAAACTAAAATAACAACATGACCTTGTTTCCTTGGCCTCCCTGTCTGTCCAAACATCTATTAGAAGTTAGCACTTGAGTAATCCTATCTTTTAATAATAAGCTATACAATAAAACCATGCAATTTAGCAATAATAATGAATAGTAAGTTGCATGCTGGGTGAAACATTTTGAATGAGATTTTCCAATATTTCCTGTGCTAAAATGCTTAGATTCATAACAGATATATGAAGAAATGCAAATACAGATATGTGTTTTCATTTTTAAGTGAGAAGATACATATATGTGAGTAGACTCTTGTCTTGTTCAGCTTGATACACTTAATATCCTCAGTAAATTAGGAGGAACTATTTTAAAATGAGGGAACAACAAAAGATATCAGAGCAAATTCAGAGCTGGAACCAGGGTTAATACTTGCAGGAATTCAAGCCTGCATTCCTTACAAAACTTTCATTTAACTTATCAGCCAGGGGAAAGAAAGGAAAAATTTCTTTGTGTGTGCCTATGTATGTTGTATGCATATATGCATTAAATATACATATGCACCAACTCATATATATAGACTTTACTTAATCTTTTTATAAATAAGGCCTAGTCTTTGCATCTTCTCATTAAATTAATGGGATTTTTGCTAAAGTAAGAGTTCTGAATATGGTTATATCAGATATATTTCTTTGACAAACAATGAAACATGCGGTAGAGTTGACAAAAAAAACATTCTGTTGTTGTGGAGCTACTGAGCAATTGGAGCCAGCAAAGAGGTACTGGAGGAAGATGTCTGTTAATACATAACATGTTCTTTATCTGTGTATAAAGTATATATATATATATATATATTAATTGTCAACTGGTTTATTGAAAGTTTTGGTAGAAAGGTATGTAAACGCAGATTGGATTTTCTACAATACCTTCACTAAGGGCTCAGATGAGTTTGGGTGATAGACCAAAGCAATATGATCATCTGAACTGATTTCTTATTAGAGAAAGGTCTTACAGCCTTGCTCATGAAATCCCCCTTTGCTTGCTTCACTCCAACACCATGTATTTTTCATGCACAGATGATCACTGACTGATCACATTACTTTCTGGGTATTTTCTGACTGTGGTTCAACCTCAGAAACAAAAAGGAGCAAAGGAAAACTGACAAGTCCATTTGCTTTATGTGACTCCCCACTTCAGTCACAGAAGAAAAGGCCTTGCCTTTTTAACCTGTGCAGCTGATGCCTGGATTTTCTCTTCATATGTATTCTCTAAAACTAAACTGTGGACTCGAGAGGAAACAAGCTTAATATACCATGTGCTTCCTATTTGTTGAAGGTATCAGTGCTAGAGCTCCCTCGGCATGCTAAAATGTGAACATTTTTACAGTGTAACAGATTATGGAAGCTGCTCTTGATAAATTCCAGTAACAGCATTTTACACTCCACGTGCTCCTTTTTGTGAATGACAGATTGCCATATTAGGTCTCTAAAGAAGTTCCTGACAAGGGTGATTCAGCACATGAAGAAAGTCGACCATGTGTCTAGCTCAGTGTCTATATTCCTTAATATATTTACTCGGGACTGCAGTGTTGTTCTCTCCAGTGTACCAGAGCGAAGAGAAAACTGTTCAGCGTGAGACACTCCTTCACACCATTAGGTCTTCTGCTGAAATCAATCTAAAAACAAGCATATGGATATATTTACCTCTCCTCTGCCTCTGACTGATCCTAAAAATATATGAAAAAGATAAAGTTCACTGCATTTTTTCCTTTTGGCTGGGCAGTAGGAAAAGGGACCATGGCAGATAGGCTTGGGTAGATGAGGTGCTTGGTGGGAAGAAGATTCTAGAGATTAAGCAACTTGCCTAGTAGCTACTATAAACCTTTATGTTGTAAATAGAGCAACCAGGACAATGTATCAACTGATGTTGTATTCTGAAGGTGGTTTTAGTAAAAGTCAGTTCAAAACCTTGCCCAGTAGGATTCTGCCAGGCATGGAAATTACCACTGGTTTTCAGCAGATATTCAGTTTATTTTTCAATGGATATTCAGTGGAACTAATGGGAACAAAGTTTGAAGACATAAATATACATTTATATAATATATATTTTATATATATATATTTATATAATTTTATATAATACTTAAAACTTGTATCATTAGCTGTTAAGTGCTCTCTAAATACAGCGCATAGATTTAGCTGTAAATACTGGAAATATTGTGCCTGATTTAGAAACATTAAGAATAACCCAAGCATTTCTCAAATGCCCATTTATAACTTTGCTCAGATCTCTGTTTTGTGGTTTATTCTTCATCATTCAAGGTGAACGTATGAGATTCCATTTCAAGTTTTAACTTAATAGCTTTACTTAAGAAACAGGAGAAAAAGAATGTTATATGAATTGAACGTCACATATTATTTGGCAAATCACTTTCAGGAATTCCATAAGGAAGAGCAGAAAAAAAAACAACACAGTTGCAGGGTTAGAAGAAACAATGAATAGTGCCGTTACCGTCTAAAAGCACACACTTTTCAGTCAGACTTGGCTGGTGAAATGTAGAAGCTTAATGTGGATTACACTTTTAAAATCTTTCGACATCAAAAAATAGAAGAGATGTAGTGTGCTTTTATTTCAGAGTACTTTGCATGCAATCTCAAGATAAATGGTAGAGACTGATTGTTTTTGTACCCGTGCCAAACATTGTCGTTAGGTATTGCTGTTTTGTTTCATCAACCAGATGAATTTACACAGGAACATCGATCAGGTACCTACATTTAAAAGAACACACTGTCAAATTAGTGGATAGAAAGAGCACATTAGGAGAGAGAAATTATCTGGTGAAAGATTTAAAGACTGACTCACTTGTGTTTTGTTTCATTAAATGTGTGGTAGTCCCCTTTCATTTTCCATTTAGAACAAACATTCACAGACTCCATTAAAATATCAGTTTTGTAAAAAACTATCTGGCTCAGGACACACATAAGCCTCCTTGGAAAAAGCACAGCTCCGCTTCTTACAGATTCTAGATGACTTTTAAATCTGGGCCCCCAAGCTGGGCAACCCCACTGGCTGTCTTGGAGTTCATCTGTGTACTCCTGTAGTTTACAGTGCTGCAAAACTACCCGATGCGCTGCAGGGGGCTGGTGGCTGCTTCTCCAAAGGGGGGAGGCTTTGCACGAGGAGGGGCTGCACAGCCCTTGGAAGGACACAGAATATATTCTAGGACAAACACATACATGCACAAAAGTAGGAAAACTGTCCAGATATTGTTTTGCCCTCTTTCCTCTGAGATGCTCTTGGAACATAATCTTGATTCTCACACTTAGGGTCAAGGGAGCAACCCCTCTATAATGGACGGGTGAGCAGCAGGTTGGAGAGTGGGGGCACACAGGAGTTAGGGCAGATCCAAAGGAGTAGAGAAAAGAAGACCAGGGATTAAAAAAAAAATCACAACGTATAACTGACAGCATTTCATCTTTATTTTGATAACACTGGATAATGTTGATATTTGTGTTGGCTAAAAGCTCTTGAAGCTCTTGTTCTTCAAAAGTTTTTTAAAGATTTTTTTTTTTTTTTTTTTTTTTTTTAAAGGCAGACATAACAAACGAAAAGAATCCCTAAGCCATTTGTATTCCATGTCTTTTAAGCCTTTGTCTTAATGGCAATTTCTTAGTGTCCCTTTATCAAACACTTTTTTGTTATATACAGCTATTTCTAGACAGAAAATTTCACTTCATCTTTGATAACTTTATGATATCCGTATTTTTCTGTGTATGCATTTATACATATGTCCAGAACCCAGTGGATCCTGGAGCCCACCTCCAACCTGCACAACAAGACCAGGCCACGGCAGGCTCAGGCAAGAGCTACACAACTCAGGCACCTCTGTGTATTGTCATCTTGGTGGCAAGTGCTGAAAGGCTCTTACTTATTCTTGTGAGAATCCCCCAAGGCACAGTGTGTTGGAAGAAGCATTTAGCTGTAAATAGGGTCTTTCCCCACATGTGCATGCCTGTTTGCTGCTGTGAATAGCAAGACATTATTGCTTTGTTGCAAAGCCATAGTTGAGGAGCACAACAAATCATTAAGTGCTTCTGTTGCACCCCAAAGCTTGGTAGTACCCAGACAGTTGCCTCCCCAAAGCCAGACTTCACGGCTCAAACACACACGTTGTACAGAAAGTGCTCTGTATAAACTGTCAGCTTTGAAACCAAACACTTCCATAGCTAGCATACACTGTAAATCAAGCTTTCCAGTCAGCTCCATTACACAGGTAGTTTGATTTAATTCAAATGTTTTATGGCAGAGATGTATTTTAGCTAAAATGGTATATTTGCATGGAGTGGGGGTTAAAACTGGACAATTTTATTCATGAAGTGAAAGGATACAAAATGGTAAGAGACAGGTATAGGAGTGCAGGTGCAGTACCAAATCCCTACCTGGCTGTCTCAGTACCTGGGCTTGGTGCCTTGATTCCCTCATGTTCAGCTCTGCAGCAGCCCAACAATGTATCAGAACTTCCTTTGAAGGCTTTCACTTTTCATATATATATATATATATAAAACTTTTCCATTAAAGTATGCAAAATTTTTCCCGAGAGTGAAGAGAGCCAGCACCCAAGCCTACTGTATCATCCTTATTTCCCAGAAATAATCATTCACCATTAAAATTATTAAAGAGTAAATGGCTGAGATGCATAAGTTCAAAATTGAAGTATTTCCTTGGTTTAAAAATCTCTGCTTTAATTTGTGTCACATATATTTTTTTCCTTTTACAGTTTTGAATGCTGCATCTTACCATATGTGAAATGTTTCTTAAAGGTGTCAAAGTGACTTGTCATGGGTTTGGAATGAGAACTAAATTAAATGTCCATACTGTAGCATACTTATATAAATAATGAGATATTCCAGTATAAACCATTCATTTGGCAGTCATTTCTACATCAGCAACTACTAAGTGCTATAGAATTCCTGCCTAACTTTGACACATGCAAAGAAAATCAGGAAGGAAAATGTGCGTGTATGTGTGTATTTTATAGAAAGAGACAGCCTCTTGTATTCCATTGCCACAAAAGTATTTCTAACGTTTTTGGAAATAGTGCAAGAGGTTTAAGAAAATTCTCTGGATTCACAGCAGAATGCTGGAGCATTCAACTGCCTCAAACCACACTCCAAAATTTGTTTCCATAATTTAGAAACAGAGGGGGTGGAAATGGTTAACAAAGTCATTAATGAGTGCCAAGAGTGATTTATTATGGGTGATATAGTTTCTTTGCTTTTAAGAAAAATATATTAAATAAAAATTCTTCATAAAATAAGAATTCTTTCCTATTGAATATTGCACAGAATTTGCTTTATTAGAGTATTATATCACCACATTGCCAAGTCTGGCATTTGTCATACAAATGATGTTTCAAAGTGCTAGCAAAGCTTGTGAACTGCAGTGCAAACCATGTTAGGAATAAAGCTTGTACAGAAAGACAACAGTAGCAAAGATCCTTTTTGTTGGGGTTCTGGAGATAGTTAACACTCTAGGACCCTTTTATTTTTCATAAGCTTGTGTCACTCTAAACTAACAATAACCAAAACTTGATACTGGATATATAGATCCAATCTTTCCAACAGCCTAAGTGCTTTAGGCCAGTTTTTAGGTTGCAAGTCTTTCTCATGCAGAGATACATGCAAATGTAATTTGAAAGAACTGGTGGTCACTGAACCTTGTTGTCCAGGTGGATTTTGTTTCAAGAAGCATCAGCTATCTGTTAAAATAGCATGTAGATTTGTCAGCAGCGGGCCTAGGGACTCATCCTGCACATATTGAAGGGAGTGCTCCAGGTTCCCAGTCTGCCAGGTTCCCAGTCTGTCAGAGGCGTGCAGTCTGGGCCAAAGGGACAATGGACCTTTCTTACCAGTAGGGTTTAATGGGTTTAAGTCTGTAACATGCTGGTTGGGATGTGAGAAGGAACTTTTGCTGGCACCAGACATGGAGTAGCTCTCTATCTGTCTGTCCTTATATTTGCACGATTCATCTTCAAAAACTTTCACCAATGCCTTGAATGATCCCTGAAATCTCTCAGGATTAAGAAATAAACAAACAAACAAACAAACAAACTATTCCAATATTTGTATATGCTGTGGTGACTTGAAGGATTAATATCATTTGGCAAATGATGGTGTCAAAGTTCATAAATGTAGCTAATGGGCATTCAGCATGTAGCTTTTCAGAGGCTGCTCCAAGTTAATACAGAAGTGTTTCTAAGTAATTTATGGGCACAATACTGTTAGCTTCAAAATTATAGTTAGTTATGTGAAATCACAGACTTTTAAAAAATAACTTGATCTAGAGTCAATCTACATTTAATCATGCAAAATAAGACTGTTTTACATTTTTGTTGCAACCAATAGCTGAAGCTTACAGGCAGAAAGCAAAAGTTGTGCTACACACTTTACAACCCCATTCTCAGTCTGTAATGAAGAGAAAGAGTCTGTCTTTCTGTGGTGGAATATGAGGAACAGCAGAGCCCCAGCAAGGGCAGTGGTGTGCCTCCACCACCCACCCATGATCTGGGTTACACCTGTAGCTTACAGAAGTATATGATGGCAATGAACTTTCTTAGCCAGATATATGCCTATCCTATAATACAATATTTTTAAAGGTGTTTAGGCACCTGATTCTGTGTAATAGTATACAGGAAATTCAGGCTTCCCAAGATTAACCTAAAACATTAGTTACTGTTTCTTGCAGCCACATTGTTATCCAAGCACCCCAGACCATTTGAGAGAGTAAGAACATGGATTTTGACTAGTTGTTAATCTGGACTCTAGAGGTATATTGGAAAAGCAAATATTCACTTCTTACATGCTCTTCAGCACCCTTCCAATAACAGGAGGATTTTTTTCCTTCCATCTGCTAGGGATAATTTACTGACAGCTTATTGCTCACTTGGCCATGGGTTGTGTAGATTTCATTAATTAAACATCTATTTCTGTAAAGATTTTAAACTTGTATGAAGCAACAAAATTGCTCTGAGCTTTTTGCTTAAAATCCTCTCTGACAAGCAGTCTCACTAAGTATTTCCTGAGCTAAACTCTGCTTCTCTGGCTTAAGAATATGTATCAGTAACTCAGGGGTACAAACGTGCCAAGGGGTTGCAATTATCCTCAGAACAAACACTGCAAAAAAAGACATAAGTTAAGTCATAGAAAAACATGATTAAGGCACTCCAATTTACCTTGTCCAATAGTGACTCTACTGAATAATGATATATTTATGATGAATGAATAGCAGAATTTGAAGCCTAATTTTTTTAAAACTGCTTAGCTGTTTTTTTTTTTTTTTTTTTTTTTTTTTTTTTTTCCTTAGTGTCATGACTCAGGGTGGAATTAAAGCACAACTACAGCTATGTTGCACAATTGTGTTTAAAGCAGATTCATCTCAGAGCATGATACATCCCACAGCCTCAGGGAAAAAGCCTTCCAAGCTCCTGTTGCCTATGCCTCACTAAATAAATTGCATGAACACAGCAAGTGCGACAGCTGTGGGAAGGACTGTTATGGGGTAATGAAGTGCTCAGAACCTCTGCTCCACCGTCATTTCTTCTGAAAATGGGCCAGATGGTTCCTGTTTCTAAGACTTTTGGGGTAAGAGATGAATGGGGAAAAGATGGATTATGTATTGGCTACTGATTCCAGCACTACTGAGAGGTGAAAGTCAGGTAAAATTCATTAGTTTATCACATAGTCATAGTCTCTTTAATATATTACACTCTGAAGACTTCTTCAAGTCCCAGAGCAATATTTTGGTTTGTTCATTTGAGAAAAATGCGATATAAGAATGCTCATGGAGATCTAATATTTTCTAGTGTTAGCATTTTTATTTTTATGCAGCCCTGCTTTCCCCCCAACATTTTATTTCTCCATTAATTTTAACTAGGTTCTCACTGTATTTCAAGTACATTTAAAGTACAGAAATGGCAAAAACTGCTTGCCAAGACTGGTCAAGATGTCACAGAGATACAAAGTCTCACATCCTCCCACCCTTCATGTCTGAAGTATTGTATTTTCCATCCAACACATACACACGCAGACTCAAACACTCATGAAATCCGTAACATGCTGACAAATTCTTAATAAAACAGATATTTGTAGACTAGACTAGACTAGGATAGACTAGACTAGACTAGACTAGACTAGACTAGACTAGACTAGACTAGACTAGAATAGAATAGAATAGAATAGTGTGGCATGGCTTGATGTGGCGTCACATAGCATAGACCAGTTCAGATGGAACGTATCTGATCTCATTGAGTCCAACTGCCTGGCAACTTCAGGGCTAACCAAAAATTAAAATATGTTATTAAGGGCATTATCCAAATGCCTCTTGAACACTGACAACACTTATTAAACAGCAACAGTTACCCTGGTTTCCCCTTGGCTCTTAATATATTTCATAATGCCACTTAGAAAATAGTGGTGGTGTCAGATTCTTAATGCTAGAAGAACAGAAGAAGAGGCTCAGAGTAAAAAGAAATGTGACTGGGGTTGCAGAGCTGGCTTGAACAATGGGACAAAACTTGCTGGACACTATATGGTGATGATAGCCCCTTTGGGAGGTTTTTTTTTTTTTTTTTTTTTTTTTTTTTTAATTATATTTTCATACTACAGAAGTACTCTATGCCCCTGCCTCAGATGCTGAGAGCTTTCTAAATCCTCTCAGTGTCGTACCCCACCTCTTAGGTAGACCTTAGAGAAGTTTACCATATAGAAATGCAAATTTACATCCCCACCACTCAAAACTCCTTGAATGGGAGCCAAATGTTGTGCGATCATGAGAAAGAGAAACTGATCCATAGCTATAGTCAGGGTGTGCTCCAAGATCACTTCTACCCACACAAATATTTACTTCCAAGAGACATAGAGATATACATACTGCAAGACATCACATTACTTTCCAGTACTTGTAATCACCTGATCAGTGCTGCTGATCTGATAGCTGCCTGAAGTATAGGTTACAATGAGTTATCACACTTTTCTGGCAGCACTGAGTGGAGGGAAAAAGCAGTAAGAGAAATGATCTATAGTCCTCAATTGCATGAACTTGGAATGGTAGATAAGAGGCAGATCCGTTATTTCCATCTGCAGAAGGCAGCCATCTTATATCTCCATGATCTTTGCTGCAGATAAAGATGAAGTAAATCTCTTGCCTTACAGAAAGCTCTCTGTCCCCTTGGTTCTGAGCATAAGCTCCCCTGGCAGTGTAACAGGCACAATATTGAAAAAACAGACTTTTATTAATGCCTCCCAAAGAGAATATGTATTTAATCATATGCTTCATTTTAAGTTTATTCAATCACTTTCTAAGTTTGGATGTTAATGAAAATGCTTTGTGGGATCAAGCCAGTAATTCTTAAGCATATGTATAGCTATTATTTCCCAATTCACTCAATTTCCAACCAATACTTATTGGCAAAGAGAGGCACAGGGTTTTCTGTCACAGATAGATTTACACAACAACAAAGGTCTCCCTTCAGTTCCTCTCCAAAAGGATTGGATTGATTAACTATGCTACTATTTATATTCCCTTACCTGCCAAGTATATGGCAATGCAGAAATAGGAAAAATTATCCTGATGTGAACATATGGACAGCAAAGAATGCCAGAACAAATATCATCCCTGAATATGTAATAATTCCTATTTCATTTTGTTTCAGGACACTAGACTTTAAGATGCATCTCCCAGAAAAACAAAGAAGATGCCAGTTTCTAATTCAAATTGGCCATTTATTAAGAAAATACTTTGAACACATTTACCAGAAAATAGTTTTGCTTGAAAAGTAAATTACACCATTTTCTTTTTTCCCCCAGCAGGGTCAGATTTGCCCAAGGGGAAATGAACAGTGCACTTTCAGAAAGGTAAGTAAGGCAAGCTGAAGACAGGATATTCTGGGGGACCTTAGGATCTTGTTTTAGAACTAGGATTCCAAACTAGAAGTGCAGACGTAAGAGTTGAGGAACACAGGCTACTGCAATACAATGCATATTATTTTTGGCTTCTTTTCAATTTGATGTTGCACGTGGAGAAATGCTGAAGAGTGCCAGTGAAAGAGGGAAAAGAAGATGATAACTCTGTGTTGGAAAGCCAACTGTCTCCTCACTTTTCCCGTCCCTCACTGTAATTTTACATTACCATCATTGATGTTCTAGTTATGCACCTGGGAACTTTATGTATGAACTTGCTATCAAATATGGATGTCTTTCAATTACAGTGAAACTTAGCTATGGATGTACACAGGGAATTGAGGCAAGCAATGACAGAGGATTGAAAGTTCCATAGCCATTTCCCTTGAGATTTAACAGTGATCATTTAAATAGCAAGTAAATATGTTTTTCTGCTAATTGCAATATCAGTAGCATCCTCACAAACTGGGACTGAGATTAGAGCTGAGGTTTCAGACGTGTACTGCAGAGGGAATATGATTACCTCTTTGCTCTATATCCAAATCTCATACAAAAAATCTGAATATAGTTAATACTGAAAAAATTGTAGATAAGAGTTCAAACCAAATTCTAAGAGCAAACACTGGACTTTGAATGGTTTGGAGCAGAGCTTGGAGCAATATTTCATACTCTTATACCCATGAAGGATGAAATCAAAAACCTGTTTCATATTTTCTTTGAATTGTGAGAGTTCAAAATCCCGATCATAACTTTGCTGTTCAGTAGATATATATTCATCGGCATTAGCATTTCTGAATGGATTAACTCAGCCATTGTGAAAACCAGATTCTGCAGTTTACTTAAAGATAAGCATGAGCAGTGTCAGGTCAAACATTTTGGAAATTTTCCAACAGAAAAGTCTCACTCATGGGAACTAAATGTTCTATAGAAAAGCTGTGAATTTGATGAGTCTATTGAAAGGAAGCCAGCAGGCATCTGACCAAAACCTGACAAATTTTTTATCAGTTCACCTATCTTTCTTTTCCCTCCCAGGCAATACCAGCCTCCACAGCCTCACATGGTTCTGCAGAAGGACTGAAAAAAAGCAAAGAGAGGTTTGGAATTCTGGGGAGCACGTTTTTTTTCTACCACTCCAGAAACTCACACTGACAGTACTTGACTGTCCCTCAGGTGAAGTACTGTGTCTTGCATGTGTTTTCAAAAACAAACATGAAATTTTCCTTTCAAAATGTTCTCTGTTCTCCCATGAGGAGACATTCTTTTGTAACAGGTATCTTTGCTTTGCCAAAGCTCTATCTCAGAGGTCACTTAGTGATGCAAAAAGTGCAGTCTGGAGGTTGCCGAGGTCTGTGAGCGTACTGCCAGGACCAGACCCACTGGGGAAGATGAGCTCAGTGTCTGCTCCAGCTTCTCACCACACGTGGGAATGGGGCAGGCAGGTCCTTGGTTTGGGGTCAGTTCCTGTCCTGCCGAAGAGGCTTTGAGGGCAGAGCCATGGGGTTTATTTGTGTACCAGAGAACTGCTCAGCAGAAGCTACCAACTGTTTCACAGGCCTCCTGGAAATTAGAGGCAGTAGTTACTGAGCTATGCTAGGTATGACCTGGTGACCTAGGAGTGGAAGGCTTTCTACATAAACCATTTACTCAAGCAAAATTATGCCACATGAAGGAATAGACTGATTTTTCACCACCTCTATTTATTATAACCGTTATTAACTTGTTCCTTGATAACTTGATTTATGAAGTTTGTGACAAATTGCTTGCTTAATTGAAATATGTCAGGTTTCTAAATATTGAAGTTAATTATTCCTCCTTCTCTAGTGGAAACTGACCTTTAATTGTGCAATATTAATCCACATATTGTGTGAATTATGTGAAATACCATTTTCATTGTACAGAGAAGCATGCATGTGTTATTGTAGTGGAGTACAGTTACATAATTATTTTTAATTTAGGATATCAGTTTAATTAAATACTTGCAGAAACCAAGCTTTTTCAGGAAATTTGCAATTACAATCAATTTGAATGTACAGCTACATTAATATGGTGACAAGCCCAATAATAAAAACTAACTAAGAAATTATGGGCAGGTGCTGAACAGATGTGTAAATAGAAGGTCTATGCATGGAACTTCGTTATATATCATTTTGAAAAGAAAAAACAAACAACAACAACAACAAAAACAACAACAAAGCCAAACCAAAACAAACAACAACAACAAAAACCCACCCCATCCTGCTATCCATAGCCAGTCATATATGCAGTTATAATCAGTCTGAAAAAAAGTTAGTTCTTTGAGTTTAGATAAATCATTTAAAAATGTACATGGCACTTATGCTTTCATTTTCTGTTTCTGGAGAGAAAGTTTTGTTGATTGAAGACTGCTGCTCTACTGTACTCAAAGGGTCTGCCGCACTATTGGAATATATTCTTCTTTCAACACATTTATGATGAGTGGGTTTCGAGTTTGGAATGGTTTAACAGTCAAAACAATTCACATTCCATATTAAAAGTTGAGCTTTATTTCTTTATTTCAAGACGCGGGGGGGGGGGGGAGCTAAGACTAGTTTAGAGTTGTTTGCTCAAGTTATCAGATTGCCAAAAGCCCAATTCAATCTCCAAATAGTTGGAAAACAATGAACTTGCATTACTACTGTGAACTGCTTTTAGGTGGATTTACGCTTTTTTTTTTCTTTTTTTTTTTTTTTTTTTTTTGAGACAGTATATTAAAATGCACTTTTTTAAGTCTTCTCTTTTTGTGTGTGATCTCTTCTTGTGCACTGTTCGAAACAATCATATCTGTTAAGTTAAACTGAAGAAATTTCTATAGCATTCATACAGAAATCTCAAGGCAAAACTGTCACCTAAGGCAAGATGCACATGAACCATTCCCCTGGTTGGAAAGGAATCCTCTAAGCCTTCTAGGGGGATTAAACAATGGCTAAAGTAGCCATGTCTAATCTAGAAGTATGTCTAAATCAGACTTCTACAGATGCTTTATTCAAGGCCACAGAGGTGTGCCTTCCTCTCTGCAAGGTTCACAGCTCTAGAAGGAATCCCAGTGACCAAGATGGGCCCTTCTCAAGCAATATAGGAGGAGAAGAAAAGTGCCTTTTCCTGTCCAGGAGCTCAGTGCTCAGGGTAGTAACTCCAGCTGTTGGCACTATGGAAAGCTACAGGAGGCAGCTGGAGCTGTGCACCAGTCACTTTCTTATCCTACCATGTGCAGGGCCACTGTGTTATCTGGAAAGGGGGGTAACAATATGCACAGCTGGGGAGAGACTAATAATGAAGCAATTCTAGTGTTGCTCTAATAAAAACTGTCTGCACAGATTCCACTCTGCTATTTCACTTGTAAAAGGTCAGATTTTAAAAGTGCAAACTTTTATTCCAAATGCACTATGAAATTTTTCAGGTGGAGAAGGAGAAGTGGGGATTAGACCTTTGCATCCCGCTTACCTCTGTCACTGAATAGTCCCACTGGGTCATGTACATGGCAGTGAATTTTGTACTGTGTGCTGGTATAGTACTCTTCTATACTACCACATGGCAACAGTCAGACTGCAGCTAGCATTAGAGCAGAAAGGTAACACCTCTAGGTGTAACAACATTGACCTTTCCTTCAGCTCCAAACCCTGAGATACTCCAAGCAGTCTGTAGGAAATGAAAAAGGGAGCAGTATTTGCTTCCTAGGAAGACTGAACAAATTCAAACAAGTAGAGTGGACAGAACCACCTCAGTTTTACTGTGGAAATCCTCAGGAAGCTTGTTGCCACCCTCCATCCCTGACACAGGAGCATGGCTGAAAGGAAGGACAGGCTCTTCATACTCAACATGCTTCAGCTATTGGATAGGAGAGGTTTATTTTAATGAAAGTCAGCTTCAGAAAGATTCAAACACAATGATTTTGTCTTTGTCAGGAGAGCATCTAAAGGTTAGTCAAACTTTAAATAAGACTTGTGAGAAAATGATGACTGAAGGAGTTGGTCTTGTATAAGGTCTGGATTTTTTTTAATACATAGAGCACAACAATACAGGATATAAAACAAACCTTATGTTCTCACATGGAGAGATTTTACTTGTCCTTCTCCTTAACTTTTCCCCTTCCCACCAAAAAAGCTGGAATTTCCTGCATCCTCATATCCAGCCATATATGCTTTCTCGTATCTGAGCTTGCAACCCCTTTGCAGCTGCTCCCATAACCTCCCAGTTCTTCCATGCTTCATGTCCAAAGAGGCAAAAAAGGAGATTTCAGAAGAAAGGTTCATGCCACAGGTGTAAAGAAACATGAGCCAGCTCACCCCCAGTGGCAGTGCAGAGATGGCCTTCACGACCCCCATGCATTAGTACCAGCACCAGAAGCAGGACTGCCACTTCAGAGCCATGCTGAGCTGATCTGGCAATTTCCCTGCCAGACTGCATCTGCAAATGTGCACGACTCCAAGTCACACCAGTTCAATGTTAGGACAGGATTTTTTGCACCTCAGTCTTTGCAACACAGGCTGGCACAGATCTGACAGTAGGTGCTGAAATTGTTCTGGCCCTTCTGAAAGTCTCTAAGTGACAAGAGTGCTTGTGTCCTCTGTTGCCTCAGCAGGGAACCCAGTGCCTCCAGCTGCATTTTTGCTGTGTGAGAATTGTTCGAGTTCACTACTGTTTCCACAGCTGCTGAAGAAAAACCTGAAGCTAAAGATGAGGGTAAGCACACTTTATAGATATGGGCATATGGCAGTCAAGCTGCTGCCCAGCAGCTTCCATAGTTATGTGGCACCTTATGTTATCCAAAGCACTTGGAATTTTTTAGATAACAAAAGCTAAGACAGCTATTATAGCTTTGTGCTGCACTTGCTTCCTGATAGAGTTGCCAATCCAGCCCTTTGAATTCTGTGCCAGCAGCTTTGACACAAGTGAAAGAGCAAGCTGTGCTTTTAACAGATGCAAATGCTTTGGTTGCAGTGATCACTGCTTTTTCAAAATCATTATCACATAAGTAGGATTTCAGATGCATACTTTTTTTGAAGCAACAATGTCCAGCCGACAGGAGCAATTTTTTAATAGCTCCAGCAAATTTTTAAGGGGCAAAAGCAACTGGCATTATCTAGCAACTATTTACTTCTCCCACAAGTGCTTGTACTGAACAGACACACAGCATGTGGTTGGCACTGTTGGAAATCTCCCATACTGCAACCACCACGCTATACCACCAACAAGCCATGTTGAATTTCGGGGAATCTGCAGTCTTCTCTGATTACAGGGGAAAAAAGTCAAACAAAACAGTGTTGTACATAAAATTACTGGCTTAGGTATTCTAGTTTTGAGAACAGTTCATCATTTAGCCTTTCTTACACTATTTTTCCATGTTTTTCATGCCTTTTAGTCTAGGGTACAGCTTCTTAAAATAGTATGAAGTTTCTGACTTTGCTTGAACAAAGTTATCACAATAGTACAAGAATTTGATACCCTTTATTTGGTTCTTTTAATGGCAATTTCAGCAGCAGCAGCTGCATGGAAAAGTCATTACATCTGTGAAGGGATACTGTTGTGTATGAGACTCTCTTCCACCAAAAGATCATGTCAGTTTTCTTTTGTCATCAAATATGTACAATGTTAATTCTAAGTATTTGTTTTGCACAGACAGAATCTGGCAAATCTTGGCACCATATGCTTTTCACCAAAGAAAGTAGTCCAGACTTTGTAAGGTCTTGACTTTAGAGGTGTGTGTGCTAGGCTTTAAATTGCATATAGCATGGCATCCAATGCAAGTGAAAGTTATTCTGAGAAACCAGGGAGGCTCTGTGCAGAGTACTCCACTGAATAGGAGCAGGTTCCAGAGTAATTCCTTAATTACACACACATCCGTGGTTAAAACCAACCATGAATGGATTGGAAAAAGCTATGCTAAAAACTGTTTTTGTTGTTAGGGGTGGTGGTTTTTATTTTATTTTATTTTTTGGTTAATTAGACTGGGAATGGGAAAAAATATTTTTCTGTCATGTCTTGTTTTTGAAGCTTTTTTAAAAACACACAAAAAAAATTGAAGCTTGTTTTAGGGTAAACAAAACAAAACAAAACAAACAAACAAACAAAAAAACCAGACAAAAACAACCCCTCCCCCAAACAAACAAACCCATACCCAAAAACAAATTAGTTGCTTTAATTTCAGTTAACCATTTCTCAGCCTTCCTCCTTCCCACAAGCTTTGCCTTCTTTCCTGCAGCAAATGTAATGTAATGAAGTTAACACAGATTCTTCAGAACGTACTTTGTGGTAGGGAAAGAAAAAGGGGGATCAGGAAAATTTTACTGTGTTGTTGGAGAAAATCCATATAATAGGATACAAAGATTAAGTTTTTGTCAGAGATTTTTCAGCTTCACTTTCAATCTGCCATCTCCAAATGTGTCACTTGCAGACTAATGCATAAAGATATAAAAATGTGTCCCCTTAATTTATTTCTCTCTTTATGATCAGGACACTGTCAGCTCCTTAGTGACTCTTCTGGCCCAGGTCTCTAGCAGAGCAAAGAAACATTTTCCTCTCCTTGCTTTCTTGCTACAAAAAAAAAAAAAGAAAAAAAGAAAAAAAGAAAAAAAAATCACAAAATTTAAATTTAGACTGCACATGTGAGGTGCAAAATAACTCTGACAGAAGTGGAGGATTTGTCCCTAGGATGAAAAAAAAAAAAAAAAAAAAAAAAAGACATTATTTCTGGTATAAATTCTCCCTGAGCCTTATGCTTTTACGCAATCCACTGAAGTTGGACTTGGTCTTTGCTGGTCCCTTCCAACTGAACTATTTTATTCTAGAAGCAGATGAGGATCTTTGCAGGGTTCTCTTGTTCAATCATATCATCAAGTAATTTAATGGTTTTTTGTTTGTTTGTTTGTTTGTTTTTTGGTTTTTTTTTTGTCATTTTCTTACTCACTACAGAGCCCATTGACTAATCTGCTATAAAAATCTATAGCAGTAGCATATAGGCTCTTTCACTGTATGTGCACTCTGTCATTGTGGACCCTCCTTAGCTGTGTCTTGTGTCATTCTTATATCACAGCTCAGAGGAGGTGACAACATACTGAGTGTAGGTGATGAGCAGGAGGCTGGCTCAGGAGCCATCATGCTTGTTCTCCTGCCAGCAGAGATATCTTTGGGTGCACAGTAGCCAAGACAACCTCACATTTTAAGCCACATAGAGCTCAAAACAAGCTTTTAATCAGAGCATTCACATTTAACTTTAGAAGAATCCATCATATCACACCTCTGCTGAAGGAAAAGGAAAAGGAAAAAGAAAAGGAAAAGTAAGAAAAGAAAAGAAAAGAAAAGAAAAGAAAAGAAAAGAAAAGAAAAGAAAAGAAAAGAAAAGAAAAGAAAAGAAAAAAGAAAAAAGAAAAAAACTCCAACTAAGTCTTTTTGGGGCTCCAACAGAACTTGTTCTCCAACCTCCTCCTTGGGTATTCACCTATAAGCCAAGACAAGCATCTAAACCAGCTTCTGATCCTCTAAAATGCTCACTATGTATTGTAACATGAGGGTATCTGGCTTACAAAAATGTATTAGGTAAGGCTTTCAAGCTCCAGAGGACAGACAAAGTCCATTACTAGATTATTTCTATCATTAGACCAACATCTGGCTTTCAGCTTCTCTCATGACAGCACTGTGGTTGGGGTGCTACCTCAACTTGTATTTTCATATGCTACACTGTTCAGTGATTTATATCAATCTGCTTTTAATCACATTGTGCCAAAATTAACCAACTGTAATTGCCACCAGGGCAGGCCATCTTCTGAAAAGGACATAAATGAGATTAGTTATCAGGGCAGGATGCAGCTGCATGGCTATGAAGTGGAAGAGCAATGTGTGCACTATCTTGGCTTCTCCCCCATTATGCAAGGGGCATGGCAGTAATGACGGGAAAGGGAAACTGAAGCAGCCAGGATTTCATCCTTTCCCCTCTACTCAACTTTCATTCTGTATATTTTCAACTGCAAGGAAATGAAAATGTTTTTATTTTTTGTTTCACTTCTCAAGTACTCTATTAACAGTTCAAAATGTAACTTCAAATCTCAAACAAAGCACTTCCTCTCTCTTCCTCACATAATTTCAGTTTGTCAGCAAAAATACACCCATAAACCCATCATGTTCACATATGTGCATACAGCATCCAAACCACACTGCACTCTGCAATGTGGTGAGAGCTTTTGCAAAGCTGGAGGGAGAAGAGGAATGGGATCTGAAAGGTGGGAAACCTTCCGAGCATACCATTTCCCTTTCTAAGCTTCAGATCCCAAACTGACTGAATTCAGAAAGCAAGTTTCTAGCAGCATCAGTAGACTTTGGAACAGGTTCTAATGATGGGGCTAGCAGAAGATATTTAGTTACATCAGCTTCATAATGGTTGCCAATATTTTTTAACTAGGAAATATTACCAAATGCGATAACACAGTGAAATGTGGTGACAATAGGAATACTGTTCATATCTTGTTCATTCAAGTTATGACACAAAGCAGAAAATACTATTAAAACCATATGGTGATCTTTAAAGTATCTGGCTTTGTTTAAAGCTACCCTTGTTTTGTAAGATCAAAGGTAAAACAAAATCTTTACAAATCATTTTGTTAATCAGACAATGATGATACAGAGATCACTGTAAGTATGAATAGGAGAAGAAGCCTGGCTTTCATTCTGGTGCTGCAGATGTGGAAGAGAAGGGGATTGGGATGGGGAAAAGGGCAGAAGAAGAGACTCTGAACACACTTTAGTGTTCTTCTCTGCATAGACGGGTCACAAGAGTGGACTCCTGGAGGTCCTCCCTCAAGGAAAAGAATGAGGTTATCACACAGCTAGTTGGCTTCAGAGCTAAAAAGAAAACTGCCACATGAGCCCAGCCCTGAAATACAACCAGCATAGTCAGTAATCAGTAACAGCTTTCTTCTTCATTGGGAGATGCAAGAAACCCGCAGCACGTTCTCAGTAATAGTTTTGATGCATGCCTTGCTATCAAGCTGTTCAAAGAGAAACTGA
Source organism: Nettapus auritus (assembly GCA_011076525.1). Classification (NCBI taxonomy): domain Eukaryota; kingdom Metazoa; phylum Chordata; class Aves; order Anseriformes; family Anatidae; genus Nettapus; species Nettapus auritus. The sequence goes on along the minus strand of CM021767.1, from coordinate 30,296,377 downwards.
GGGCCCAAAGCTGTATGGCTGTACACTATGCCGTACAGAGACAGATCCTATAATCCTATTGATGTAGCTTCCTTTTCATATGGTCAAAGGTTTACCAGATAAAGCCTGATTTATTGTTTATGCTTCCATAATTACCTCATGGAATTTAAGCCCTTAGATCTAGCAAACACCTCCTCTTGTAACATCACACCTATTCTTTCCTCCTTCTCTTTTTCCCTCTGCTCACATCTTCGGTTCTCGTATCTCCATTCTTTGATGTTCAAACCACTGTCATAATTAACATGTGCCTGACATGAGCAGGAAGGCAGGGAAGCGACACCCCCTCACTGTGCTCTGCTCACTTGTGCCTTTTCTCCTCTGCATACAGAAAGGGAGTGAGCGGCAGCCAACCTAGGGTTCTGCTTGTACATGTCTACTGATGAATGGGAATGCTCAGCAAAGGCCAGATGGAATGAAGAGTCCCCCCAAAAATTCACTGAAGCCCAATAGAGCATCTATTAGCCTCAGGTCAGTCAACAAAAGACACCAGTGGAAAAGGTGTGCCTACTATCTTCCCCAATACATTAATGCCTCTTTAAGACACAACAATAGCAGAATAGACTGCTTAGGTTAATGGTAATAACATTCCTGCTATCTCGGAAGTATCCTTCATGCTCATTATCTAAGGGAGCCTTAGATGTTATTTTACAAGATCAGCAAATGAGACTTTGAAGGAGCTTCCTCTTTTGGTGGGAGGATAGACTAAATTAAGTGACATTTGGCAGATAAATGTGTAAGCTGAAGCTCTGACTGAGTAGAATTGAAAATTAATCTCCAGAACAAAGAGAAAATTTCATTTAGGCCTAAACCAGCTATGAACAATCTGCAGATTGGATGACCTAATACTTGCCAAAAATGTAATTACTAATTCTGTAGGCATGATGTTGGACCTGGTTTAGAAAAGTGTTCTATAAACAAAGACATCACACCCATACATGGGAGAAGGTCTGTCAGTGAAGCTCTCGGCACAGCCACGCACAATTACAAATGAGTATAGAGGACAAATTTTCAAGGACACAGAATCAACTCATCTCTGTTTCTTGGGAGTCAGGGGTGCAATTCCTGCTGACTGACTTCAGCTGGAACAGAAATAAGTCAATGCAAATCAATTTTTATAAGACTTCACATACCTTCAAAGAGTCTTTCTGGCTTTACCCAATGAAAATTGCCAGTGGAACACATTCTGCAAAATGGAAGCTGAGAAATTTTGGAAAACACAGCAAGTTCATGCAAGAATGGGCTGTCACACATAAATTAAGAGTTGTATATTTTGCCCTGAAACAATTGGTGTGTCTTCATAATTAGACAGCTTAGGTCTGTAGCTCAGAGATAAGTATCCTCAGGACTTGCCTATATGACTGAGTTGTTTCAGACTAACTTAAAGTCAGTGAATCATAATATCTGAGTCTGCTTCAAGCCACAGCAGATAAGTGCTTTGTCTTAGTTTAGTCCATAGTGAAGCACACGTACAGACAATTACTAAAGCTTTTCTGACCCAAAAAGACACGCTTATTTGCAGTATGTATTTGGCATATGCTTGGCAAACACCTTATATATTATCATCAAAATACCACTTGAAATTCATCATAGTTCCAAGTACATGGGCTGGAGTCCTCATACTACTAGAGAAGCACATTTTACCACATGGCACTCAGGACTTTTCTCAGTGCCTATTGCATTTAAACAAAACTTCAGGCATATATCTAGTGGGAAAAGTGCATCAGTGACTTTAGTCCACTTGTTTCATTAAGATTGTCTTTCATAAGTAAGTAATTCACATAGGGAACCCCTTATTTCCCAACACTTTGCTAATACTTTTAGAGTGCTTAAAATATTTATATAAAAGTCCTCATCTTTTTTATAGACTCAGTTGTCAATTGAAAAGCCTTGTTTTACATGTGAAAGTGCTGCTTATTAGGACACACTGAAAATCTATCATGGAGTTTGTCTAAGAGGTTTGAGAATTAGTACAAATCGGTACAGAACTGCTGGATGAAAATCAACTACAAGTCCTCTAAGTTTTGGCACAGCTCTTCAGCCAAACTAATTTTCTCAGCTGAGAATTACTCCCAGATCAAAAATCCAGGCTTTGGAGCAAGCACAGCAAAAATATTACTAGCAGAGAGATAACATCTAAATCAATGATGAGTGCCTAGCATACATGACCACCTTATAGTTAAAATATGAAAGAAGGACTTTTATTAGTTTTACAATTGTGACTAATATTTTCAAGTAATGCCAAACGTTTTACAGATGTTGATATGAACAAATGCTGACTACAGCGTGCTGCAACCCAGAACTGAACCAAACACTCTGCAGAAATCCAGATCAGAACTTTGCAGCTGGCCTTCCTGTAAACCTAATCACAAACAGCAAAACATTGTAAATAATACTGATGCAATACAAAATCCTACATACAATTCAAGGTTTGGGGGAAATTGCTAACTTCGTTGATGGCTTCTTGTGAAGGGCTGAACCAACATTTTGCATCTTAAAGCAACACACAGTGAAAGTCCTGTCTTGGAGCTGAATGCAGAAAAGGGAATCTTGTTAAAGTGCTGGCAGGTATTGATGTGATGTAATAGATGTTATGTTCTGCATTAAATTATTTTGCACATCACACATCTACTCTGCAGAAAAGAAGACACATCACATGCCAGTGGCTGATGAAGATGATGTCTTAAATGCAAGGATGTGGAGGCAGGACACAAGATCAAAACTGACCCAGTGTTCCTGAGCTAAACTGAGAGAGACTAACTTGTAGTGCTTGTCAGCTGAGAACAGTAAATGTGAGGCTCATGGAAGACCAACACAACATAGCACAGACTGACACTCATTTGACTTCCATAAATAAGATGTAAGTAGGAGATATTTCCAAGTGTTTTAAGTAGTCTTACTCTCACCGTCCAGTCCAGGATGCATCTCACCAGTTCCACTTGGGACAAGGTTCCACAGACCAGCAGAACTTATTTTAAGAAAGTCATTTTGAATATGAAGTCCAAAATTTCCATCTTTCCTTCTTCAAAACTGACTTCTTAAAATCCAGTGTTGCTTTATATCACATGCAAGAATTATAAGCAATTTGTTGAAGTAATACATTTCTGACTGTGGAAGTAACTCATGAAGTGTATAAGAGAAACATGACCAAAAACAAACCAAACCAAAACAACAATAACAAACTAATCCAGCACCCATGTTATACTCTTCTATACCATTTACACATCTGCTTTTATAGATCTGTGGTTCCATACTGATTTTCAGCTTATAAAATGCTGGCTCAAGAAGTGTTTTGTTTCAGGACGGAAAGATTGCAATGGGCAGTGGAAGTCCTTGCTTCAAGTGGCGTCTACATAGCTCTATTTCTTGACCCAGAATTTGGGATGTAAAAGTCTTTGCTCAGCAATATATCGTACAGTTTGATTTCTACACATCTTGACTTTATCATATTTGTGACAATTCATATGAGCTGGGTTTACTCTTAAGCTCAGAGCTGTAATATCAGATGCATTCATGCTTTCCATTACACAGTGGAAGTATCAGCTGATAATTGGAAAAGCCTAGATAAATGCCTTGCTAGTACATCAAACTGTGAAAATTACCCATCTTCCAGGTGAGTTCAGAAATGATCAAGGGCATAACAGGATTCAAAAAGGATTAGAAATGCCTAAGGATAATAACACAATTATATTAGACAGGAAAAAAAAACGGACATAGGAGCAGTCATGTATAAACCAAAGAACTGTTTAGGCCTGCAGTCCCTCATACCATTCTGTGGCTTAGTGATGCTCCAAGTGTCACTGGATGGTTCAGGCTGTGCAGAACACACTGCAGAGCTGAGATTTTGCATTAGAAAAGAACCTTCTGTATGGAATAATTTTTTTTTTATACCCACCCATTATGAGCATTACTGTGTTTAGGACATCTTGTCACTCCCAGAAACAAGGTCCTGGAGGCAGCACCACACTAGGTCATAAACAAGCTGAAAGGCAACAGCCTGTAAAAAGAAGCAACAAATCATCTATTTACCTGTGTATGAGAAGGAGAAGATTAGCTGTTAGCTTGCACAGCTAACTCTGTGCTTCTGGGGAAAGGACAATATTTTAAATACAAAGGAAGCTAGATAGGGGCAAGGGGCATTAACCTCCTTATGCTTCCCATTTGTAAATTCACCTTCCAATACAGGAATGATTGACTTTCAAAACAAAATTTTCCTCTAGGATTAGCGAAATTCTGCTTTGCTAATGGGGCTGAGAAACTGTAAACTGGCTTTTCTGGGACAAGAAATAATTTTAAAATTCACCCCAAATTTGTGTACTGCATGTGCCTAAGCAAACCAACAATGGTCTCTCTGTTTGCTAACATGAAGGAGGGCTTTATTTTGTCATAGAAACTGCAGGATTCATTTATGAGATATATTAAAGCATCTACAATAGTAATAATAATAATAATAATAATAATAAGAAGAAGAAGAAGAAGAAGAAGAAATACTAAGTCACCTTCATTCAAATTTTTTTCCCAGTTCATAAGTTCTGGAATGAAAAATCCACGAGTTCTTGTAGAAATTGAAAGTTTTTGTTGCTTTTTACAAGAACTCAGTCATTCAGTGCAGTTTTGCTGCTGGATAAACAGTTTACAAGTCTGAAATCTGAAGTCCTAAATCGCAGCAGTTCGGAGTTTACTTTCTATGTTATTGTTTTATGTATATTAAACAGAATAAGGGAACCTAATAGCATGGGAGAGAATATGGAATTACACAGCAATTTGGAACCCTATAACACTATTTTATTATGTTCTAAAGAACATGTAGAGTTTGTTGATACTGCTGAAGATGACAGGCTTTATTTATCTTAGGAAAAGTACAGTACATCCTGGTACCATCTGCTAGGTCATCTTGTTCACTTTGTGCTTCTCCATTAACGTGGCCTCAGCCTGTTTGGGGAGACATAGTAGACAGGAAGAGGCATTTAAGATTCTGTGCCCTTATTCTCATTTTTGAAGGTTGCTAGCTCTGCCAGAGACACCTGTCTTCTAAAACCAGGAATAATTCTTAACGTGCATACACTTGTGTGCACACCCACACATTTAATTTATCAAATGCATATCCTACTTCCATCTCCTCAACTAAATATTACAAGCACACTGAAATAATTATGCTAGACAACAGAACCACTATGCTGCCAGTGATCTATGTGTAATGTGTGTGTGTATATATATATATGTGTATATATACATGTATCAGACAGAAGAGAACCTTGAATGTAGGACTCTACCATACAAGGTGAGCTACAAGGATGTGACTCTGCTGACTCACAAAGTAGGAGTATCTTTTGTAGTCATATCAGCAAATTTGTTTTTCAGGGAAAGACAGCAAAAGAACACTAAGAATGGTTTCCACAATCTGGAAATCCACTCTTATGTCTGCTCTGGAAAATTCTTGGTAAACCTGTAATATCTGTTCATTCCAAAGATATTTTGGTGGCTATGGGTAATGAAAAGATAATGAGATAGATGAGATTCCAGTAGAAAAATGGACACAGATGCATTTACATAATTTGTTTTCCTTCTGGAAATATTTATTTCTAAACAAGAGGAAAAAAGTCTCACTGGGATTATTATGTGGCCATGGTGTTACACACCACACATACATTTGTCTTTCCAAAAAAACAATAAGATGCAATATTGCAACTTCAAAGTTGATAATTTAATTTTAGTCAAAATTTTACCCCCCCCCCCTTTTTTTTCCATTGTTCAATCCCACTTCAGCTTTATACAGCTATAATAATTTCTTAGTACCATTTAATAAGTATATGAAAGAAGTAGGCCTGAAATCCTCAGAAGACTCACTTACTATAAAGTCTTGAATGACTGTGCTGTCACAAGCAACCTCAGCAGACTGTAGTCCACTTGGAGTTTGGATTTGGACTCAGAAAGAATCACAATCATCTCCTGCTCCCCCGTGGGCACCTTGCTCTCATCTTCAGAGAACAGTCACCTGTGCCACTCTTCCCCCCACACTTTTGTTCATCGCATGGCCCCCACCCACATTTATCCTGCTTTTAATCTCCTCAGGCAGAAGGCCGGATAAGAGAACATGATGGATACTGTTACTGTGGCCATTAGCATTGCCCACAAGTGACTGTCCATAACTGCATTTGCAACGTCATGGTATATTTACTCTTTTGCAGATGTTCTGCTTCAAACCCTATGTAGTAACCCTATGTAGCATGACTTCAGCTATTCCCTAAATAAAGATTCTTATTGTGGAAGACAATAGCCTTTATAAGGACCAGAAGATGAGCCTGCTGCACACAGCAAGTCTTTGCACCAAGCAGGGAAGGTATGGCAGAGTTTTAGTTAAGTGGGATATAATTAGCCTTATTGGATTTTGACCAGGATATCAGGGTTAACACCCCTGCTCTTTTGAGAAGTGCCCTGAGAGATCCTCAGCGGCAAGTAGTCAGGACCTCTAGTTTTCATCACATTCCAGGCATGATGTGACAGTTACCCAAATACATTTGGCCTTATCGAGACAGAAATGCATAAATGATACTTGCAATTTATAACAAGGGGTGGGCCTAATCCTAGAATATATGAATACTTATCCAGGATGATAGAGGAGTTCTGAATTCTGGTTCATGACCTCAGCTACTAGAATGCAGTGACAGCAAAACCAGTCCCTAGAAAATCTGTGGAGCCCATAGGTTTCCTGAACAACTCAGTCTACTCGTAGTTGGCTGGCAAGTCTATAGTTTGGCATTTCTTGTATGTGGCTTTTATGTATTACCTGCACCATTCCCTTTGGAAAGAGCTTTGCTCACCACCATTGTACAGCACTCCAGACCACATGAGAAGATGGCTGTGCAAGCAGGAGTTCGAGTAATTACGGCATCCACGAGGGCTCACTCAGATGTTTCCCCTTCATGTGTCTTCCAGCTCCTTATGTTCTGATCTTACATGAACTACTCTAGCACTTCCAGTATCAGCTGGTTGCCTTCCTGAGATGTCTTCTAGCCCCAAGTTTTTATTACTTTCCTATGAGTCATACATAGCAAGGGTCGGTGCAGCTCTGCCCTGCGCAGGAAGGCTGCAGGGCTGAACAGCTGCTGGTGGTGGGAGGAATAAAACTTTTTTAATTCCTCCAGTTTATCCCTGCTTGCTACCAACAACTACCAGAGAGTTATGGAAAAGTTACCAAGAATTTTGTACAGATTAATGAATGGATGGAGAGAGTTTTTTTATACCCATATTTTCTGTAATGAAGACTGATTAAATTGGGTGAACTGTATTCACCTAAATTCAAGTTAGTACATTTCTTTCCAGAAATTTCCAAACAACTCCACCAACAATAGATTGTGAGCAGTGGTGGAGTTTAGACCTTCCTCTTTTATACATATACCCATAAGTTCAGCACAGAAAAGAAATGGGTCATTTACCTCCCAGGCGTATTCCCTCCTGTGTAACATGAACGTATTACATGTAATCATATTCCAGGGCAATATGATTAGACAAATTACTGCACTCTAAAAAGTTACTTTAAAAATTACTTCCCCATTTTTATTAGCTCACTTTTTCTCAGTCAAATATGTTTGTCTTACAAGAAAAATGATGCTTTTCTTTTTGACCTCAGGCTTCCCAAATTCAAACAGAGCTATGGGTCAATAGCTGAATGAAAAAAAGGATTGACAGAATGATTCACATCCTTTATGACACCTCAGCATCTTCAACTTATTGCTCAAGTCAAGTATTGATTATGCCTGGCTGTGAAAGACTGGGAACAAGCACATGGTTCAGATGATGATCCATTTACAGGAATGCAGGTAATGTTCTGGTAGCTCCACATACAGTAAAAAAGGAATACATTTTTACCACTGAAGTTATCAGAAAAATAAGACAAAGTCAGTTAATGTAATGAGTCAGACATGCTTTCTATTTGCTTTGCACAGCAGAGTGAAGGTGAAACTTTTTGTGTGTGTGTGTTTTGTATTGAGAAGTGTTTTGGAAACTAACTAATATGCCAGGAGAACTGATTTTGCTACAAGGTTATTAGAAGACAATACTGCCATGACTACCTGCCTAGAAAGAGCTATGCAGAAGCCATCTTCTCATTGGTGGCTTTGGGCAGCTGGAAAGGCCAGGAACCCTATGTGGGATAATATCCACTTTCCCCTTCCCAGTGGAATAATCAGTCAGATTGTACTGTGCTAGGAAAATTGAGAAATGCTTCCAGAGCATAATGACATTTCTTCCTTGGGAAACCACAGAATGATACATTTAAAAATGACAACATATCAGGAAAACAAACAAAGAAACAAACAACACATCTGACTTGATCTCCATGTCCCTAGATATGCTGTAACAGGAGGCTTCACCATTGACACATTGGTACTATCACAGCTCAGGTAACTGGACCAGCAAAGGCAAATTGGTAAAATACAAAGGGTGGGGTCTTTTGGTTTTCAAGTACAGTGGAGTACCTTTGTCCACAGGACTTGTTTTTTTCTCCATGAGGAATATGTGACAGGGGAGTTTGGTCCCAGAGTTTTCTATGTAAAACATTTTCTGAAAATTCAAATAACCAATTTGATATAGGTCATAGACCACCTGTGCAAGTAAGTGAATTGTATTTTAACAAAGCATAATTACATATAATCACAGATGGTTTTTGGAAAGTGAGTTCTGCTTTAAGGTTTAGTGCTTGGGATTAAAGACAGTATTGTGTAACTTAAAAAGATTTAAGAATTATACTGTAGGAAGTGAGGCTATAATAAGCTTTAGATCAACAGTTCATATAGCATCATGGGATTCTCAGCCGCCCAAGAGAGAGCTCTAATACACTGTAACCTACAACATTCCCCTTGAAATGTCTTAGTTCTACGAAGCAATAAACCAGTCTGGACTAAGTTACTTGAAGGTCTTTGAAGTACTGGAAAGACCCATAAATAAGGTGAGTACTTTGGAAGGGGGGGCTCATTTTGTGGTGTACATATACAAATATTTCATAGTCAAGTTGATTTGTAGCTGCCTGTAAGTAAGTTTCCTGGGAGCAATAAATCTTCATTCAGGTAAAACTAAAATGTCACCAGTATTTATTTCGTGCATTTTTTACTCCATCAGGAAAAAAAAAAAAAAAGTCAACATTCATGTAAACTGTTCTATGCCCAACTTGCAGCTCTGCACTAAAATTAGGGTTCATAGTATGAAATTTTTATAAATCTCAATTGTAAACATTGGATAACAGATGTACAATTGCATGGCCAAAAAAGAGTGGTAACTGTCACTGGAGAAATAAAACTGAGTTATTGTTTCCAGTTTCAAAAGAACAGCAACAAGTCTAAAAAACTATATGTGATCTTTGTCCTTTTTTCCCCTCAGACACCTGCACTCATCTAATGTTTCACTGAGCCCTGAAAAATAAATGCATAGCTTCAGTCTCCTAATCCATGTGGCTCCAGAGACCACTGTTACATGAGAACTTAAACTGATGATGCTGAGCGTCCTAGGGGCAGCTTAATCTTTTTTAATTCAAATCAACTGAGTCCCATGTGGCGCTAGGATGATACTCTATATGCTGCAATCAGACTGACCTAGACTTCTTGTGCTCTAAATGATTAATGAAACTGCCTCCTAGTTTGTTTCTATGGTGATCTGAAACTTGACACGATGTAGGAATCTGCCATTCATGCTGAATGAATTGAGAAGGAGATAGCCCAGGAAAAAGACTCCATCAGTTGAACACAGGAGACTGAATTTTAAGTCATTAGTCTCCTTGTACTTGGATTGTTGACTCTTGAAAATAAGAGTGAGATAAAATATCCTAGTTAATATAGCCTTAATTGGGTAGTTTACTAGTCAATTGTTTCAATATTAGCAAAATGAGCTACTCTGAAAACAGTTTTTTATGTTCTCTTCTGATGGGCAAATGCGGGATAATGAAAGATTAGTAGTGACAGCAAGTTTGCAGCTCTCTGTAAAGAGGCCAATTGAACTGTCAAACCTCTGTGATACCTTTAAATACTGTAAATGATGATCTAAGATAAAAAAAAATAGTAAAAATCTATTTTCAGTTTTTATTGAGTCAATGAAATTGACTTTAAGATTCCTGTGTCTTTGCATTTTGATACTGCCATTTCAAATAAGGAGTGATTTACTTTAAAAATTTTGAGGCTTTCAGAGTCAATGAATGCTTTTTACTTTAATTTCCAGAGGGAGTACATTGCCAAATGTTTAAATAGTTGAGATAGTCCTTGAACCACTGATGAGTACCTGCAGTCATGCTTTGGCCTATCTATATAGTTAGAATACAAATGACTTGGCAGAGCATCAGTGAATTAGCTTAGCTACTGCACTAGCCATAACACCATGAACCCTGGCTCAAGACAGCTGCCTGTATTTTTACTTGATGTCTAGACCCAGTGTTACAGCCCATGCTGGATGCCAGAAGACTATTGCTGTACTGTAGGCAGTGCTGGGTTCAGCCAGTTATTAAAGCTGACTCAGTAGTGCTACTACTGTAACTAGGCTGCCTTTAGAGCCAATCTCATCCTTCATTCAGTTCCCAGACAAATACACTTGAGCACTCAATGAGTCAAACCTCAATGACCACCTAAAGAGGTGTAAAAGCAAGTACACATAGGGGTTTTCTGAAGATCGTGAAAGCAGTGGAGACCTACAAGCTCTAATTTAACTTGCTGGTGTTCTTTATGTCTCTGTGTCTTAGCATTGCCTTTACTGCCTCCCTTCCAAACTCCTGACTACTGAACACACCACTGTTTTATTCACCAAAGGCTGCCTTTTCGTCAACACAGGGTGTGATGCTGTTGCTTTCTTCCTTCCCATGTCTGTTTAAAGGGAAGTTTATTGTGCCATGCATTTGTATCTTATGAAGCAATCCCAGTACTGATCTTACAGCATCTCTCAACAGCCTTTCAGGAGGGCATAGTGTACCTGAATCATCTCATCACTTCATCTGGAATCAATCACAGTAGGTCCACCAATGTCAAGAAAACTATGCTCATTTGCATCAGCAAGTGACCTAGTCCTATCTTTCTATCATCTTTAGATGAACAATGCTCCTATCAGGATTCATGGTCTCAGAGGAGTCTAAATCCACTTTCTAACATATTGAACCAGTGTTTGCCATTTTTCTTTCCAGTCATAGAATACACTGTGAATATTAACTCAAATTCATAACAACTCAAATTCTTTTGATATTGATCTGGGGTATTTTTCTTACTATTGCACCCTGCATTCAGAGGTTCTGCAGACTTTATAATCAGTATTATGCTTCTTAGTAAATCAGTTAACTTTGTAGATGTAAAATATTTCACATCCAGGATTTTGAAAGGTATCTAAAGTACTTAAATTTTTTATGTGACTCAATAAACATTGCCCCCTGTATTTCTTCAAACCTCTTTGAAAATCCTAGTTTGTAATATTGCCAGATGAAAATATTATGGCACAATGGTTTACATTTTTTCCAAGCTCTACTTCCTGGGATCACATGGTACTGTAATTCGATTTCCATTTTTAGAAGAAAAGGCAGAGAGAAACAAAGATCCTTTAGGTCTAAACAATAAAATCTAATGCGCTGCATCCAAATTCCATTTTTTAGACAAACCCTTATTTGGGGGATGAGTTTGAACTATTTCTGAATATCTTTAATTAGCTAAACAACACTATGTGTACACATGACACAGAAGTTTTCAGAATCAATTTTAGAAAAATAAGTCAATTAAGTTTATTTTGTTGGAGCTTCTTTGCTTTTATAGAAATAATTAAATGTTTATCAGATCAGTGTGAAAGGGACAATAACAGCCTTCTATTCAAGCTGCTCACCGGGGGTGCAGGAGACCCAAGTTCAAGTCATTACTTCAAGGCATATGGGCCAAATTCCAGAAAACCATGTCTGTAGATTATCCCACTTCAGGTGCAGGTACAGCGACCAAAGTGGCCACAACTCTTTTCCTTTTGATATATAAAACCACACAAGAAGAATGCTAGGAACTGAACAGCAGGGAGACCAATTACTTCTCTTCATCTCATTTTTGGAGGTGAGCCTATATGAGAGACCTTAGCGTTGCTCTAACACCAACACTTCCATAGACACAGTAAACTGCCTGGAAAGGTGAACTGAGCATGATCATAATCCATGTGTTTGTGTGTGTCCTTTCCAAGCAAGGAAGTTAAAACTGAGCCCTAGCGTGAAAATGAAAGACTTTTTTACTTGGTTGTGGGGTAGAGTAACCTCACCAAGGATCCTGCCAATGCAGCCATATGGGTTTAAAGCCACCCATCAAAAGCCACATGGACAGAAAAACTGTCATTTTCTGAACTCAAGCCCTAGGGTCATTTTGGAAAAAAAAAAAAAGATTTGTGCACAGATCACCATATCTTGTGGACACTTACTCTCCTGTTGAACACAGCAGAGTGAAAACCATGAGACTTCTGCTCCCATTTCTATGAGGCATATAGCAAAATTATGTACCTGCTGTTAAAGAAAAATATGTTCCGTGATGCAGATTATGATATAAAAAATACCTATCACCAGTTCAGGAAAAGAGTGCCTAAATCCAGGCATGAAGAAGGAGGTCCAAACAGAGTTATAGTGATGGTGCCAATGACACATGAGACTTCAGGAGAGAGAGCCTCTCTCCAATATCCAATATGACCATAGTTCTTACATTCACATTTTCTGCAATTGCACTGCTCATGGCCTTGGTTAGGGCTCTGGGACACTGCTGGAATGACAGTAGAAATTAATATTTTATTATTGCTACAATTACTCCAGTAATATTTGTCTCAGGACAAGGACAATGTTCATTATTTTAATGCTTCTTACTACATTGGTCTATGTGTGACTACTTGTGCAACTACATGGTTGCACACTGGAACAGGCTCCCCAGTGACGTAGTCACTGCACCAACCCTGTCTGAATTTAAGAAGTGATTGGACTGTGCACTTAGTCACATGGTCTAAAATTTTGGGTAGACCTGTGCGGTGCCAGGAGTTTGACTTGATGGTCTTTATGGGTCCCTTCCAACTTGGGATATTCTATGATTCTATGATTCTGTACATCTTCTGGAGGATATGCATGTGGAAAGGAAGGGTGAATCTTTATTTTTGGAAGAGAGATGTGACAAATGATGAGGTATTAAACACTAGAGACTGCAGTCTGAAATCACTTACAATTGGGATGTACTTATAATATTATAAATCTTCTGCAAAACCAGTAATCACAGATGAGTAGAGAGCTCAGCAGTCTGGTTAAGAACAGACATTACCTACCTCTTTTTTGTGCAGTGCCCAGAACCCGCGATGGAGCTCCTGTGTGCTCCTGTTGGCAGCTGTGGGATAGCCTGTATTAGCACACAAGCTTACAGAGCAGTATGGAGATTTAGAGTGACTAATTATTTGAATATGAATCAACAATGCAGCGCTGTGGCAAAACAAGGCAAATGCTCTCTATTGAGTCACATTAATAAGACTGTCACGTGTAAAAGAAATGAGGTAATTATTCTGCTCTACTTCACTTGATAAGCCTCAGTTGGAGCACTGCATGCTGTTACGAACACTACATTAAAAAAAGAAATACATACTAATTGGAGAACTCAGAAGAGAACAACAAAAATAAGCAATGATTTGGAAAATAACTCTTGTGTGCACGATTGTTCATAAACACATGAAGTGTTATCAAAAAAGGAACAATTATTCTCTCAATTCTGTTCTAATATATGGATTGAGCACAGAAGAAAGTGAAGTGGGCAGTTTTCAGGGACAAAATAGGTTACTGACTAAAGCACAATATAGAAACAAAAATACTTTATGAGCGAGAAGCTGAAGAACCTCTCGGCGTCACCATCTGTGGGAATGGTCCAGACAAGTCTGGACAGGAAAACTAACTGGAGGACAATTTGTTTCATTCTCAAATACTTATGAAGTTTCCAAATTTATCTTCATGTGAAACCAGAAAATGTCTAAATTTTCTGTAAAGAAAAATGCTATGAAAACTGCACAGAGTAAATGTTTAACATTTAACAGTTAAACAAAACATATTTACAATGAAATTATTTCCTATAGCTTTCTATACTTATAAAATATTCAAAATGAAATGTTATTTGAAATGGAAAAAGTCAAAACACTTTATCCTAAAGGTGACAAAATACAACATATCAACAGTATCTTCAAATATGGAAAGAAGTTGTAAAGATAAATTAAAAGAGATTATCATGATTTTATAAAATCATTTTAAAATTTCAATAGAACTGAAAAATTTTCAAAGTGATTGTATTATTTTATTTTGTTATTATTACTGTTACTCTTACTACTACTATTATTGCCATTATTATTAATTTTATTTTTTTAAATCAACTTTGTAAGTCAAGTATTCAGCTGGGAAAACTAAGGAAAAGTACCTCCCATATTCAGACTTGCAAAGCAAGCAAGGGAAAAAACAGCAAGGGAAACAAAGGAAGGTCTCCAAGTGCTACTCCACATATGAGAAGATACTTGTGGAGAAAATACTGTTTATTCCTTTCAGTATTTAATGACTAATTTCTAGTGGGTGCAGAATACCTGAGGAGCCATGCAGATATAAAGTTTGTGCAGTACTATTGATTGAATAGGCATAGTGTAACAGAAAATAGTGTTCTCAGCAGTAAAACTTTCAGTTTTAAAATGTCATTATGATTTTTGTACATTTGTGAGTATAAAACTGTTTTTTACAAATATCCCCTGGGTGATAATAGAATAACCAACGAGGAGGAAAATATGTCTGTATGATACATATACTGCGTGTTGCTTTTTGGCCTGTATATTTATGCTACCTCTTCTTGTGTTCAGATTGCTGCATTAGCAAATTGCCCATCAGCTTTCCAAGTGTGGCACTCAGCCTTTGCAGCCCTGGGGATATCGGTAACACAAAGATTGCCCCTTGCAAGCTGCAATGACCTGCGCCCTACAGCTCTATCTATCACATAAAAATGTACTGCTCCACTATTGTCACTTTTCACAGCTCAATCTCAATATCTCTCTTCAGGTTTCCTGCTGACTGACAATGTCAGTTACTACATTTCACACAATTTTTCTTCTCTATGTGTGAAATTACATATCCAAGAACTGTGAAAAGAGAATCAGCAGGTTCCCAGTGCTGTTTCTCTGTGAGGAAGGAGAGTTAACCACCATCTAGGAAAGCAGGAGTAGGTAACAGTTCCAGAAAAAAAAAAAAAAAAAAGTTATCTATGAATATTTGTTCACATTTTTAAACACTTCTGCTATGATTTTGTTCAAATCATTTTGTGTTCTCAGAAAAAAAACAAACACTACTTATGTTAAGCAAATTTTGAAAGATATTATCAGAGGTAATTTCTTGATTTCCTAATTTTAAACATTTTTATCAGAAGGATGATTCTAAGAATTTCTCTCATCAATTTCAAATTTTGATTACTAGCACTGAACTGCCTATTGACAACCTACAGACTAAGAGCTAGTTGTCTGATAATTTCACAGAACTACCAAAGAAAATATGAGAGGTTTATAAACAAATCACAAAATAAAGGAAGAAAAATATCTTTACAGACATCAACTTTCTTATTCCTTCAGCTCAACAGGATTACAGCAAGGTACATACTCTAGCCTCAAGTCTGTAACTTTTTATTCTAGATGTCACTACCTTAGGAAAAAGATAGTAATTTATTTACCAAAATACAACTCACCCATTTTGAATCAGGTCAATGACAACTTTGCACAGTTATTTCTCTTGCCGTGTATGAGAGAAATCAGATGAGTATGCTAAGTGTAGTGAAGTTACCTAGAACCCTTTGTGGTGTTCTACATCTCCATTTTCTTTTAAATTTTGCTTTCAAACATGAAAGTGATACAGGAAATTAAGAGTCAACTGGTCTTGGTATGAATATGCAAAAGTGGAGTGCATGAGGTTATGCCCTTTGTGCCAAAGCAGCATCTCAGCTAACAGCAATGGAGCAACATAGACATGCCAGCTGAGGCATGCAGTCCATACATACCTCTTTTCTCACACAGCCCCTTTGCAAACAAACAAACAAAAACAAGTAAATAAATGTAAATCAACATAAGCAAGTTCAATTTACATCTAAGCAGACAGATGAAGCAAGGAGTCACTCAGATACCTTCTATTCTGCTTACAAAGCAATGACTGTCTACGTTAGACAATAATAAAGATCTCTTCCCCAAGTATGCTTAAAAAAGAAATCATTCATCTCTGGTAACCCCCATCAAAACAGACGTTATTGTGATTAAGATTTTCACGCTTTGAGACAGCCTCTCCAGAACTAGTCTGAAGGACACATCCTGCCTTTCAAAATGGGATGCAAACTGCTTTTTCTCTCACCTACGAGAGCATTCTTTTGGATATTTTCTTTCAGCATTTACCCCAAATGCTTACTCAGAAGGTATCTTGCATGTTCTTTTGCTCCCCTTAATGCAACTGACCAACAGGGAAAAAAGGACAAGAAGCAGCTTCTTATTGATGGCAAGCAATTATTCTGGAACCTGTTGTCTGAACATCTGAAGTAAGAAAACTTTTGTCTGCAAAGAAGTACAGTGGAATTGGGAATGCATGTGCCCTGCTCAAATCCTATCCCCGGTCTATCTAGAAAAAATCTAGTGCCGCATGGCTAAGATTTCTCCCACCCTTTAAAAATTTTGGAATAATTAATTGCTATTAATGGACATTTGATTTTGTAAAAGTACTAAAATTATAGTTCTAGTTCAGATTGTTCTTTCAGATTAGCACCCCCAAGCCCTACCCCTGCCCCTTTTCCAATTCACTTAGTAGTCCCTTTCAGGGTATTATAACTACTCACTAAAACAATGTTTTAATGACTAAATTGTGCTCTACTTGGCATTAAATTTCAGGCAGATTTTAATTAAAAAAAAAAATATTATATATATATAAATGTTTGTAACTTATAGCTTCCCCAAGCAACTCTTAGCATATGTGACCAAGACTTACTCACTAGATCAACATAGGTCTTGCTGTCCTTGGCAGCAATCTGCGGGCTATATTTTTACATGGATAAACCGTTCTTGTACAGCTTCTTCAGTCAACCAACATGAACAATCTTTCCTTTAATATTAGACACAAAAAATCCACTCTGACTCTATATGATCTTCATCAAAGGTATGGCAGTTAAAGAGTTAATATATTATGTTCTTTGTAGCAATATATGTCCAAATCTTAGAAACTAGTTAAGAGGGTTTTTATTTAAATTCCTTATTTTTCTACATGCTAAGAAACATGTTCAACGAGGACTTCATATATACTGTTTCTCTCTCTCTCTCTCTCTCTTTTTTTTTTTTTTTCCCTGCAGCAAGCTGAGCAGTAAAGCAGAACTGCAGGAAGATGGCTCCCCTTACTAAACATACATAGGGAGAACAAGAGTCATGTAAGTTAGTGCCCTGGTGATTCTAAGTTTTCAAATGTCATAAGCAGCACTTGAACACCTCTCAAATCAAAAAATCAAAGAGGTATTTTAAACTCCTGGAGTCATTTAGATTACCTGATGCACTGTGGTGGTAGATTTCTGTGATGGGTTCCTTTATTCCAAGATTAGGTCTTCCAAACTTTAGCCAGGCCTTGTATCTAAAAGCTAGTCCAAAAATGAAAGGTGTATCTCAGTCCTACTCTCTGGCACATCCTGGTGACTGACGTATATTCCTTTTGCTCTTTGAACACAATGAGACTATTGAAAGTTTTCATTTTGTATTCATTCACCTTTATACATGGGTGTCCAGCATTAAAGAGCCATTCTCTTAAACCACCACCATTTCATCTTTTAAATGTAAGCTCTTGCTTGCAGACTGCCTTGCTTCTATGCTATGTAGGATCAAACTACTTGGCAGGGTAACAAATTTGATTTGCATTAGGCAGGGATATTAGGCATATAGGATTTCACAGTTCATTTTATATCCTAATCATCAGAAGACCCTATTTGGGGTCTGAACCAGAGGGATTTGCTGCCCTCAAAATCAGTGTATCCGATATCAAAATATTTCAAAAAGTTCATTTTATTTCATCTCTCCAAAGTCAGTTAATGAAAGGTGCAATTCTAGCAAACAGTTCTTGGGCACAAACCTCTCTAAGCCCTCTTTAGTTTCATTAAGAGTGAATTAATGTAACGTTAGATGGTGACATTTAAGGGTCACTGCACTCCTATACATTGCAACAGAATGGATACCCATTAAAAATATTATAAGACTAATCCTGCAAAGGGTGAATCAGAAGCTGAGGGTGCTCAGTAGTCCTTAGGGGCTACAGATCTCTAACAACTTAGCTCTGCTATTCTGGTGCTGATGCTAACCTTGCTGTTGTGACATCGCCTTCTTCCTGGCTCACAGGGAGCTTCACAGGGAGATACCATGCCTTCAGGGAGGCACCTGAACCCATACTAATTTCCACTGAAGAAAAGAAGATTACTGAAAAAAAAAAAAAAAAAAAAAAAGGTTACTCAAATTAAGTGAGGGAATGTCCTCTCTTTCCCTTGTTGAGGGAGTTCAGAAGGGAGGTGATTTGTAAACTCTGTGAGACAGAACTGCTGGAATTTTTCCTCATGGTTACAAAAAGCTAGGGAAAAAACGAGCAAAGAGTTACTTGAATGAGATTAGTCTGTCATGGTAACAGTGTTTATTTTACTGACCTAAATCTTAATTCTCCCACCTCTTCTCTCTACAGCTGTGGACCATTATTGGCATCTCTCTTTGTTAATACTATTCCAAAGTCAAATAGCTTTAATGTCACTAATTTTTGCAACTGGTTGTATCTAAGCCAGAGATGCTGTACTACTGGCAGACCACTGTTTGGTCTTCAGTTGCAATGCATGCACCTCTTGGCTCAGTGAAAGCTTTAATTGCTGCACTTCCACATAGGATCTGAGGTACTGCAGATTTTAAGATGGTGCAGTAGAAGACAGTTACATTGCCCCAGGCCCATTCTTCTACCCATATTATTGTTTTTCCTCTGTGGCTGTTGAACACATTCAGTCCTCAGAGTCCTTGAAAAAAAAAAAAAAAAAAAAAAAAACAAGAGCTTCAATCAAAAAAGCTGGTGCTCTGCTCATCTATTACTCACTGAGAGCAGGACTTGGTATTTCAGGGTGCTCAGGCTGACTGCTGCCACAGGCCTCTTTCTTGTTCCTTGTTCAGACCTCCCCACCTCTGGGCCCCATGATTAGTTTCCTGTTAGACCATACAAGACCTCACAACCAGCAAGGAAGATCTGTAAGTTGGACATTGACCTGAAAGTAAAGTGAAGCCATGAACAAGTCTCTTCAGTGTTCAGTTTTTTTGTCTGTGCTGATTTCCTTCTGAATGTTGAAGACCGTGACTGAGAAATGAACAAAGCATGAGACCAAAGTATCACCCTCAATAAAATCCTAACTCAGAAGGAAATCATTAAGATTTAAACTAATATCCATATTTTGGCACATGCCTATGGAAAATTATTTGCATTTTAATTATAATAAGCCTGATTTGTGCTCTAAAATGACAAAATAATAAAATTTGATTGTTATGACTCATTCAGTTGTTAAATCGCAATCCAGTTGTGATTAATTTTAACCATGCACAAGTCTTGATATGGCTATTTAATAGGACAGGATAGTATTAATACCAAAAAATAAATATGTTTTAAACAGCAAGCTACAGAAGTTTTCATGTTTTATTATCATAGTTAGTTCCAAACAACATGGTGTAGTAGAAAATGTTTGTCTGCTTTTGATAGTTTTCAGATAGTTTGCTATACCTTTGGCATAATTAAAATTTCTAAACTGCTCTAGACATTTTGGTGTGCATGTATGGGCAGATGAAGAGAAATGAATCCATGAATCCAAAATGAACCCATCTACCAGTTTCCAAACGATGCCCATTCTGGAAGCTGCAGTGCCTTGGGGCCCCTTAGCGTCTACAGTACCACTCTATAAGAACTATTTTTTAAAAAGAAATATCTGCACATCTTGCTTCAGAGCACATTTTAGCACAAGAGTCAGAAGTCACTGCTAAAAATCTAGTCTCCACCCATGAGCTCACAGTTCTATACCACTGGTTATATGGGGCTGCAGTAGAATACATTAGACTCCTGGTCTTCATCAGTAACTTTTCCTTGACATTCACAGTTCAATCCCCTCCTCTTACAAGGATGCAAGTTGAAGTAAAGACCTGTTCAGGCAGAATGTTACCCCTTCCAGTCATTCCTAGCCTCTGAGACTGCACCAGTGGAATAAACTGAGGACAGATATTGCACATTTAGAGAGCAAACCAAGAAGCTCCATGAGCAGCCTAGAAGACTCTGCCTACACCAAGTCAGAAGCATGTCTGTCCTGCTATACCACACTGACCTATTTTTAAATCTAGAATAGAGTAACAGAGAATGTTATGAAATACCATCCATCAAGACACCTAGAAGAGCTTCAATATTTCATTACACAGCCTGTGTTCAACTAACTTTCCCAGATTTCAACCAGTACTTGTAATGAGTTCGTGACAACTGGCAGAGGAAGTACACATCAGCCACAGTCCTATCAAGGATTTTGGGTACGTGCGCACATGTAAGAAGTCCTTTTAATCTGTGGACAAGTACTAACACACTGGAAGTGCTGACTATGCCTCCTTGGTTTGCTGGGTAAGAGAGGGGAAATGTCTTTTTATGCTGCTGCAGCCATACAGAGGCAGGAGTATCCTCTTTTTCAGAGAACTTGCCATTTCCTTCCTGCATCCTCATCCCTGTTCCTCAGTAAATCTTATGGTACAAGGAGTATTTCCACAGGACTCTGCAGGGTAGCAGTAGTGGAGTTTATATATTATACGAAGAAAGACTGGAATGGAGAGCCATTAGATCAACCAAGCTGACTCTCTACAGCCCATGGACATCAAGACTCTTTCTGAGCCCTTTTGCAAACTACATACAAGAGAGTTTGCACAGAGCTGGTATCCTCACAAGTTCAAAAATATATCTAAACAGAGAAAACATTCATCTTTTTGTTGTTGTTGTTGCAGATACCCAATTAGATATGCCATGTTCTTTCAACTGCTTGATTGCAATTTGGCAGAAGTTTCTGAGCAATTTGCAAATTTAATAGTCGTGTGTATCGAAAAAGTGCCTGCAGTGAAGCAGACTCAAAGAATACGCATATTGTCTGCTTAGGTCTAAAATTAATAACTTCTGTTAGCATAAATAAGGAAAAGAAGTAGTAAGTCATCACTGTGCTTTTGTTTAGACTAATTTGTGTGATGTCTGCTCTACAACATGCTATACAAACATCCTTTCCCCAATATTATAGTCACAAATCTAGGATGAAAATAATATAAGAGAAAATATACCCTGCTACTCTTTCGGTTAAAATGCTTTTCAGCGAAAAGTCAATCTATTTAAGGTAGTAAAGAAACACTATAGAAACTTTTATGAATAAATAAATAAAAATATAAGATATATATATAATATAAATATATAGATTTATAAATATTTATATAAAATATATTATATAGAAACACTATAGAATTTAACTCAAGCACTTCACATGCTCTCTTCTGAAGTCCTGAGGATCTGAGAATAGTCTGGATTAATTCACAGATAGGATTTAGTGCAGCAACCACTCACTGAAGTTAAAACACTGCATGAGATTCACACATACATACGCTGTATATGTATGATGTGCATATATGACGTATATGAAACAGCCTGCAAAGGCTTAGGCATTAGTTGATAGCTGACACCAACCAGTGGCTTGCAGGCTGAGACAAGAGATGGACTTGAGAGATGTAAGTAGCAAGGACATCTAAACTGCTGCTGCAGTATTTACTCATGCAGGAGCTGTCCTTGTAAGCCACACACCACCAAGGCTGGCTGCTGCCCATGAGGCTAGAAGGTGGCTGAGTAGGGAGGAGATTCTGCTTCACGGAATGACTGGTCCCAGGGCATCATGTGTGCCAGGGACCATTCCCCAGAAAGAATGTGGTTGTGAGTAGCCTTTTCTGGGAAATAAGAGCCTTTGTGTATATGGATGTGATGACCAGCCACAGGTATAGGAAATATATTCCTGTTTTACTTTCTAATTTAGGCAAAGCCAAAGATGGCCAGTGAGCCCACAGCTCCCAGGTGTTTTTGAGCAGGTTTGTTAAGGGCTCTGTATGTGTCATTTATCCCAAATCTTTCCAGAGTCTTTAGGAGCCAGAGAGAGAAGGGAGTTACTGGGGTGGAGGGGGAAGAAACAATTGATGTGGTGAGATTGTGTATCACCAATCAACTTGGAATAAGGATGAAACTTCAAAATGACAAAAAAAATCCCTACTCGGGCTGTATCAAAATCTCTAGGTCACAGTCCTCTTGGCTCCCAAGTTAGTCAACTGCATTATGGATCATGAGCCACAGTGAAAATATTTAATGGGAGATGGTTGCAAAATGGTGCCTTGAAGCATAAAGATTATTCCCTGTCAGAGTCAATGATCACAGGGACTTTGCTGAACCATTTATAAGTGTCTCCTGCAGGAAGAAATAAGTCCCAAAGCATGGTTAGGAAGTTAGACAAACAGCGTGAACCAAAATGTCTGAACTTATGGTTTCTAAGACCCCCAAAATTAAGAGTTGTTAATTCAACTATTCAGCTATTAGTACTGAACTATTCCATTTTGATGAAATCAAGTGAGAGGGGAGATGATAACCCATGTCTTTGAGAAGGGACATTTGCTTTTGCAACAGCCTGATGGATGTGGGAAAACCTTATATATCATGCAGCACTCTCCATATATCTTCAGAAAACCTTATTGTACACCATTTCCTCAGAAAGCCCTTCAGAAACACTACAGGTATCCTTACAGAATAATTATACAGCTAGGTCTGTGGCAGAAGACTGAAGTTTTAGTTTCCATAAATGACTATTTCCTGAAACAACTGGCAGGCTACTCCACAAGGAGAGAAGTGATTTTTTATATTTATGCCTAAACAATATATGCGACCTGCTTCAAAATGAAGGACCACTTTAAGAATGATCAAAAAGCACTTTAAATCAACATTCCTACAGGAGCAAACAGCCAAAATTGTAACTTCAGAAAGGGGAAGTACATAAAAATGAGAAATCTTGTTAAAGTGGAATTTAAAAGGAGCAACCAAAGAATAAAATTTTGCAGATACCATGTTTATACATACGATTAAAGTCTCAGAGTAATTGTGCATTACGTATCCAAAGAAACCTCAGAAACCAAGCCTTGAAGGACCACACAAAAAAAAGGCAGCATAACTGTACAATACTGTAAGGACAGCTAATTGGGGTAAAAAGAAATCCTTCGAATTGTGGAGATTATGTGGATCAGTGAGGAAAATAGAAAAGAACATAAACTTTAGCAAGACAAATGGTAACTCATAATAAAGCAGACCAGAAAGATTGTAAGGAGCAACACACCAAAGATATAAAAAAATAGTAATAAATTCTTTTTTTTGAACATGTTATTGTTAGATGCAGAAATTCTGCCAGAGAATTTGTAGGGTTGATAGATGGTCATGGTGTAATAAGACTGCCTATGAAAGACAAATACAAAGTAATAAGCATGGGGGAAGGAATCCTAGTTGCTCACACTCAGTTTTGAGCTCTAGATTAGCTATTACCTCTCTAAAAGAGTCCTGGTAGTTCTTGTGGGTAGTTCAATGAAAATGAAAATGTCAGTTCAGTGCTTAGCAGCAGTAGTGAAATGAGTAGAATCTTTGCAATTATAAAGAAAAGAATAGAAAATGAAGTAGAAAATGCTGAATACAAATCCATAAAAACACCTAAACCTTCAGTCTTAAATGCTATGTTTCTCCAGTGTGGGGGAGAGCTGTCTGTGTGAGCATGAAATTTCTGGTCCTTTTTCCCATGACATGTTATTAGAGAAGATCTGGGAAAGCAAAAATATTCCCACTACATTTAAAAAAAAAAAAAAAAAAAAAAAAAAAAAAAAAAAAAGAATGTACAACACACAGTTATCCTGTGGAACCTTTTTCCATAGGATACTGAAGAACTGAAAGTGGGACTGCATGTCAGGCATAAACAAGATTTCTTTTTTGTTTGTTTAAAAATTATTGCTTGTGCAATAAAATCTGTTAAATAATGGTTTCACCAGGAAAAGTTAATCTCTGGTACCTTTTTTCCTGCTCAGGTGCTTTGAACCCATGTCTAGATTAATTACTGTTTATACTAGCAAAGTAAAAAAAAAGTCAATGGAAGGAGACCTTGAATCCCAGAACAACTTCTCTAGTGCTTGAGAAACCTCTCTACAACATATGAGTTCAAAGCACCAGAGAAAAGATTTGAATTCTCAGCCTACACCTTCTTGAGTGAAATGACTATGTGGTTCAGTATTCCAGACGCCTATTTGAAATAATCTTTCAGATTATAATAACTTGTATTCAGTACTGCAAATTCTGAAGATAGTTAAGGATGGGAGAGGTGTCGAAATGCTAAGTGCCGTCAAGACTTGGATCATTCTGGGCCAACCTTTCTATGGTAGAGGAGGTCTCATTTTGGAAATGCAGGCATCTGCAGATCCATGGGTATTGAGGACTTAAGTACCTACAATGGCAATAGGGTCCCAAAGTTTTTTCATTGATTTATTTTTTATTACTCTATTTTTTACCTGCTTCCATCAGTTGAAGTGAAGATACTGTTTATGGAACCACCATTTTTGTGCAAAAGAAACTGGCAGGATCCATCTGCTTTCAGGAGACTCATTTTGAACCTGACCATTTTCTTGATGACTTTCCTCTGTGCTCGTGGATTTTGAATAGCATACTCCATACTTAGACCTTCATTCTATTTATTTATTTATTTATTTATTTATTGACTGTATCCAAAAGAACCTACAGAAGAATTAAAGTATCAGTGGGAGACAGATCTTTTTGGAAAACAGTGTAAGACTCAAAGGAATGACTGTTACACCAGTAACACCTACATACCTCTTTAGCTTCACTTCCAAGTTCAAAAGAAAATTTCCCAAGTCTGCTTCTCTTCTGAACACATAAGAAAACATCAAAAAAAACTTTTTACACAAATCTGTGCATGATTTCTTCCTAGGGAGCGAAAGATAGTAAGAATCACACGACACATAGATTTAACATGCTATTGGATAACAATCTGATGCTGATAGTGAAAGGTGTGTCAGAAGAGCCAGAAAAGAAGACATCAGCTTTTGCATTAACTTTTTTTGCCTTTGAAGAAAGACCAAAAGCAAGTCAAGAAGTTCAGATGAAGAGGTCTTCTTGTGGTCCATGCCATAGACTTCCTTTTGAAATGCAGTAACTTATTTGCTTCGAAGAACTGATCTTGGGATTGTTTTCTTGTTGCAAGTTGCGGTTTCTCTTCCTTTTTTCTTGTCCATGAGTCAGCCAGCAATATTATCACCTCTGAAATATGGAAATCTTTTTCATAAGGACGTAGTTATTTTATAAATCTACTGTAATAGGTCAGAATCTAAGCTGGTGTGAGTTGCTGAAGCTCCGTAAGCGCTTTGCCAATTTACACTAGCAAAGAATATGTGTCTGTTGCTCTAGTTGCCAGAATTCATACTTACTTCAGTAGAAATACATGTTCCCATAAAAATCCCTCAGTTGGTTTCTGCTGGACAAGCAGAAGCTCTGTTTCTCTGCTCCAATATCTAATTGCCATCTGGAACCAGCAGCAACCACATAAGAATGTTAGTTAAACTGTGATATTGACAAGGCTGCCTCTGCTCGGGTTTGATACACCACTGTTACCCTACATCTGTATAACTTCAAAGAGTTGAGTGGAGTCCTCCATGCTGAATTCATTGCCCTGTTATTGCCTAATCACTTTCTTTACAACTACAACTCTTTCTGCTACTCCTAAACACTTTTTGTGTTTTGAGGGAAGAATAGGCTGCAGGAGGAAAAGGGATATTCTGTGTCCTCCATGCAAGACTAACATTTCCATCCTTCATTTACAAACCTAATGTAAAAGCTGCCTGCATCACATTTCTGACCTGTGCACATCTCACCAATCACTCATCCTCACTCTGCTATTTCATTTTTCCTGTGAGCTACCATTTTCCTGAATTCACATTTAGATTCTTCCTCTTTCAGTTGTGACTGATCCCACATATTGCTTTGTGATAAACACAAGAAACATTAGTAAATTTTAATGTCTGAAAGGAGCATTAAAATTAGTTAGCTTTGTCTATGGAATAGGGCAGGACAGAAAAATTTTCCATCTTCATTTTGTCAGTTCTATCAAAAGTTTTTGCCCATATGGTTGTCTGAGGAAGATACCTAGACTGTAAAGATTTCAATGTGAGATTCACTCTTTGTAAACCATTCAAACTCTTTAATAAACAACAATGATACATAGCATCTTTTTCAAAAAGTAAAACATTTAACTTTATCCAGTGTCATAGTTTGAATGACATGGTGCAAAGTCCCTCTATAAATCTGCCCACTGTTGCTTACTCCATGAATCCTCTTGACTCTTTGAGACAGAATATCTCAGGATTGGGGCAAAAAGTAAATACAATGAGAATATTATTCTTTACCATTTTATAGGCTGCATCTTGCAAATACTAATTTCTTCTCCTGTATGCTTAATAGCAGCACCTTCAGAAGTTAATGTGACAACAAGAAGTAACAGTAAAATGGAAGTAGTATAGTAAAACCAGTTATCTCACTAAGTTTTCCTATCCCTGTTTTCTATGCTTATTATGTAGCAGCAGCTAATTAGTGCTGTGCATGTCACATGTGAGACCTACACCACTTGGACAAACACAGCTCTGGAGTACATCTGAGAGGTCTGACCCATAACCTGAAAAGTTTGTATGAAATTAATTACATGATTATTTTGTTCTTTGTTAGGCTTATGTAAATCCTAGCAAGGGCCTGATCCTGCACTACAAAAGCTAACAGAACAAGTTCATACTCTCTATTCAAGCTATTATATGTTAAAACCAGAAAATAATTGCTTGATCACAGATGTGGCTTCCCATAGCACAAGAGACAATAAAAACAGAGTAGAGCCAGTACAGTGAGTACTCCACCAGGTCTCTTCTCCTCCTGGCATGGGAGCACTAGGAACAGGAGGAGTGTGAGAAGACACAAGCAAAAATGAAACCTCCCAAAATTCAGTATGTCTCAAGTTCAGCCCTATTACCCCAAGCACCTACTGCACAGGAACTTAGTTGACAGGTTGCAATGCCATCCCCAAACCAATCCTAAGTGAAGTGAGTAGATTTCCTGATGCTCCAGCGTCCCTCTTTAAAATATCTTGCTGACTTGTTTAAGAAAGGAGTCAGTATTTCCAGCCAAGCCTCCTACTCAGTGAACTGAATCAACAAATTGTAACATTCTGTTAGATCCAATCTAATGTTGGTTACACATCTTTTTTCTTCCACCGTTATTTTGTATGTGTATTTTAGGAAGATATTTTACCTCTTTGTATACCGTTTACTTTCAGACTATTAATATGAATACAATATAATCCTCTCTGCCCTAAGACCATGAGAAGAATAACATAGAGCATACCCAGAGAAATATTAAAGAAATATGCTTTCAACATGGGTGTTTTATTTGGGTTTTATTTGAACATATTCAGTATAATTATAGTTTAAATAGGCTATTTTCCATACCCACATAGGCAGTATTTTCCACATAAAGGTTCACATTGGCTTTAGACCCACCCACAAGCTATTTACTTGCATGGTATACGTATAATGATCAAACTTGTAGCTACTTCAGCCAAACCTAAATATTTTCACTTCTGCTTCTTCTGCAAGCCATTTTCTCCTGAATAAGTTGCTTTAAGTTTATACAATCACTTTTATGAAGTTTATGGTGCAACAGGTTTGTTCTTTCACTCAGCTATTGACTGTAGCTTTGAATTCAAATACAGGTTTCAAGCACTCAAAACATTAGGAAAGTTTACAGAAAGGTTTTATATTGGCTGTTTTCCAAAGTATGAACTATTTGCTGAAGCTGGATTTCACTTTTAATCTTTCTTTCTTTCTTTCTTTCTTTCTTTCTTTCTTTCTTTCTTTCT